>CM045041.1:707011-1034288 GCA_024542945.1 allo-octoploid hybrid of Carassius auratus x Cyprinus carpio | reverse complement strand
TGTGGATGTGTCTGTTTAAAAGTAATAGCTTGGTTTGATGTCACCATAATGCTGGTAAGTGTTGGCTTTAGTTGTGCAATTTGACACTTGTCGGTGTTGTTTTTTTAGCTGCTGTCATCTTTATTGTGGCTAAAACAGCAAACGAATATGTGGTTCAATGGTGCTGTTTGCTTGCTGATGATTGATATGTCTGATTACTTGTTTTCACCCAAGCTACTGTGTGGTGTTAGTTAAGTATTATTTATTAAAGGGACTCAATGGTCAACAACCTGACACCCAGTTGAATTTAAAGCAGATAATTTCAAAAATTTAAAAATAAATTTGTCACACAAACATCAAGATTCAGTGTATGAATCTCAGCAATGGTGACATGCTTTATGCTGCAATGTATTCTGGGTACATCATGCAAAACTCATCCATAGCACCCAGAATGCATTGCGGCATGAAGCATGTCACCATTGTTGAGATTCTTACACTAATTATTAAGGTCTCTGTATGTCTAAGCATCCTAAGGTTCGAAGTGATTCTAAAACAATGTAGTTTAAAAAGATCAGATAAAAATAAAATGACATAAATTGTCAGGACCTTGTGTGTTGCAACACATCTGCTATTGTCAATAATATTAAATTAATAGCGTAGAACAGACTCCTGGTAAAATCAGTTGATCAGATTGTTACATTAAGACATCTCTAATATCAGCCAGTAACCAACATTATCGAATGACATCTTTTTCTCAATGTTTTTGCTGTAACAGATATAATTACAGCAGCTAAATGAACGCTAACACTGAAAAGAGTCATACTTCCTAAGTACTGATCAGCATAATGGTGACATCAAACTAAACTATAATTTTCAATAAACCATCAACATCTCTGTTAATCTCAATAAGAACTTTTTTACATTTATGACAGAAATAAATCTTGTTTATAATAAGTGAAGATTGTCATGTTTTTGGAGTATTTACGCTAGAGTTTGACACCAAACAGAGGTTGGGTTTTCACTTTCAACCAACATCTGACTTCTGAGCAATGTCAGTCCACATCTAGTGTGATGGGAAGCCGTAATTCACTGACAAGCTGTGCAATATCACGTTCATAAACGCAGATTAATCGCATGCGATTATGAACGCGATATTGCGTAGCTTGTCAACGATCTGCGGCTCTGTATATTAGGTGCGGCTCCATTTGAAAGCAGCTGATGGACATTTACCGCTAATCACAGAACCATCTTTACCGATGAGACACGCATGACAATCGCATGCGATTAATCGTGCAGCCCTAGTTTAAAAGCAAATTACTTTGAATTATTAAAAGGGTCAAGAGCCCAACTAAAGCAAACACTGTTCTCCATGATGGTGGACTCACCACAATTATGGTGACAAAGTTTTTTTTTTTTTTTTTTTTCTTCCAGTTGATTTCATCCAAGGCTGTGCTTAAAGTCAATTGTAGTTCTTGTGTTTCTCTTTTCTTCAGTGATGTTGATTGTTAACAGCAGGTGTTCATCACTAATGCAGAATTATCATTTAATTAGTCACTTAATTATCTCATTTACTTTAACTCTTTGAGGACTTGGGATTTAACTTGAGACTTGTTTGTGACTTGAAAGGAATGACTTGATTCCTCCTCTGGTGAAATCAGCTGCTGGGTTCATGGGTGGAACAAAAATATGGCAGGACTTTTACTTTCTGACCCCTGGACTCTCCACCTCTGCTGAGAGTGCACATCACCAAGAGCGTCTTTGGCTTTGTAAGGATATACTTTGACTGACTATCATATCCCAATCAGTATTTGAGTTTAGATCAGTTAAATCAACATCAGGCAGCATGTTAGTAAGGTCTTAAAAGACATTAAAGGAATAGTTCTTAAAAAAAAAAAAGATCTTTGATCTGCCAGTTTTCATAGTAATACTCTAAAAAAATATTCTTTGACTACTCTGTTCATCAATACAGACCCATACATAATTCATAAGTATGTTTTCAATATCTCACTCATAATCAGTAAGGTTTCTAACTTTTCTTTCTTCTGCTTGTGTGTTAAGACACCAACATACAACCCAAAGGCTCTTTTCAGAGCCACATCGCCCAGCATCCTTGGCTTTGTAAGTATGTTTCTACTGACTGTCAGACACTTTTAATTATTTGGGTATAGATCAATTAAAGTTATATTGTGCAGCAAACCAGAGCCATCAGTGTCTTTTAATAAACACATTAAAGAGGTTGTTTTTCTAAAGTACAGTCTAGCACCCTGCATTTATGACTAATGTTGTCAAAAGTAGTAGTATTTGAAACAATACAATATCATTCTGCATTTCTGATTTAGCATGTTCATAATATACTGTTTGGTCAATAATAATTAATGAAAATAATACATATTCATATGTAGACATTTGCAATATCTCATTCATATTCACTCAGGTTTCCCATTTTTCTTCCTTTGTGTCAACAGCTCCTACATACACCCCAAGGCTCTTTTCAGAGCCACTCGCCCAGCATCATTTAGCATTGTAAGTACGTTTTTTAACTGTCAGACAATTTCTAATTATTTTGGTGTATATCAAATTAAAGCTACATTCTGCAGCAAGTCTGAGTCATCAGTGTCTTAAAGACATGAGAAGGGATGTTCTTCTAAAATACAATGTAGTATCCTGCATTTATGATTGGCCATGCTCATTTTAGTGAACAATGACTGCTGTAAATTGCATACATTTTTGATCCATACAGATGTTTACAATCTCACTCATAATCAGTAAGGTTTCCTACTTTTCCTTCTTCTGCTCGTGTCAGCGGCTCCAACATACAACCCAAAGGCTCCTTCCAGAGCCACAGTACAGAGTGTGTCGTTGGCTTTATCTAGTTTTAGATCAATTAAACCTCTAAAAGTCAGTGTCTAAAGACATTAAATTTATGATCCTGTTCTATCAATTTAAATGTAACACGTTCATAATGAGTTGATTTGTAAATATTGTTATTTTTTCTTTAAAGACTATAGTTATTAATCTCTTAAGCTACTTTAAAGACTTTAGTTATTTAGTTAGAAATTATTTAGCACATCTCTATCAATACAGATTTATGCAATATTGTCTCCCCTTTTGCTTGTCTTTAAACAGACCATTGGCATCCAATGCTCTAAGCTGTTTTTTTTAACCATCAGGCACATTCTTAGTGTTTGATTTTGGATTCATCTTTGATACTCATGTTGATTCATAGCGTAATTCAACAAAGCACATCCAGTATTTGTTAATATGCTCTATCCTTGTGTAATGTAATGTCTACCATTGTGAGTAATATATTACTATGCTTTCTTTGATTTATTAGATCTTGTGTCACCCTCCACTGCTGCCTCCACAGAGTTTTTTCCCTGCAATATATTACTTTAAGGTACTTTTCGCTTTAAGTAATATTTGTGTCATTATTTTGGATATGTAGTCATCTTGGTCACATGTGTTATTAGGCATGGGGAAACTAGATTCACATTTGCATTTTTTAATTTCCAGTTAAAAATCCAAGAATCACTTAATCCTCCGGCTAAACTAACTTACATTAAAACAAAGAAAAATAATAAGAAAAGATAAAGAAAAGAAATACTCAACTGTACTCAACTGCCTCAGCTTTAATTAGGTAGTAGAAGGTGTGGGGCTTTCAGACTCCAATGCTGAATGACAAAATAACCTTATAAAGTTCAATTATTAGACCTTTTAAGTGCATAGTGCATAAGTACATGGTGTATTAAGTGCATAGTCCCTTGGAACTGCACATGTGTATTGCCTGATCTAACCTGAAAAATAAACTTTAACACAATGAGACAGTTGTTGAAACAACAGATTTCACTGGTATTTTTAAATATGAAATTAATTCATAAGGTTGGTGAACAGCTTTTGGAGACTTTGCCATTTACCTATTAAAGGAGACAGGAGCTTAACTTGCATGAAAAAGCGGTTCAAAAAGTGTTTTAAAGACAGCTGCTAAATTAAAAGTCTTACAGGGACTATAACATAATTTAATAAAGATTAATTACCATTTTCGAAAAGCAGCAAGGCACATCTATGGCCAATCCTCTGTGCCATTCATCAGACACCATCAGAGTTTTTCCAGTGACACAGACACTTGGTCCATCCAAGCCAACAAACCCGAATTTCATGAGGAATCCATAAATGACAATCAAGAAGTTCTTGGAAGTGCTTAGAAGGGAAAAAAAAAATAACATTAAATTTCTTGAGAACTAGAAATAGAACTTCACAAATCGACAAAAACTGTTAATTAGGATGTTGCTCATTAACCACATTCATGTTAACCTATTTTTTTTTTTTTTTACTGTAAAATATTCTGATTTTTTTCCTATGATGTACAAGGCTTTGATTTTCAAATTATGCCTTTACTGTTTTATATACAATAATGAATCCATATTTTTATGTTTAATATACTGTACATACTTAAATTCATTAAACTCTGACAGCGTTCAAGATATAGGTATTAAACAACTGAAAAATATTCACAATATTATTCCCTATAATGCACAAGGCTTGATTTCCATACCATGTCTTTGTTTTTATACAGTACTGAAACCATATTTTTCATGTTTAATATACTGTACCCACTTAAATTTGTTAATCTCTGACAACATTTGAGATTTGAGATTATGCCTGTATTGTTTTTATATACAATACTGAAACCATATTTTCTTATGTTTTATGTGTCCACTTAAATTGATTAGCCTAAACTCTGAAAACGTTTTGAGATATCAAACCAATAGGGGTGAGAATCTCTATAGACACCTCACGATTCAATTACGATTCAGAGGGCTGCGATGCCATGATAAAACGATTATCAATGCATCTTTTGTCTGGGAGAACATTTGTGCATAGTACGCATTTCAAAACTGAGGATGTTATTAGGGCTGACTTGCATCTCATATCTTCATCCTGCTGAAAAGTTCCTAAACATTCTTCAAAATGTGCATTCTGAATAAATAAATTTATTTCCAAACTAACATGCTTCAGTCAAGTTTGTCTTCTCATAAACCATGTTTTAAACATTTTTTTTCTTACTGAGGCCATCCTTAAAAATATTTTGGTTTGCAGTAACAGTAATAAAAAAAAAAAAAAAAAAAAAAAACGGGTCTTTAGGTCAGTCTATTTTTTTTTTCAAGTTTCATTGTAGGTATGAATTTAAACAAATTAGCATATCGTGACGTCACTGACTGGGTCTTCAACCCATAATTGCAAACTTAATTTTGATGCAGGCTATATAGACCACAAACAAATTAAAATCTTTGTCGAAAACATGTTTATTGCATGATTTTCAGGTGAGAAGAAAAAAAAGGGGGTACTGTTATACTGTTTTACTTGCATCCACTACTAGGTATCAATGCAACCTACTAATGAGAGACCGTTTACTTTGCTTTCTTGGGTTATCACTTTTGTGAAAAAAAGTCTCAAAAAATGCCCGCACGCGGATGACGAAAAGGACATAATGCAGACAGTGTGCGGACGGCCGCAGTATATCTTTATCAGTGTTGCTCAAAAACATTCAGCTTTTGCTTTGTTATTAAAAACTTTTATTTTGAATGATTGAGCGATGAACGATTAGGAATGATGATTTCAAATGCGGTTACTTCCATTCACGCTGAAACGACTTCAGTTTACTCTGAAAATTCACACACATCCACATATGAAATCACTTGCATATATATGTACACAAATAATGCATAAAGTTTTATTTTTTATGTATGCGCGAGTGTTTTATATGTATGTGCGAGTGTTTAATAGGTGTATATGCACGGATCAAGTTTATGTGTAGGTGTGTATGCAGCGAGTTTATATGTGCGAGTGTTTGATAGGTGTGTATGCACGGATCAAGTTTATATGTATATGCGAGCGTCTGTAGGTGCATGCAAGCGTCAAGTTTATATGTATAGTTGCAAGTTATTCACAAGTGTGCAGGTCCGTCGCAACAAGGCAGGCAAACCAAGCAATTGCTTGGGGCCCCGAGCTGACCTGGGGCCCCAAGACAACGAATGGTTAAGAATAAAATGCAACGACACTGTGTGAGCGCCCCTTCGATCGTCAATGCAGTAACGTGTAATGACACTGTTATCGGGATCCCCCTCAAGGGGGCCCCTCTCAGTAGTCCCTGACAGCAGCCAGCCAACCAAGTCAAGTGATCTCTGCTTTTTTTTTTTTTTTCGAACGGAAGGAATATGGTTACTGTAGTATGTTTTTTTTTTTTTTTTTTTTTTTTTACGGGATAAGGAAAATGCAGATCAGAAATCGCAGACTGCAAGGAGTCAGCAGTGTTTTGATTTGAGGGCTCAGGCAAACATAAAGAGAACGTTGTGGCGTTTCGATTGCAAGAATCGCGGAATCCAGTCATAAAAACGGAATTTACAATTTCAGAATGACACGTAATTTGCCAAATTTTGAATGAATGAATTAAAAATAAGTCATTGCGCTTACATCAAACCACGATACGGACTATTATCTGTAAATATTAAGCAGGAACAGTCTGTTTAAATATGAATCCTGCATGTTCTGCGTGTCTCTTTTAATGAAAGGAGCAGAAGCGCGTCTTCCTTGAAAACGCACTGAAGCGCGCGTGACGCTCGCGGTGATTTCAGTCTCGCGTCTGATGTCTCACTAAATAAGGATGTGAACACATGAACAACATCTACAGAACTGCTCTTAACAAAAACTTTAGTTTGCTTAATTTTCAATAATTAAAAGATAAATTAATGTTTGGTGTTTAATGTGCATCTCAGAAAATGTTTTATTTAAAAACCCACCTGAATGGCACTTAATTCATCTGTCAACTTTATTGCCATTGTTCAAAGTTCAAGTACAGACAGAGAAACAATTATTAATTTTTTTTTTTTTTTTTTGATGTATGCATTGCATTCTATGCATTTAAAAAAAAAAATCTAAAAAAGGAAACTTAGTTGTTCATTTAACGCACCCCTGAGCTGGTAATAGTGACCTCTTTCAATATGCTAACAGTGAAATGGTAAAACGTACTTCACAGGTAATTTCAGATTTTTGTTTCAATTATTTCCCAGCTACACCATCAACTTCATCCTCAACATCAACAGATGCATCACTTCTCAGTGCTGATGGGTGGGTGGGGGGGGGGGGGGGTTGTCGGGGGGCCTCTATGTCCATTTTGCTTGGGGCCCCCAAATTCCTTCAAACGGCCCTGCAAGTGTGTATGCACACATTGCTAACATTATATGTATTGGTATCGATTTCATATTAGTGTTCACGTGTATTTTATATATGTATTTTTGAACATCCAGTAGTATGCATGTATATGTGAGTAATTTAAAGGGCTGGGCGATATATCTAACGATATGATCATGCGCATCTAATCAGTAAAGCTGCTTCCGTGATCACGGCTAAAATCTCCAACACCTGCTTATAATTGGAGTGGCATTTAATAGACAGAGCTAGGGCTGCACGATTAATCGCATGCGATTGTCATGCGTGTCTTTGTCAGTAAAGCCGGTTCTGTGATTAGCAGTAAATGTCCACCACCTGGTTTCAAATGGAGCGGCACTTCCCAGCTAGAATTTTCTTTGTTCTAAAATGTTCTAAGAACATTCCCATGGATTGTTCTAACAATGTTTTTAGCGGGTAGTTTTATTTTTGTTCCCAGAACGTTCTCTCAAAAGATAGGATAACGTTCTCTAAAAACATTCTACAAATGTTTATCAATAACATTATTAGAACATTATTCCATAACATTCTAATTAAGATTTAAGTGGATGTTTAGATGTGGATGTTGATGTCTGTTTAAAAGTAATAGCTTGGTTTGATGTCACCATAATGCTGGTAAGTGTTGGCTTTAGTTGTGCAATTTGACACTTGACTTGACGGTGTTGTTTTTTAGCTGCTGTCATCTTTATTGTGGCTAAAACAGCAAGAGAACATGTGGTTCAATGGTGCTGTTTGCTTGCTGATGATTGATATGTCTGATTACTTGTTTTCACCCAAGCAACTGTGTGGTGTTAGTTAAGTATTATTTATTAAAGTGACTCAATGGTCAACAACCTGACACCCAGTTGAATTTAAAGCAGATAATTTCAAAAATTTTAAAAAAAAATTGTCACACAAACATCAAGATTCAGTGTATGAATCTCAGCAATGGTGACATGCTTTATGCTGCAATGTATTCTGGGTACATCATGCAAAACTCATCCATAGCACCCAGAATGCATTGCGGCATGAAGCATGTCACCATTGTTGAGATTCTTACACTAATTCTTAAGGTCTCTGTATGTCTAAGTATCCTATGGTTTGAAGTGATTCTAAAACAATATAGTTTAAAAAGATCAGATAAAAATAAAATAACATAAATTGTCAGGACCCTGTGTATTGCAACACATCTGCTATAGTCACTAATATTAAATTAATAGCGTAGAACAGACTCCTGGTAAAATCAGTTGATCAGATTGTTACATTAAGACATCTTTAATATCAGCCAGTAACCAACATTATCGAATGACATCTTTTTCTCAATGTTTTTGCTGTAACAGATTTAATTACAGCAGCTAAATGAACGCTAACACTGAAAAGACTCATACTTCCTAAGTACTGATCAGCATAATGGTGACATCAAACTAAACTATAATTTTCAATAAACCATCAACATCTCTGTTAATCTCAATAAGAACTTTTTTACATTTATGACAGAAATAAATCTTGTTTATAATAAGTGAAGATTGTCATGTTTTTGGAGTATTTACGCTAGAGTTTGACACCAAACAGAGGTTGGGTTTTCACTTTCGACCAACATCTGACTTCTGAGCAATGTCAGTCCACATCTAGTGTGATGGGAAGCCGTAATTCACTGACAAGCTGTGCAATATCACGTTCATAATCGCAGATTAATCGCATGCGGTTATGAACGCGATATTGCGTAGCTTGTCAACGATCTGCGGCTCTGTATATTAGGTGCGGCTCCATTTGAAAGCAGCTGATGGACATTTACCGCTAATCACAGAACCATCTTTACTGATGAGACACGCATGACAATCGCATGCGATTAATCGTGCAGCCCTAGACAGAGCCGTAGATAGCTGACAAGCCACGCCATATCACGTTCATTATCGCAGATGAATCGCCTTCGATAATGAACACGATATGGCGTGGCTTGTCAGCGATCTAGGCTCTGTCTATCAGAGGTGGGACTTTCAAGTCACAAGCAAGTCTTCAAGTCATATTCAAGTCCTCAAAGGGTTAAAGCTAAAGAGATAATTAAGTGACTAATTAAATGACAATTGTGCATTAGTGATGAACATCTGCTGTTAACAATCAACATCACTGAAGTAAAGAGAAACACAAGAACTACAACTGAATTTAGCCACAGCCTTCAACTGAAAAAAAAGTAAAAGAAAAAAAAAAACACTTTGCCACCATAATTGTGGTCAAGGTTTGCTTTAAGTAGTCTTGACCCTTTTACTAATTCAAATCAATTTGATTCAAAACAATTGCAATATTGTTTTTCACAACAAACATGTATGCATTGCTGAATCAAACCTTGTAGTGACAGATGATCTTATGCTTTTTCTGCTTATAACTCATGATGACTGAACATCATGAAATTGTGTTTATCTTTGGATAGTAGACTGACACGCAGCTATTACTGAACTGAAGTAAAAAAAAATATATATATATATATCTATGTTGAAAGACACAAAAGGAGACAATCAGTTCAGGTTTTTAGACAAACACACTTATCACACGATCTTCAACAGGGATGACAATTTTTCATACTGCAGTGCATGACGGGAGTTTTTACTAAGGTTTTACCCAGCATGCAACATTTTGTTGATTGTCACCACTGTTGAGAGTCATATGCTGGTTCTTGATGTCTCTGTGTGTCTACAGAGTAGTGATGGGATTTATGGCTCTTTGAGGGGATCCGGATCTTCGCGATCCGTTCCTTTCAAAGAGCCGTTCAAAAGAATGGCTCTTTTGGCTCTTTTTAAATATTTAGTCAGTTTTAAGAAGCCAGCTTGGGGGCATCTCAGTTTATCCTGGAAATAATCACTGGGAGGTATTATGAGGTGAGATTTGTAGTCAAATAATTAAAGCTCAGATATCACACACCAATATCTGAGTTTGAATTATTCTGAAATATTGTTACCTCATTTCTCATGTGTGGACTATATTCCATAGTGTTGCACAAATCCCTCTGCTTAGACAGTGACATCATTATTTTGATTTACCTTTAGTACAAAGTGTGTGTGTGTGTGTAAAACTACGTTGACTTATGTTATTCATACAATACCTACTCACAAATAAACATAAAAAACAAAGCCGGCTGCAATGAATTTCTGTGCAAAACAGCTTTTACTACAAACACTTCCACACAAGAACATTGTTATCACACAAGAACATTTTGATAGAAAACTAATTTTTTTTTTAAGTAGATAAAATTAGAATAAATAAAATGGAAATGTCTACATACTACATACTATTACTACTGTAAACTTTGCAAATAGGACATCAGCCCCTTCAAGTCAATGAACAATAACAAAGTGGGCTGCAATGAATGTCTGTGGAAAACAGCTTTTAGTGAAACATTTCTATACAAGTACAGTATCACAAAAGAACATTTTTAATGATTTTAAAATAAGTTTTAAATGAACACAAAATGCAATGTAAATGCATGCACAACTAATAACTAATATCATCACGCTATAAAGGGTTGGCCTGCGCTGGGTGCGCCCCTCCCCCTATAACTGTTCTGTCTCCTGGCGGAGCTCATTTGTATGAACACGCATAGGAAAAAAGAACGATAGAAAGAACGGCTCCTCTCCAGTCGCGACTCGGCTCCCATCGTTCATGTTTATGAGCCGTTCAAAAGAATCGGTTCGTTCGCGAACGTCACAACTCTACAAACGAGAAAAATCACAATTTTTGTGTCACCATTATAGTGTTCAGTGTTTGCTTTAGCTGGGATCTTGGCTTGTAACTTTTTACTTTTAAAGTTTGTTTGTCAAACCAAGAGCAAAAATCATCGTGTGTTGATGATTATGTTTTAATGTAATCGTTGTTTGACATGAATCACTGAACTCATTTACAGTCTTTTCTCAAAGTAAAACTTCCATATTGATTGTCACAGCTTTGATTCCACAATGAAAAAATCTGTATTTTCTATACATTTTGTAGGTATCTCTTGCAAGTGAATCTGATTTTTCTTTTTTTTTTATTAAAGAATTCTAATTTTAGGCACACACAGATAACAATAATCAGTGTATGAATCTCAACAACGGTGACAAACAACATATTCAGATAAACAGACCAACTCTGAACATCACAAAACTAGATACAAAAAAATGAACATAAAAACAGCAAAAATAAAATATAGTTAGAATAAAAAGTTAAAAAGACAGTTCAGCTCATAATTTATTCATGCCGCAATGCATGATGGGAGCCATGGATGAGTTTTTATTGGCTACAACATGCTTTTTTGATGGTCACCGTTGTTGTGATGCTCACGCTGATTCCTAATGTCTGTGTGTCCAAACTAGGGCTGCACGATTAATCGCATGCGATTGTCATGCGTGTCTCATCAGTAAAGATGGTTCTGTGATTAGCGGTAAATGTCCATCAGCTGCTTTCAAATGGAGCCGCACCTAATATACAGAGCCGCAGATCGTTGACAAGCTACGCAATATCGCGTTCATAATCGCATGCGATTAATCTGCGATTATGAACGTGATATTGCACAGCTTGTCAGTGAATTACGGCTTCCCATCACACTAGATGTGGACTGACATTGCTCAGAAGTCAGATGTTGGTTGAAAGTGAAAACCCAACCTCTGTTTGGTGTCAAACTCTAGCGTAAATACTCCAAAAACATGACAATCTTCACTTATTATAAACAAGATTTATTTCTGTCATAAATGTAAAAAAGTTCTTATTGAGATTAACAGAGATGTTGATGGTTTATTGAAAATTATAGTTTAGTTTGATGTCACCATTATGCTGATCAGTACTTAGGAAGTATGAGTCTTTTCAGTGTTAGCGTTCATTTAGCTGCTGTAATTAAATCTGTTACAGCAAAAACATTGAGAAAAAGATGTCATTCGATAATGTTGGTTACTGGCTGATATTAGAGATGTCTTAATGTAACAATCTGATCAACTGATTTTACCAGGAGTCTGTTCTACGCTATTAATTTAATATTATTGACAATAGCAGATGCGTTGCAACACACAAGGTCCTGACAATTTATGTCATTTTATTTTTATCTGATCTTTTTAAACTACATTGTTTTAGAATCACTTCGAACCTTAGGATGCTTAGACATACAGAGACCTTAATAATTAGTGTAAGAATCTCAACAATGGTGACATGCTTCATGCCGCAATGCATTCTGGGTGCTATGGATGAGTTTTGCATGATGTACCCAGAATACATTGCAGCATAAAGCATGTCACCATTGCTGAGATTCATACACTGAATCTTGATGTTTGTGTGACAAATTTATTTTTAAATTTTTGAAATTATCTGCTTTAAATTCAACTGGGTGTCAGGTTGTTGACCATTGAGTCCCTTTAATAAATAATACTTAACTAACACCACACAGTAGCTTGGGTGAAAACAAGTAATCAGACATATCAATCATCAGCAAGCAAACAGCACCATTGAACCACATATTTGTTTGCTGTTTTAGCCACAATAAAGATGACAGCAGCTAAAAAAAACAACACCGACAAGTGTCAAATTGCACAACTAAAGCCAACACTTACCAGCATTATGGTGACATCAAACCAAGCTATTACTTTTAAACAGACACATCCACATCTAAACATCCACTTAAATCTTAATTAGAATGTTATGGAATAATGTTCTAATAATGTTATTGATAAACATTTGTAGAATGTTTTTAGAGAATGTTATCCTATCTTTTGAGAGAACGTTCTGGGAACAAAAATAAAACTACCCGCTAAAAACATTGTTAGAACAATCCATGGGAATGTTCTTAGAACATTTTAGAACAAAGAAAATTCTAGCTGGGAAGTGCCGCTCCATTTGAAACCAGGTGGTGGACATTTACTGCTAATCACAGAACCGGCTTTACTGACAAAGACACGCATGACAATCGCATGCGATTAATCGTGCAGCCCTAGCTTTAACCCTTTGAGGACTTGAATATGACTTGAAGACTTGCTTGTGACTTGAAAGTCCCACCTCTGATCGACAGAGCCGTAGATCGCTGACAATCCACGCCATATCGCGTTCATATCGAAGGCGATTCATCTGCGATAATGAACGCGATATGGCGTGGCTTGTCAGCGATCTACGGCTCTGTCTATTAAATGCCACTCCAATTATAAGCAGGTGATGGAGATTTTAGCGGTGATCACGGAAGCAGCTTTACTGATTAGATGCGCATGATCATATCGTTAGATATATCGCCCAGCCCTAGTATCAAAACTGATATTGATAATTGTGAAACCATGCCATATATTGTTACTGTAAACTAGTAAAATTAAGATTTTGGTCATATCACCCATCGAAATTCCATCAACTAGTTCAACTGGGCGGGTTAGATCAGCAGTATTGGATGGCAGATACTTTAAGATTGTGAAAAAAACAGAACTGGGCCACATTGGAACGCCAGTCTGTCACATTGGCTTTTAATGATGGTGATAAAACATAATTAAAGTTAGTTTTTGTAGTTTTTTGTAGTTTTTTATTTCTTACACTGCAGGGGAAGGAAAGAGGTAAATAAAATTAAAACGAAAGTTTCTAAGCAGTTGCACACATCTAAATGCTTTTTGGCACTCAGAATAGGCCCAGATAGATTTCAGGCTTATAGGTATACCTGCATTGAATCTTCAATTTCACATGTAATTTGTGTACTTTCAAAATACAAAATACTGTATTTGTATTTGAATACATTTTTTCACACAGTATTTTGTATTTGTATTTAAATACATTTTTCCACACAGTATTTTGTATTTGTATTTTAAATACATTTGCATGCATTTATGCCCATCTCTGGTCAATGTTCCCATCCTCCTCCTCTCGCATCATGTCCGGAGACTGCGGCTGTCATTTGTTTTTCGTTTAATTTCACTTTCCTAACTAAATGCTGGGGAAGCACTGGGCACGTGCTGACATTGAACGTCATGACATGACACGCCAAAATCTGATTGGCTGATGATTCTGTCACTAACGCTAGTTACAAATCAGATGCCATGTCTTTGAACAGAAGGGAAAGCACTATCTGTATATATAGTAACTGTTACTGGTCTGTTATTACAGTCTATGTGCTGGCCGCAGACTTTTTATGTAGGATATTCCAGTTCAACCTCACCCCCACCACTGGGCAATAGAGTAAATGAGAAAACATCGGTCACAGAACACGTCGACAAAGTGAAACCGAAAGTGTTAAAAACTTCAGAAATTGCGCACTTACCACACATCAGTAGAAAGATCTCAAATAATTTGAAAGTTCTCTTCATATCGTTTAAGATTCCTGCAAAATCAGATTTCGATGATAACATGAAACTCGTTATTAGTTTCTGAACCGCACCCACCCAGAATGTCAAGCACGATATTGTTAATAAAACCCACGAAATTAGGGCTGCACGATTAATCGCATGCGATTGTCATGCGTGTCTTTGTCAGTAAAGCTGGTTCTGTGATTAGCAGTAAATGTCCACCACCTGGTTTCAAATGGAGCGGCACTTCCCAGCTGGAATTTTCTTTGTTCTAAAATGTTCTAAGAACATTCCCATGGATTGTTCTAACAATGTTTTTAGCGGGTAGTTTTATTTTTGTTCCCAGAACGTTCTCTCAAAAGATAGGATAATGTTCTCTAAAAACATTCTACAAATGTTTATCATTAAACATTATTAGAACATTATTCCATAACATTCTAATTAAGATTTAAGTGGATGTTTAGATGTGGATGTTGATGTCTGTTTAAAAGTAATAGCTTGGTTTGATGTCACCATAATGCTGGTAAGTGTTGGCTTTAGTTGTGCAATTTGACACTTGACTTGACGGTGTTGTTTTTTAGCTGCTGTCATCTTTATTGTGGCTAAAACAGCAAACGAATATGTGGTTCAATGGCGCTGTTTGCTTGCTGATGATTGATATGTCTGATTACTTGTTTTCACCCAAGCTACTGTGTGGTGTTAGTTAAGTATTATTTATTAAAGTGACTCAATGGTCAACAACCTGACACCAAATTGAATTTAAAGCAGATAATTTCAAAAATTTAAAAAAAAATTGTCACACAAACATCAAGATTCAGTGTATGAATCTCAGCAATGGTGACATGCTTTATGCTGCAATGTATGCATTGCGGCATGAAGCATGTCACCATTGTTGAGATTCTTACACTAATTCTTAAGGTCTCTGTATGTCTAAGCATCCTATGGTTTGAAGTGATTCTAAAACAATGTAGTTTAAAAAGATCAGATAAAAATAACATAAATTGTCAGGACCCTGTGTATTGCAACACATCTGCTATAGTCACTAATATTAAATTAATAGCGTAGAACAGACTCCTGGTAATATCAGTTGATCAGATTGTTACATTAAGACATTTTTAATATCAGCCAGTAACCAACATTATCGAATGACATCTTTTTCTCAATGTTTTTGCTGTAACAGGTATAATTACAGCAGCTAAATGAACGCTAACACTGAAAAGACTCATACTTCCTAAGTACTGATCAGCATAATGGTGACATCAAACTAAACTATAATTTTCAATAAACCATCAACATCTCTGGTAATCTCAATAAGAACTTTTTTACATTTATGACAGAAATAAATCTTGTTTATAATAAGTGAAGATTGTCATGTTTTTTGGAGTATTTACGCTAGAGTTTGACACCAAACAGAGGTTGGGTTTTCACTTTCAACCAACATCTGACTTCTGAGCAATGTCAGTCCACATCTAGTGTGATGGGAAGCCGTAATTCACTGACAAGCTGTGCAATATCACGTTCATAATCGCAGATTAATCGCATGCGGTTATGAACGCGATATTGCGTAGCTTGTCAACGATCTGCGGCTCTGTATATTAGGTGCGGCTCCATTTGAAAGCAGCTGATGGACATTTACCGCTAATCACAGAACCATCTTTACTGATGAGACACGCATGACAATCGCATGCGATTAATCGTGCAGCCCTACACGAAATTCTTTTATACCGACTGTGACTGATTATTTATTTAACATGACGTTAAATAAAAGAAGTGCGTTTTCGTTTCCAAAACTGAAATACTGTAACAAAGTGCATAGACTATAATGGCGGATCAGATCGGATCGACTTCGAACGACTCCAACTCCAACAACTCCTCCTACTTCTTCTTCTTCTACTACTGCTTCTTCCTTCTTCTTCCTCTATTTTTACTGGCGGTTGACAACTTGTTGTTGTATTACCGCCACCTCTGGACTGGAGTATACCCACCACTTATATTATCTCTAAACTTTTAAATTCTTTTTAAAAGCCCTGTACTCTTTAAAAAAGAAAACAAAATTTGACACATCTTATCAGAACTTCTATCTAAAATATTTCTATAATTAAATATAATGTCATTAGCTTCTACTTGCTCAATAAACCTTTCCCTCTCATTCTTATATTTCTCACAATAAAACAATACATGCTCTACAGTTTCTGAGTTATCTCCAAGACAATTCTCACAGATACCATCACCATGCTTTTTCATTAAAAATAATGTACTGTTAAGTCTGGTGTGCCCAATCCTCAACCTGGACAACACCCCTTCTTCATGTCTAGTTCTACCTGACCCTGCATTCTTATTTAGGCCTACTTTAGACTGTAAGTTAAAAAGATGTCTCCCACTTGATTCAGCGCTGCCATATTTCTCTTCTACTGCTTATTGGCGGGTCATATCTTTACGATATATACCGCCACCTACTGGACTACTACGCAGGAGCGTGTAAAAGGACGTTGGTAAATGACACATTAAATCATAAAATTATAAAATAATAACAAAACCAACCACCCACCCCACACCCCCCTCAAAAAAGAAAAAGAAAAAAAGAAAAAAAAATGTACTGGTTTATAATAAATATATAATTAAACCCAGCTAATTTCTTCTACTTAAACCAGTATCATTAAGATACATAATAAACTTGCTTCTGTGTCCCTACACCTTGTTCCCGTAAAATGTTATGAATGTCATTTCCTGCATCTGAGTCTTTCCACTTCTGCACTGTTAAAAATCGCTGTAAAAAAATGGCCAAATTTCGACAGTAACATACTGTTTTTCATTAAAACAGTGCATTCTGGGTAATATTCATCATTTTCGAGAAGGTAGCCTGCTGCTATATATCGTAAATTAACAACGTTCAAAGTCGACACTCAGCGGCTGTGTTTCAAATCACACCCTACACCCTCATTCACTATTCCCTACATGAGTTTACTAATATAGTCCACATGACAGAGAAAATGAAAACTAATGAGTGAATTCAGACACTGATCAACAGCTGCTGTTAATGAGCAGAATCACTGAAGAAAAGAGAAACAAGACACACACAAGAACTACAACTGACTTCAGCCACAGCCTTAGATGAAATCAACTGAAGATTTACCAACTTCACTCATTACTAACCAGACTGACTTTATTTCTATCAGATCAGAGATCAGAGATCGAAAGATCTTACTGAGAATTACAGAGATTTAGATGATAATGTTACTGTTTCGTTTGATGTTACCATTGTGGAGATCAGTGTTTACTTTAGTTGGTCTCCTTACCCTTGACTCTTGCACTTTACATTTTGTTTCATTGCTGTATTTGTATCTTCGTGATACATCTGTTACAGCAATATTAATTTTGTTAGTCAAGTGATTATGGCTGTTTCTGTCAGGCATGATCTACTAGACTGGCTTAAAGTGTTGCTATAGTAATGAAATATTAATTTGGTGTTGAAATATTTGAGTGAATGACAAGTTTTTTTTGTTTCTTCAATTTTGTAAGATTGAAAAGTAGTGTGATAACCAGTATTTCGGGATTTAATGACTAGTTTTAGTTAAAAAATATTTCGGGCAGCAGTCTCCACAACACTCAAAGAGAGACATCAACAATCAGCATATGAATCTCAGCAATGGTGACAATCAAAAGGTTCATGATGCAATGCATGCTGGGTACCAGCACAGGATAAAACTCATCCATGATTCCCAGCATGCATTGCGGCATGAATAAATTATGCCCCTGAATTGTTCACTTATTTTCTTGAATTCTTATGTGCTTATAATTTGGCATTTGTTTTAAGTTTTAGTAGCATGTGTTGTGGAACACTGGAGGAACACTGCTGAGCCATAAGTTATGAAAGACTGTTAAGAAAATTTCACTCATAATAAAAAAAAAAAACCTTTGCTGAAATTTAGAGACAGACACATCAAGAATCAGCGTATGAATCACAACAATGGTGACAATCCACAAAATAAATAAACAGATCAGTTCTGAACATCACAACACATGCTACTAAAACTTAAAACAAATTATAAGCACATAAGAATTCAAGAAAATAAGTGAACAATTCAGGGGCATAATTTATTCATGCTGCAATGCATGCTGGGAATCATGGATGAGTTTTATCTAGGGCTGGGCGATATATCCAGCGATATGATCATGCGCATCTAATCAGTAAAGCTGCTTCCGTGATCACCGCTAAAATCGCCATCACCTGCTTATAATTGGAGTGGCACTTAATAGACAGAGCCGTAGATCGCTGACAAGCCACGCCATATCGCGTTCATTATCGCAGATGAATCGCCTTCGATAATGAACGCGAAATGGCGTGGCTTGTCAGCGATCTACGGCTCCGTCTATCAGAGGTGGGACTTTCAAGTCACAAGCAAGTCTTCAAGTCATATTCAAGTCCTCAAAGGGTTAAAGCTAAAGAGATAATTAAGTGACTAATTAAATGGTGATTGAGCATTAGTGATGAACATCTGCTGTTAACAATCAACATCACTGAAGTAAAGAGAAACACAAGAACTACAACTGAATTTAGCCACAGCCTTCAACTGAAAAAAAAAAGTAAAAGAAAAAAAAAAAAAAAAACACTATGTCACCATAATTGTGGTCAAGGTTTGCTTTAAGTAGTGTCTTGACTCTTTTACTAATTCAAACCAATTTGGTTCAAAACAATTGCAATATTGTTTTCGCAACAAACATGTATGCATTGCTGAGTCAAACCTTGTAGTGACAGATGATCTTATGCTTTTTCTGCTTATAACTCATGATGACTGAACATCGTGAAATTGTGTTTATCTTTGGATAGTAGACTGACACTCAGCTATTACTGAACTGAAGTAAAAAAAAAAAAAAATCACAATGCTTCAATGTTGAAAGACACAAAAGGAGACAAGCAGTTCAGGTTTTTAGACAAACACACTTATCACACGATCCTCAACAGTGGTGACAATTTTTCATACTGCAGTGCATGACGGGAGTTTTTACTAAGGTTTTACCCAGCATGCAAAATTTTGTTGATTGTCACCACTGTTGAGAGTCATAGGCTGGTTCTTGATGTCTGTGTGTGTCTACAGAGTATAGTTTTTCAAATTTTGTATGCACTTAGTAGATTTAAAATTCACTTTAATTTTTTTTCCCCGTAGCATAGTTTTACTGGGTGGATTTTGCTGAATTTAAATAGAGCTAATGTTAATTTGATTGTAATCTGACCACATATCACATACAGATTAATTTCTTCTCTCTGCTTTACAGCACCTCATGCAATGCTACATAAAGAGATCTAACATGACAGTCAAGGGTCAAGAGCCCCACTAAAGCAAACGCTGATCTCCATTATGGTTGCATCACTTTAACCAATAAAACATCAACATCTGATCCTCTGTAATTCTCAAGAACAGCAGGTGTTCATCATTAATGCACAATCATCATTTAATTAGTCACTTAATTATCTCATTAACTTTAACCCTTTGAGGACTTGGGATATGACTTGAAGACTTGCTTGTGACTTGAAAGTCCCAACTCTGGTAAAAGCTGAATGTCAGTCAACAATCCAAAGAAGAGTATCTCATGATGTCCAAGTCAACATGAGTTATAAACAGAAAAAGCATAAGATCATCTGTCATTACAAGGTTTGATTCAGCAATGCATACATGTTTGTTGCAAAAAAAATATTGAAATTGTTTTGAACCAAATTGCTTTGAATGAGTAAAAGGGTCAAGAGACTACCTAAAGCAAACCCTGACCACAATTATGGTGGCATAGTGTTTTTTTTTTTTTTTTTCAGTTGAAGGCTGTGGCTAAATTCAGTTGTAGTTCTTGTGTTTCTCTTTACTTCAGTGATGTTGATTGTTAACAGCAGGTGTTCATCATTAATGCACAATCATCATTTAATTAGTTGTCACAAGGTGACGATCTTTAGGGGCGGAACCAAAATTCGGAAAACAGAACACCGGAACTTCCGGTAGCGCCGTAAGAGGGAAAATCAGGGAATTCGATGCACCTGTGCCTAGTTAGGGACAGCGGTTGGTGATTGGAGGATACGCTGGACAAGGCAGTACTTAAGGCCAAGTTATTTCACAGTCTGAGAGCTCTTTCTGGTGTGTGTGAAGCACTGTGTCGTGCCCGTCTTGGTGCGCTGCTGGTGGCTGTCTAACTCTCTCTCTCCCTCAGGCTGGAATTGTATGATTGTGAAGACATCGCGAACCTTAAAGGTTGAGAAGTGAACGGATTATACGGCGAATTGAGACGACGTGAAAAAGGGGATTGGAAGCGGCATTGATGTGAGTACTAAGAGCAAGCCGAAAGTGCCCTGTATATTGACCTGGCGTTGTGTAGATCTCCCCAGGAGGAGGAGGGCGGCCCTACCCCTAATATAGCGTGGTGGGAGAGCCGAAGGAATACTTATTGAAGTAGTCACAACGACGACATCACTAGCTAGGCCGCATATTCCATCGCCAGATCCGAACCAAGCGAAGTGAAGGAAGACGGGTGTCCTTTTCGTACACTGAGTGTGGTGGGTGAGTCTTCGTGCTGTGAAAACCTATAATTTTGACGTGGTGCTGTATATTGCTGTGGGTTGCTGTGTATTGCCGTGTGTCCTGTCAGATAAACCCCCGCCTTCACGCACTCCGTCGCGGGAGGACAAGGAGACTGCTGGTTCTAGCCTAGTTCAGTACAGTATATGTTGTGAGCGTGCTTCAGATCTCCGGAGATAGCACAGTACGCTGTGTTCAGCCCAGAGGTGGGAGCTATTCAAAGCAAACTAACTGTGCTTTGTGTCCAATCTGATACCTGTGGAGAGAAAAAGGAAAGAGAGAGTGAGTAACACAAGGAGAAACAGAGGAAACCTGTACTTACAGTACGCTGTGTTCAGCCCAGAGGTGAGAGTCATTCAAAGCAAACTAACTGTGCTATTGTGCCCAAGTTGATACCTGTGGAGAGAAAAGGAGAGAGAGTGAATAACACGAGGAGGAATAGAGCAAACCCTGTACTTACAGTACGTTGTGTCCAGCCCAGAGGTGAAAGCCATCCAAAGCAGAGTAACTGTGTTTTGTGTCCAAGTTGATACCTGTAGAGAGGAGGAGAGAGAGTGGATAACACGAGGAGAAATAGAGCGAAACCTGTACTTACAGTACAGCTGTGTCCAGCCCAGAGGTGAGAGCCATTCAAAGCAAACTAACTGTGCTATTGTGCCCAAGTTGATACCTGTGGAGAGAAAAGGAGAGAGAGTGGGTAACACGAGGAGAGACCGAGGAAACCTGTACTTACGCCGCTGCCTGTGGAGAAAAAGAAAGCGAGTGAGCACCCAAGGAACGAACTGTGGGAACCAGTACTTACTGTGAGCTGCAATCAGCGAAGAGGTGAGAGCAAAACCAAGCCGAATTAACTGTGCCTTTGCGTCCCAGCCGTTGCCTGTGGAGGAAGAGAAAGAGAGTGAGCACCCCGAGAACGAACTGTGTGAACCAGTACTTACCGTGAGTTGTATTCAGCGAAGAGGAGGAAGAAGGAGGGCGCTACGGATACCTAAGACTCTGGCCGGGCCCCGAGTCCCACGCCCCGGATCCCCGTGGCCCCCTTGCTCCCTGACCTCTTCCCGGCCATAGCCCATCTGGAGGGCCGAGTCAGAGTTTAGTTTTAATTGCCCTTTCCCTATTCCCCAAGCTATTTTTAAATATTTAAATAAAGATTGTTTTATCACTTACTTGTTCTTGTGTTGTTTGGCCATTGGGTTGGCTTTGGGGACCTCCTCGAGGTGGAAGTTGAGAAGGGGTGTGGCTTAGTCAAAGCATAGCCGCCCCTGGGTGTGACATAGTCACTTAATTATCTCATTAAATTTAACCCTTTGAGGACTTAAATATGACTTGAAGACTTGCTTGTGACTTGCAAGTCCCACCTCTGCTGTCTATTAAATGCCAATCCAATTATGTGATGGCGATTTTAGCGGTGTTCACGGAAGCAGCTTTACTGATTAGATGCGCATGATCATATCGTTAGATATATCGCCCAGCCCTAGATCTCTGTTCTCTGATCTGACAGAAATAAAGTCAGTCTGGTTAGTAATGTGTGAAGTTGGTGAAGCTGTTTGTTGATTGTTTAAATCTTTAGTTGATTTCATCTAAGGCTGTGGCTGAAGTCAGTTGTATTTCTTGTGTTTGTCTTGTTATGTTTTTTTTTTCTTCAGTGATTCTACTCATTACCGCAGCTGTTGATCATTGTCTGAATTCACTCATTAGTGTTCATTCTCTCTGTCAGGTGGAATATATTAGTAAACTCATGTAGGGAATAGTGAATGAGGGTGTAGGGTGTGATTTGAAAACACAGCCGCTGAGTGTCGACTTTGAACGTTGTTAATTTACGATATATAGCAGCAGGCAACCTTCTCGAAAATGATGAATATTACCCAGAATGCACTGTTTTAATGAAAAACAGTATGTTACTGTTGAAATTTGGCCGTTTTTTTACAGCGATTTTTAACAGTGTAAAAGACTTTACATTCAGAGCTTATTCCATTACTTTTACCTATATCAGTCCTGTGTGGCCCAACCTCAATTTGGTTATAACCCACACAGCAAAAGGACTCGGAACAGACCCGCGAAACGTTTTGGACCCGCACATTGAAACATATATGAAAGTGAAAGTAAAGTGACATTCAGCCAAGTATGGTGACCCATACTCAGAATTTGTGCTCTGCATTTAACCCATCCGAAGTGCACACACACAGAGCAGTGAACACACACACACACACTGTGAACACACACCCGGAGCAGTGGGCAGCCATTTATGCTGCGGCGCCCGGGGAGCAGTTGGGGGTTCGATGCCTTGCTCCAGGGCACCTAAGTCGTGGTATTGAAGGTGAAGAGAGAACTGTTCATGCACTCCCCCCACCCACAATTCCGTCCGGCCCGAGACTAGCACTCACAACCTTTCGATTGGGAGTCCAACCCTCTAACCATTAGGCCACGACTTCCCCAGCGTGAATATCTGCCACGGACCCGCAATGGACTCCTAAAAATACTGTCTAATCTGGCCCGGTTTTGGACCCGTTTATCTCATTTTCAAAATCCCTTCTGTTCTTGTTGTAGGATAAAATAGTCATTTCATTCACGCTGCCAAGCTAAACCAACATATGTTATTATTACCGGATCGGATCTCATTAATAAATTATGTCTCAGGCCAAAGAACAGAGAGAAAGACAAGAGAGAAATGAGCGCTTCATGAGCAGCCCATGCAGTGTGATATAGCTTATGAAAAGGAAAAAAAGACAGCCTTTTAAATTAAAACAGTGCAGCGAATCGACACAAAACAATTCTAAGAATTTATTATAGAGATCAAAATGAGTGTTTGTGTGATTTTTTTTTTTGTCTTAGGTGAAAATAACATCCATCTCTCCAGCTTCAGAGGACAGTGATTCTGGCTTTTCGTCGGTAGATCGGTCAAATCAAGTACACGATTATTTAAAAATTCATAATAGCTTGGCGAACATAAACTGTTGAGAAATAAATTGAAAATGGGTAGTATTAATGCTGGATTGAATATTAAAACCCCTTTACTTGCAAACATCGCCGACGGTCCCCAGTTTCCCAGACAGCAAGCAGTTTCGGTCCAGGTCTGGCCCACATCTGGCCCACATGGATTTCATGCGGGCCAGATGTGGGCCGGATCTGGGCCAACACTATGTTGCTGTCTGGGTTATTATTGTTTCACTTTCACAGCAAGTTAGACATCACTCTTACTTTATCTAGACAAACTGTGCATCAATTGAAAGTTTAAAGACTCAAGCTTCAATGTTTGACGAATATTTTGATAAAACGTTGTTGCAGTGACAGTTATTTAGTAATTTATGTCAGGAGTGCAAAATAATAAATCCGTATTATGCCACATTTTTAATAGAAATTCACCAATCATTCATATTCAGTCACGTCAGCAGCGGTTTATTTGTGTTCACATAGACTCACTGAACAGCATCAATAAGGATTTATAGACCAAAGATGCATATCTGCGGAGATATATGGATATATTTACTGATGTTGACTTCATATTTCTTCAGACAGAATCGTCATTTCTATTAATTTTCCACTGATTTACGCGATCTGATGATCAACAGCCTCTCCCCCAGCGATCTCTGTGTGTGTGTGTGCAGTGTGTGAGCTCGTGCTGTGTGTCACTCAGACTCCGATTGGTCCTTCGCCATGTCAGTCTTAAGCCCCTTTCACACTTCCATTCCGGCAAATACAGGGGTAAAGTGTTCCTGTAATTGTTCCCTGGTCGCTAGATTTTGCACTTTCACACTGCCAGTGATGACCCGGGACATGTGCGTGCTTTCACACACAACCCTTGAAGATCCCGTAACGACACGTGACATCAGCGCGTGACGTGTAATGTACGAGTCGACAACGCTAGGCACGTTATACTTTAACTGAAGCAAGCAAACGATCTCTGAGTCAGCGCGGAAAGTGAGGAACTAACTGATCTCTGCTTCATTACAGTTTGCACATATGTTTTCGTCGCGAATGTTGATCTTCCTTCAAAACAGCCGGTAAAAGAGTCGCGCGATAACGCGCGTCATCACTTCGATACCGAATTAGATCTGGCTTTTGTTCACACAGCGCTCATTCCGGATCGATTACCGCAATGTTACTAGGTCCCCGACCCGGGTTCAATTCGGGAATCAATTCCGGGACGTGGTTGCTTTCACACAGAAGGCGACCAGGCAATGTTACGGGAATATTGCGGGTCCGACGTGCAGTGTGAAAGGGGCTTTAGAGTGTCATATTCGGACGCCGCCACCAGAGGTGGAGAGTCCAGGGGTCAGAAAGTAAAAGTCCTGCCATATTTTTGCTCCACCCATGAACTCAGCAGCTGATTTCACCAGAGGAGGAAACAAGTCATTCCTTCCAAGTCACAAACTAGTCTCAACTCAAATCCCAAGTCCTCAAAGAGTTAAAGTCAATGAGATAATTAAGAGACTAATTAAATGATGATTGTGCATTGGTGATGAACACCTGCTGTTATTGGGCGTTACAGAGGATCAGATGCTGATGTTTTATTGGTTAAAATTATGCCACCATCATAGAGATCAGTGTTTGCTTTAGTTGGGCTCTTGACCCTTTTAATAATTCAAAGTAATTTGCTTTTAAACACTTGCGGTTGTGTTACGTAGTAAACATTAACACATTGCTGAATTAAAAGCTTGAAGTAGAAAATTTAATTGCCCTTTTTTCATCTAAAACATTTGAATTAACTTCATGAAGGTGTCTCTCTTTGGTTTGTTAAATTATGTTCAGCAATTACTGAACTACAAAAAAAGTCCTATTAAACAAATATTATTGTAATGCTTAAATATTGGGGGAAAAAATTGTACAGGCTCGGGATTTTATACATGAGCACTTATCATATGATCCTCAACAGTGGTTACAATAATTATTCATGCTACAGTGCATAATCAGAGTTTTTACTATGGTGTTACCCAGCATGCACTTCAGCTTGAAGCGTTTTGTTGATTGTCACCATTGTTGAGATTCATATGCTGGGTCATGATGTCTGTGCGTCTAATTAGGATAAGATTTCGAAAAATGTATATTTATTACATACATTAGGAAATGTATTCATTATAGTGATTAAACCAACGGTTCCACAAGGTAGGCTATAGTGATGGGATTTATGGCTCTTTGAGGGGATCCGGATCTTCGCGATCCGTTCCTTTCAAAGAGCCGTTCAAAAGAATGGCTCTTTTGGCTCTTTTTAAATATTTAGTCAGTTTTAAGAAGCCAGCTTGGGAGCATCTCAGTTTATCCTGGAAATAATCACTGGGAGGTATTATGAGGTGAGATTTGTAGTCAAATAATTAAAGCTCAGATATCACACACCAATATCTGAGTTTGAATTATTCTGAAATATTGATTATTACCTCATTTCTCATGTGTCGACTATATTCCATAGGGTTGCACAAATCCCTCTGCTTAGACAGTGACATCATTATTTTGATTTACCTTTAGTACAAAGTGTGTGTGTGTGTGTAAAACTACGTTGACTTATGTTATTCATACAATACCTACTCACAAATAAACATAAAAAACAAAGCCGGCTGCAATGAATTTCTGTGCAAAACAGCTTTTACTACAAACACTTCCACACAAGAACATTGTTATCACACAAGAACATTTTGATAGAAAACTATTTTTTTTTTTTAAGTAGATAAAATTAGAATAAATAAAATGGAAATGTCTACATACTACATACTATTACTACTGTAAACTTTGCAAATAGGACATCAGCCCCTTCAAGTCAATGAACAATAACAAAGTGGGCTGCAATGAATGTCTGTGGAAAACAGCTTTTAGTGAAACATTTCTATACAAGTACAGTATCACAAAAGAACATTTTTAATGATTTTAAAATAAGTTTTAAATGAACACAAAATGCAATGTAAATGCATGCACAACTAATAACTAATATCATCACGCTATAAAGGGTTGGCCTGCGCTGGGTGCGCCCCTCCCCCTATAACTGTTCTGTCTCCTGGCGGAGCTCATTTGTATGAACACGCATAGGAAAAAAGAACGATAGAAAGAACGGCTCCTCTCCAGTCGCGACTCGGCTCCCATCGTTCATGTTTATGAGCCGTTCAAAAGAATCGGTTCGTTCGCGAACGTCACAACTCTAGTAGGCTATTTAAAAACTGAACATTTGTTAATAATAAATACATAAAATTGTTTTGGAAATAAACAGGCTGATGCCTAATAATTACTTCATCATGTAAAACCGGCTAGTAACGGTTTTCTGCACAGCACTGATCACACTGTTTTATAACAGCACATGTACTTTTACAGAGAAATATCTAACATAAGAAACCAAAGGTCAAGAGCCCAACTGAAGCAAACACTGATCTCCATGATGGTGGCATAATTTTAACCAATAAAACATCAGCATCTGATCCTCTGTAACGCCCAATAACAGCAGGTGTTCATCACCAATGCACAATCATCATTTAATTAGTCTCTTAATTATCTCATTGACTTTAACTCTTTGAGGACTTGGGATTTGAGTTGAGACTAGTTTGTGACTTGGAAGGAATGACTTGTTTCCTCCTCTGGTGAAATCAGCTGCTGAGTTCATGGGTGGAGCAAAAATGTGGCAGGACTTTTACTTTCTGACCCCTGGACTCTCCACCTCTGGCCGCCACATCGTGTCACATGCTTCCTGTAAACTTCCTGGTTCATATCTTGCCATAACACTGAAACACCTCTGTACACACGAAATAGCTGAATAATAAACCCGCGATTACCATGAGATTTTCTTGAGATCTGGTGCGTTTATATATATATATAATCAAATATGTACATGGGAAATGCTAACTTGTGCAGCGATGAAAAAGGCTACAAATAGCATATTTTTACAATAGTAAACTACCAAATTCCACCCCTGATCGCTAAAGGAAGTTATTACAAACAATCGGTCGGGGTTTAAAGTGAGTTTTTAGTGAAAGTGTACTAATAATTGAATAAATTGTCTGATGTAGCTTAATGCTAACATTAGATCTAATGCTACTAATAGCAGGTGCATTTTTTCATAATGCATTTGTCACAATCATTTTTATAGTAAGACTTTTGATAAATAATATACTGATACTGAGACTAAGTGAGATAGCAGTTTAGTGGATTGTAAAGCTTGAAATAACCACAACAAAGGCTGATAAAGGTGTAATTAAAGAAAAAGAATAATGATAAAAGACTAATGCGGATAATGTTTCATACCTGGTGGAGGTTCAAAAGACTCATTTGGTGAGAACAATATAATCATGAAACGGGGAGTTTTCAAAGCCAACACACATACAGAGAGCACAGGAATGTTCGCATGTGAGATTTTACAGAGATGACAAGTGCCATAAATCAATTTGATTAGCCTTCTCTAAAAACACACATGACATGGCCTTAGAAATTATTTAATAAAATTCACAGTTTTACAGATTAAATTTTGAAATTTTCATATGAAGCTTTGGTAGACTACACTGTGTTGCTAAACTCATATCCTACATCAACAATTTTTTAAATACATTTACATTTTACATTTTACATACATTATACATTTACAATACATTTTAAATATTTTTGTTTTTGTTTTTATGTTTGAGCTTATATATTTCTATTATCATAACAGCCTGAGTGATTCTGATTCCTGAACAGTAAACTTTTAAGTGTCAGCTTTGTGGACAAATGTTGATTATGTATCTAGTTAGAAAGAATCATGAGCAAAAACATTTTTATTTTGGGTATGTCATTTCTGTCTCCATGCCAAAAATGGGGGGTGACTGGTAAGGGGTTTTAAAAGAGACTGCATTTACCTGCTGCTTTTAGTAAATTAGATTTTAATGGGGAATGAAGGCCACATTGCTTATGTTGTCCACACGATGGCGCCACAGGATAAATACTAAATACTTTAAGATATATTCAGAGACAAAGCAGTTGGTAAATGAAATCACTTTAATATTCAAATCGAGTATCATGATCAACTTCCATTTTATTTCTCAACAGTTTATGTTCAATAGCCAATTCTGTCGAAGCTATTGTCATAGCCAGAGGTGGAGAGTCCAGGGGTCAGAAAGTAAAAGTCCTGCCACATTTTTGCTCCACCCATGAACTCAGCAGCTGATTTCACCAGAGGAGGAAACAAGTCATTCCTTCCAAGTCACAAACTAGTCTCAACTCAAATCCCAAGTCCTCAAAGAGTTAAAGTCAATGAGATAATTAAGAGACTAATTAAATGATGATTGTGCATTGGTGATGAACACCTGCTGTTATTGTGCGTTACAGAGGATCAGATGCTGATGTTTTATTGGTTAAAATTATGCCACCATCATGGAGATCAGTGTTTGCTTCAGTTGGGCTCTTGACCTTTGGTTTCTTATGTTAGATATTTCTCTGTAAAAGTACATGTGCTGTTATAAAACAGTGCAATCAGTGCTGTGCAGAAAACCGTTACTAGCCGGTTTTACATGATGAAGTAATTATTAGGCATCAGCCTGTTTATTTCCAAAACAATTTTATGTATTTATTATTAACAAATGTTCAGTTTTTAAATAACCTACCTTGTGGAACCGTTGGTTTAATCACTATAATGAATACATTTCCTAATGTATGTAATAAATATACATTTTTCGAAATCTTTTCCTAATAAGATGCACAGACATCATGACCCAGCATATGAATCTCAACAATGGTGACAATCAACAAAACGCTTAAAGCTGAAGTGCATGCTGGGTAACACCATAGTAAAAACTCTGATTATGCACTGTAGCATGAATAATTATTGTAACCACTGTTGAGGATCATATGATAAGTGCTCATGTCTAAAATCCCGAGCCTGTACAATTTTTTCCCCCAATATTTAAGCATTACAATAATATTTGTTTAATAGGACTTTTTTTGTAGTTCAGTAATTGCTGAACATAATTTAACAAACCAAAGAGAGACACCTTCATGAAGTTAATTAAAATGTTTTAGATGAAAAAAGGGCAATTAAATTTTCTACTTCAAGCTTTTAATTCAGCAATGTGTTAATGTTTACTATGTAACACAACTGCAAGTGTTTAAAAGCAAATTACTTTGAATTATTAAAAGGGTCAAGAGCCCAACTAAAGCAAACACTGATCTCCATGATGGTGGCATAATTTTAACCAATAAAACATCAGCATCTGATCCTCTGTAACGCACAATAACAGCAGGTGTTCATCACCAATGCACAATCATCATTTAATTAGTCTCTTAATTATCTCATTGACTTTAACTCTTTGAGGACTTGGGATTTGAGTTGAGACTAGTTTGTGACTTGGAAGGAATGACTTGTTTCCTCCTCTGGTGAAATCAGCTGCTGAGTTCATGGGTGGAGCAAAAATGTGGCAGGACTTTTACTTTCTGACCCCTGGACTCTCCACCTCTGGTTGTACACTCGAAATCAGAATGAACTGTAGGTAAAAAGTATTGGACTAATACATGTTCAAGTGTCATGCTTTGTTCATCTATCTGTGCCTTTAATTCTGCCCTATCTTCTTTATATTTTTTGCAGTCCAGCAGTATTTTCTTTACTGTCTCTTGCTCATTATAATAAGTGCATAATCCAGTTGGATGTTTACATATTCTATGCAATGTTGTATTTAAACCAGTGTGACCCATTCTAAGACGTGAGACTAACATCTCCTCCCTAGGGCTTCTGCCCTTCCTCATGCTTGTGACTACTTGATTTTGTATGCTGTATAGATGACGTCCTGTATCCGCTGTGTTCCAATATTCTTGCCATATATTAAATGTTGAATGTTAATATATTAAATTGAATGTTGCTTTATGATGGTTTTGACCTCTGCTCTACTTATTGGTACTTGTACATCTACTGTTTCATGCTTTATAGAATTTTTTGCTAGCATATCCACAACTTCATTTCTTTCCAGCCCCACATGAGCAGGAACCCAAAGGAAGGAGACCGCCATTCCCTTATTATGAAGTGTGAGAAGCAAGTGACGCTCTCCCAGATTGAATGCTTAATAATGCTGATAAACTGTCTGAGGTTATAATAACACCTTGACTCTGATGATTTTTTTCCACCCAGTCTAATGCCAGTAAAATTGCTATCAACTCCACAGTGTAAACTGACAGATAATCTGCAGTCCTCTTTTTGACTACTACTTCATACCGAGGAATAAAAAATGCTGCATCAGTACGGCCTGTTTCCGGCTGCTTTGATCCATCCGTAAATATGAATAATTCCTCTTGATACTGCTCTACATAGCTGCGTATGACCGGATGATAGTTACATCTTTATTCTTTTATCTCAGATACAAAAATTTCGCTGTATTTCTAGCTGCTCTGTGTTCAGCTCCCAGGCCAGAAATCCAGCTCGTGTGTTCCCATCTGTCTTTGTGTTGAATTATTATAACTCCCTTTCAAATTCATTTGTCTAGCCCATAGGCTATATTTCATTAGTGCACTTTGATTATTTCCCACTTAAATTTTTTCCTAAAATGTATATATTTTAACTTATTATTACCATTTTAGTTTTATATAATTTAGATTCACTCTGTATTATATTTCCTACATTTGAATATTATCACATGTTCAGCTGATTACATTACCCTACAATCAGCAAACATTTAGTCGCGTGTTCAAACTCTAATCTTGTTAAAATCACCTCTTCTTTTCCTACACATACATACATACATACAGTACACACACACACACACACACACACACACACACACACACACACACACACACACATATATATATATATATATATATATATATATATATATATACTAGTGTTTAAAAAATAATTTAAAATGTCTTCTGCCCATTGTAATGCAACCATTATTGCAACTAATAACTGGTTTGCGTAATATGCACACACTCTATTAACAGATATTACATTGATTTTTACCAAGGGGATGACTTTTGTACTTTGTTTCAAACCAGGGGGATGCCATTTATTTTCCTGCTATAAGCTGCTTTATATTTTCTGAGCATCTGTGACACATCAGTGGTTCTCTTAAATCACTCTTGGATATTTCAGACCATGTGAACTTCACTCAGGTAAACCAGATGAAGATGTTTGTTGAATGGAAAGTCAAGGCTGAAAGCTTGGCACAAACTTAAAGTTCATATTCCAGCTTAGAGACCCCAGTGAGTCCATGTATAGAAATATAATGGAAGAACTAGATTTTATATAAACTATACTTTAAAGTACACTATTAATGCTTCTGGAGTTGTTTTGTGAGAGAATTTTACTTCCACATCTGAAAACCGCCAAAACTGGAAATTATGTAATGAAAGGGAGAGCAGTCTGTATGCTGGTTCTTCACTGTTTTCAAGTATCCTGTGGATTCTAGAGAACAGGACATTACCAGAAGAAGAAACACAGTCGGAGTGAACAGTTCTTGTGTGTCATGTCTTCATAAGCCTGAACAGCTAACAAGAGTTACCAAAAGATATCAAACATAGAAACAATGGATCACAAAGACATTTCTGATGCTGAGAACATTTTAAAGGTTTATTTATGATGGACCACAGATAATAATTATGAGCCTGCTATGTGGGCAAGAGAGCAGGCACAGGCCAGGATTAGACAAAACAGCGGTCAGAGGAGACAAAATGAGTTGAGTGAGGAGAACAAGGCAGAGGTCTTGTGAGAGATCAGTGTTAGCATACAGATATAAACACGTTTGCTGATAATATGTAGACAGGCAATAGGAAAGCTAGTACTGGTCATATATATTACAGAGGGAGAGAGATAAACACGTTTTTGTTTCATTATGCGTGTGAAATGTAACAGTTTATGTTCCTGTAGCTCAGCTGAGGAAAGTCTGCAGGGAGTTGCTCCAGGCCAGCAGATACATGTATGTTTAGGGCAGAGATCATTTATTATCTGAAAGCACAGTTTGAATTTGACAGTTTTGTGACGTTACCAAATGTTCTGGGACTGTACTCTCAGGGGCATGGAAATAAAAATCCCATATGTGGGACCGTACCCCTCAAAGGGTTAAATGGATCAGATGGTATATTTGGGACAACTTGCCTGTATGCTGTCAAATATACCAATGGCATCAAAAAATGTGACTTACAGGTAGACGAGACCTAAATAAAGGCAACTTGTAATTTAATTATTATTATTATTATTTTTTATTTTTATACAAAGTATTTTTCTACTTTGGTCAAAACTTTTTAAGATATAACTACTTTATGCACTTTTTTACATTTTCTGTTCTTACATTAGACACAAAGTGAAAATTGTGACTGCATGTGAAGGTGACTGTGATGATCTGAGGTATATGTAAGAAGACTACATTTCTCACAGATGATCTTGAACAGCCCAATGAACATCAAACATACTTTAATTACAACATACAGTGCTTTCAGACCCTCACTTAGACCCTTCTTGTGAATATTAGCCATTTTAAAAGCTGGAAGATTCATTTATTTTACCGCTATAGGACTCTAATGTTATTAATTCTATAAAATCATTGATGCTATAGCTATAACATAAAAACAGTAAACAGTCAGTGGAATGAAAGGGTTGAAGCCCACTGAGTTTTTTTATTATTTTTTTTATGCTGAGTTGCTCAGTGGGTGGAAATTTCACACCATCCTTTACTTACAACAGATGAGAGTTACCCAACAACACCTCTCATTATACAGCTAGTATTCGATTATTTTACAATAAAATGTGGGTGGGGAAAAATATTGTTGGGTAATATTGAATACTGTGTGCACACCAAGGGAACTGTTATACCTTTATTAAGCAAACCACATACAGCATATACAACATTTGAAATAAAACTTCTAAATCAGTTAAATTCTAAATTTTAAACAAATTCTAAATCCTAAGTCATTCGTACGATCATTCTGTAGCTATTGTTTCTCTAAAAGTGAATCATGTAATTGTTAGATTAAAAGGTCTTAAAATGCTCATAATTGCAGGACAGGAAGAGACTCTTCACCTATAAACTAAACGCAGATGCAGTGAATAAACTCTCTCATCTACAAGATGTTTGTCCAACAACAAGCCAACCGCAGCAGTTTTCAGTTTGACTCAGAAGCTGAACCTCTGTGAAGCTGGCAGAGGTGGAGAGTCCAGGGGTCAGAAAGTAAAAGTCCTGCCACATTTTTGCTCCACCCATGAACTCAGCAGCTGATTTCACCAGAGGAGGAAACAAGTCATTCCTTCCAAGTCACAAACTAGTCTCAACTCAAATCCCAAGTCCTCAAAGAGTTAAAGTCAATGAGATAATTAAGAGACTAATTAAATGATGATTGTGCATTGGTGATGAACACCTGCTGTTATTGTGCGTTACAGAGGATCAGATGCTGATGTTTTATTGGTTAAAATTATGCCACCATCATGGAGATCAGTGTTTGCTTTAGTTGGGCTCTTGACCCTTTTAATAATTCAAAGTAATTTGCTTTTAAACACTTGCGGTTGTGTTACATAGTAAACATTAACACATTGCTGAATTAAAAGCTTGAAGTAGAAAATTTAATTGCCCTTTTTTCATCTAAAACACTTTAATTAACTTCATGAAGGTGTCTCTCTTTGGTTTGTTAAATTATGTTCAGCAATTACTGAACTACAAAAAAAGTCCTATTAAACAAATATTATTGTAATGCTTAAATATTGGGGGAAAAAATTGTACAGGCTCGGGATTTTAGACATGAGCACTTATCATATGATCCTCAACAGTGGTTACAATAATTATTCATGCTACAGTGCATAATCAGAGTTTTTACTATGGTGTTACCCAGCATGCACTTCAGCTTGAAGCGTTTTGTTGATTGTCACCATTGTTGAGATTCATATGCTGGGTCATGATGTCTGTGCGTGTTATTAGGAAAAGATTTCGAAAAATGTATATTTATTACATACAATAGGAAATGTATTCATTATAGTGATTAAACCAACGATTCCACAAGGTAGGTTATTTAAAAACTGAACATTTGTTAATAATAAATACATAAAATTGTTTTGGAAATAAACTGGCTGATGCCTAATAATTACTTCATCATGTAAAACCGGCTAGTAACGGTTTTCTGCACAGCACTGATCACACTGTTTTATAACAGCACATGTACTTTTACAGAGAAATATCTAACATAAGAAACCAAAGGTCAAGAGCCCAACTGAAGCAAACACTGATCTCCATGATGGTGGCATAATTTTAACCAATAAAACATCAGCATCTGATCCTCTGTAACGCACAATAACAGCAGGTGTTCATCACCAATGCACAATCATCATTTAATTAGTCTCTTAATTATCTCATTGACTTTAACTCTTTGAGGACTTGGGATTTGAGTTGAGACTAGTTTGTGACTTGGAAGAAATGACTTGTTTCCTCCTCTGGTGAAATCAGCTGCTGAGTTCATGGGTGGAGCAAAAATGTGGCAGGACTTTTACTTTCTGACCCCTGGACTCTCCACCTCTGTGTATAAGTGCATAACGAAAGTCAACATACATAAAATATATAATTAAATGTCTAAAAATGTGTACGTTTTTTTTTTTTTAAATTGGAATATACTACAAATATATTTTCATATAGGCTATTAATAATTGAGGGGGTGCACAAGAATCATTAACATTAGACAAGATTCGTTTTTTCACTTAAAATATCTTCATTTATTTGGAATGAATTTTGTAAATGATGTAAACGACAATGAACATTAGATTTGTTTGAACTTGACTTACATGCAAGTTATAAGAACAAACATAGCCTACATATTTAATTATATTCATATAGCCTAGAGGCTGAAGTTACCTTGGTAGAAGACCACGATGTCGTTTATATAGCGAACATGGACTTTTACCATGGTAACTTCAGCCTAAAATATGTTGACAAGGCAGGTAAGGATAGCTGACCGCATTAATCCTCAAATATTAGCGGATTTCATATTTTAAAAACAATACTGATATATCGACATATTTATACTATCTATACATGTATACATTATTTTATTAACGATGTAATAATTAATAATAAATTATTTTGTTGTTTACTAATTACCAAAAATTACAGTTCTGTCTCTCTAACTCAATGTATTTCTATTAACCGCTATGAACTTCCTGGAACTATTTGAGGTCTACGTGAATCACGTGACAAATCGAGCATTTTGGACTTCCGTTGACGCAACTCTCTCTTTCTATGGCTCTGGCCTGGCCGTAGTCACTCAGAAAACAACAGGCCAATCAGAAGAGAGGCTCATGAATATTAACTAGGCTAAAATCGACCTGTTCTTTGCAGAGGTGTAAAGTGCTGTAAAAATATATTTAGATTGTTTTTGGTACTTATGCCACAAATATATATTCTTAAGGACATCAGGACCTAAAATAAAACTGCAGAAAGGTGTATAATATTTTACCTTTAACGTTTTGTAATTAAGACCTCATCAATTAAATTGTTGACCATTTGACCTTAAGGCTTAATAATGTCAAATTTAAGACATTTTAAGACTTTAAACTGCAAGAAAACACGATTTAGCAAAGTTGTTTCACACAGTTTAACCCTTAAATTCATGTTGTGGCAATCATATAGGACCTGGACCTATATATAACACGAATGGACTGCTGCAATAGAGTAAAACTCTCCTGATATTTTAATAACAATTACAAAGGAGTAAAATAATGCATATCCCGTTACCTTTTGAAATGATGAAAGGTTCAATTTGAGAAGACGATTTTACCATCACTGTCATTGTCTGAGCGCACTTATTCAGCATCTCGAGATCTCAACCACATTCTCAAAACTATCATTTTGATCGCTATATTCACCACATACACCATCAAACGACAGTGACACTTATATTTAATTGCTTGCTCTGCAGTAAAGCCATTCAAGTCGATCTTTGGTAATTATGTGTGAAACATCACATCGTCATTGTCTATAAAACAATCACACTCTGTGAGGAATGAAGAACAATTGCATTTATTTAGTTATCAGATTGTTGCGCAGAAAACAAAAAAACACTTACACTACATAGGCCTACATCTGTTCACTAGTGACCCTATTCACTTTTTACAAAAATATAAAACAGACATAATTTTATAGACAAAATTCTTATAAAAGATAATAAACAATGAAAAATGTTACACTGGCTATATATTATTAAAATAGTTAACATTTAAAGTATTTAACATTTAATATTTTTCCTGCTGTCACAGAGCAGTCCAGCGACATGACAGAGAAAGTTGATCCTGATTGGTCCTCTTCTGTGCATTCGAAGTGCTGATTGGCTCACAGATACAACTTTATAGAACTAAGCTAGAGTTCGACTTTGTAGATAGAACCTTTTTGTTTTCAAAATAGAAAGTCCCAAAATTTACAGAACTTTACAATAAAATTACCATCACATAATGTAAATAGGTTGTCACAGAATAAGAATATGTAAATAACTCAATTTTGACAAATGTCAGCTAGAACCTTATAACTCCAAGGTCAAGAGTCATAGGAAGATGTAAAAACTGAGACATACAATGAGACAAAACATCAATGCATAACCATTAACACAAGAAAAACTATCACTCAGTGTTTCGGTCTGGATCACTTCAGCTCCTTAAATAAACCTCTACAAACTGAGCTTGCCATCTTAACATCAACCTGGTGTCTCACTGGTATTCACATTTCCATCACGGGACGGCTCAGTAGCAGCAGGCTCCGATCCATTGTCAGCACGATTAACAGAGGTGTATGTAACACTATTCACCTGTAAAAAAAAAAAAAAAAAAGTTTAAAACGTTCAAAAGAAATGAACAAGATTGAAGTTCAAGTTACACAACACAAAAGTACAAGAGACCTGGAATCTTAAACTATTAACAAAAAGGCCTTAAATGTAGGATGTTTCTGTTAATGACCAGGTTAATTACAGCTAACTATAACCAAAACCATAAAAAAAAAAATGTTACTAAAATAAAATAGAATATACAGTATATATATATATATATATTCTTTTTTTTTTTTTTTTCAGGTAGTAGCTCATAGGGCAACATTTCTCATGTTTATTTACTTTAACTGGGTGAAATAAAGTAACTTAAACTTAAATTAAAAAAGAAAACGGTATAGACGTATTTAACCCTTGGGCACTTCTCATTTTAGAGTCACACTCATGGTCTTTACGCTCAAAAGTGACCGGACACCTGAAATGTAACTTTTTTTTCAGTAAACTCAATCCAATATATTTTTGTTCAATAATATTTTTTCTTTTCTCTTTTGTATTTTGAGAGAATTGTATGGTACTAATTAATATTTATGCAATAATTATGATCAATTTTGCCATATTGGCTATATGGTTATAGCAATACCAATTAATTTATGTATGTGTGTGAGTGTGTGTAAGTAAGTGTGTGTGTGTGTGTGTGAGTGGATGTATTCGTTTTACACTCTTGATGTTTTAGAGTGTAACCCCTTCCTTGCTGTCCACTTTTTTACTGCATTGTAGTCAAATTATTGATTTTATTTTACATAGTTGCAGTGTTACAGTCACACCAGATCATAGGTGTGTATGTACAAGTGATTGTCCGCGTGTGTGTGACTGGTGTGTTGATTTTGCATTCTAGATGTTTTAGAGTTTCAGCCCTTCATTGCTATGTTTTTTTCTGCATTGTGGGGGATTTGTAGATTGTACACATAAAAATGTTCTGTATTTTTTTCCCATTAATTTGCTATGGTCAGTCATTTTTGACCGAAGACCGAGTGTGACAATTTATTTTATGACCACTTAGCTTTTTCGAATCATGCCCACTATTTTTGTGTGTGTGTGTGTGTGTGTGTGTGTGTGTGTGTGTGTGTTCACATGCCAAGTGCCATAAAAGTCAGCAAGTTTCATACCATTCTGGTGAAGCTAAGATTTAACCCCCACCCCACCAAACAAAAAAACAAATAAAAAAAACAATCACACAATCAAAACTGTAAGCTATATAATACAAACAACAAAAGCACAGCTAAAAGTTAAAATAAAAATAAAATAAAAATTATGGCAACAAAGATAATAAATGATACTTATAACAAGGTACAACAAGTCACTAATATGAAAATGTATGTATACAACTGCTCCTGTGTTACATTGAAACAGAACCAGAGCAACGAGAATCTGTTGTGAATTCACAGTTTTTTGCAGACGGTCAGATTGAGTTCACACAGTATCTCACCTGATCACTGCGCTGAGTCCTGGTTCCTGATCCTGTAATTCAAATAAACACACATTGCTTTGGTTAGCTACAATAAAAACACACATTTACACATCTGTTAAGATTATTTTCACACAATAAATCACAATTTAGCATCGTATTAAAACATCTGTATGTAATACTCACTTTGTTCTGCTTGAAGACGCTTGCGATAGTAAATCACAGCAGCAGCTATCATTATCGGCAGAACAACACCAACACATATCCCTGCTACAGCAGCTGAAGACAGACCTGAATCATGAACAGATGAAGACAGACACTCATTATTACTAGACAGTGAATGATAATCACACCAGTATTTAACAATATTTCTCTACATCTTTCTACTTTGGTAATCAGTTGTATGATACTGATTTAAATAAATGGTGTCACCTGGTAGTTTTTTATTTTTATTTTTTAGAAACAAAGGCTAAAACAGCACTGTGAGCTGAGAAAAAAATGTCTAATTTTATGCCCTTTTATATAGATAACATCTACTTAATCTCCCATCGCTGTCTTTACACAGATATAGTGTATCTGGGATCTCCAGTGATTTCAGCAGATATTAATATACTGTTATTACATTACCAGATTCTTCCTCCTTCTCTGACGGTCCCTTCATTTTATCTCGTTCAGCAACAGAAACATCTGAAACACAAACCAACAGCTGCTGAAGCATCTTTCTGGAGAGAAAACTACATCGAGATAACTGATCTGCTGATCACAAAACAAGATAGATAAGTGAAAAATGACTTCACATGCTCTTTCTTTATTGACTTTGTCTAAAAAGTAACATTTATCTATATTTTGTACTTGCAAAATACAAACTTCTAGGAGAAATAATAATTATTTATGATAGATGCATTTAAACAGATGTCATCTAATAAACCTAATGAAAGACCAACTAAAAAATATGAAATTATTATGTTCTGTTCAGTGATGCATGTAAAGAGAAAAAATGCCACTGCAACAATAAACACAATGAAGTGATTAACACATATAATCTGGTTTAAACATTCATGAAATGATTCACCATGAACAGTGACATTGAAGGTCTTTTCAGAGTCCCCGGCAGTGTAGATGATGTCTAGTTTATAAAGTCCAGAGTCTGTGGTTCTAGTGTTTGTGATGGTCAGAGATCCAGTCTGATTGTTCAGCTTCAGCCTGTCTCTGAATCTCTCAGTGCCATTATTACACTGAACATCTGTACAGATAAAACTGAGATCTCCACTGATTTCAGCGATTCGAATGTCATTAAAAAACCATCTTATCGTTTCTTCCTGGACTGCTTTAACATCAGTGGGTAGAGTGACTGAATCTCCCTCCGTCACATTCACTGACACTCTGTTTGCACCAACACTGAAAACACCTGAAGAAGAAAATACCAAAATAATTATAATTCAAGCTGAGATGTAATCTACTTTCATATAATAAATCCATAGTTCATTTTCATAATAGGAAAAGAAAGTTAACAGGTTAACAAGGGCATATTTCATCGATTCAGCCAGCTGCACAATGTCACAAAATCCTGACTTCCATCAAAAAACTATCCATGGTTTTACTGTAGTAAAAGTGTGGTAACCTGCTTTAAAGCTTAACATGGGTGCTGGACTAGTCCATAATCAATCCGTGATTTGCAAATCTAAAACTATATCATGTTTTCAACGTCAGTTAAAAAAGCAAATGGACGTCGGTTGAGCGTACAATCACAAAATCTAACACAAAGAAAGAGATCGTAAAATGTCTTACCAGTAAACACGACCGAAACACACAACTTCCACAAAACGACATAATTCATTTTCATTAATCTTTGTCTGAAATTCAGAAAAGCTAATTACTTCTTTATTAAAAAACGAAAGTAAAAGTGTGCAGCGCTTCCGTGTATGACATCAAAGTACCGCGAGAGCGATTAGAGACCAGGCGGCTCTCGCGATACTTTGACGTTATACATGGTGGAAAATTTTTATTATTATTATTATTATTATTATTATTATTATTATTATTATTATTATTATGCCATACATCAAAACATACAACGAGAAACATTAAAATGAGAAGGAAAAAAGATGAACAACATTAATATGAAAGCCATGCCAGTGGACAATAACAACATAAAAAAAATAATAATAATTACAATATATATATATATATATATATATTTGGGGGCGTCACTTTATACAATAGCATACATGTTTACAATATTATAAGTTCGAATAGTTTTTTTACTTGTGCAATTACATAGAATCTTACAATACAGCTTGAAATCATTTAGAAAATGAGAAAAGTTTGGTTTGGAGCCTGACCACTTCATTTTATGAATATGAAACTTCCCCATTAAAATTAACAATTGTATGAAATATGCTCCATGATCACTTAAGTATATTATTACATCAAATCCACTCAACCGCAAAGAAATGTCCAATATTTTTCTAATATAAAACTCCACATCAATCCAAATTATTTTTGTATGTATACAATGAAAAAATAAATGAAAAATAGTTTCCTTTACAGAAATCACAAGAGTAATCAATTTCTAATTTCAAGCGTTCCAGCACATGTTTAACTGGATATATTCTATGCATTATTTTAAAAGAAACCTCTTTTACTTTATTATTTTTATAAAATTTGTCTACTGTTCGCCAAGCTTTGCGCCAATTAACATCTCCAAATACAGAAGACCAGAAAAGCGAGCTGGAGGATAAACAATGTTATTAAGTATATTCCTAATATAAATATTTGAGACTCTATTTTGTATAATATTTGTATTACCAATAAATATTTTACTCTTGATCTCTTCAAAATTCAAATCTTTCGCATGTGATGCATTTCTAAGAAGAAACAAAACTTTTTGAAGGATTGCATCCATTACAACTGCAAATTCCTTAGGTTTAACTGGTATTTTACATTTGTTCAAAAATTCTTTATATGTTAATAAAACTCCATCATTGTTTAGGAGCTGGCTAACTGCTATTGTTTTCAAACCAGTAATCAAAATATAAAGATTTATTTTTGTGTAAGATGTCTTTGTTGTTCAAAATATAGTACCTCCTTGGTGAGAAATTTTGTTTATAGGCCAGAGTCCATGCCATAAGAGCTTGTTTATGAAATTTTGCAAGCTTCACCGGTATGTTTTCAGTTGAATAACTGCACTTCAACAAAAATTCTAGGTCACCCAATTGCCTGAACAGATAGTTGGGAAAGAAGTTCCAAATACTGTCTTTATTTTTTAAATATTGAATAATACATTGTTTAATGTATCATAACTCAACACCTCTAGACCACCATGATCTTTGGAGTTGCATAAAATTTCTTTTCTCAGGTAATGAGGCTTGTTTTTCCAGACAAAATTAATAAGCATTTTATCCAATTGCTTGGTAACTTTAGGAGGAATATCCAATGATAAGGATGTATAGACTGTATAGACTGATCTGGAAATACCTTCAGCTTTTGACAAAAGTATTTTTGTCCCTGAATTGACAAATCCCTTTGCAACCACATATTAAACCTCTTACTAGTTTTAGTAATAATTGGATTGAAATTTAAATCATTACGCAAATATTCATCTTTACATATAACAACTCCCAGATAGGGCTGGGCGATATATCGAACGATATGATCATGCGCATCTAATCAGTAAAGCTGCTTCCGTGATCACGGCTAAAATCTCCATCACCTGCTTATAATTGGAGTGGCATTTAATAGACAGCAGAGGTGGGACTTACAAGTCACAAGCAAGTCTTCAAGTCATATCCAAGTCCTCAAAGGGTTAAAGTTAATGAGATAATTAAGTGACTAATTAAATGATGATTGTACATTAGTGATGAACTTCTGCTGTTAACAATCAACATCACTGAAGTAAAGAGAAACACAAGAACTACAACTGAATTTAGCCACAGCCTTCAACTGAAAAAAAAAAAAAAACACTATGCCACCATAATTGTGGTCAGGGTTTGCTTTAGGTAGTGTCTTGAGCCTTTTACTAATTCAAACCAATTTGATTCAAAACAATTTCAATATTGTTTTCACTACAAACATGTATGCATTGCTGAATCCAACCTTGTAATGACAGATAATCTTATGCTTTTTCTTCTTATAACTCATGTTGACTTGGACATCATGAGATAGTCTTCTTTGGATTGTTGACTGACATTCAGCTTTTACCAGAGTTGGGACTTTCAAGTCACAAGCAAGTCTTCAAGTCATATCCCAAGTCCTCAAAGGGTTAAAGTTAATGAGATAATTAAGTGACTAATTAAATGATGATTGTGTATTAATGATGAACACCTGCTGTTCTTGAGAATTAGAGAGGATCAGATGTTGATGTTTTATTGGTTAAAGTGATGCAACCATAATGGAGATCAGCGTGTGCTTTAGTGGGGCTCTTGACCCTTGACTGTCATGTTAGATCTCTTTATGTAGCATTGCATGAGATGCTGTAAAGCAGAGAGAAGAAATTAATCTGTATGTGATAGGTGGTCAGATTACAATCAAATTAACATTAGCTCTATTTAAGTTTAGCATAATCAACCCAGTAAAACTACACTATGGAAGAAAATTAAAGTGAATTTTAAATCTACTAAGTGCATACAAAATTTGAAAAACTATACTCTGTAGACACACACAGACATCAAGAACCAGCATATGACTCTCAACAGTGGTGACAATCAACAAAATGTTGCATGCTGGGTAAAACCTTAGTAAAAACTCCCATCATGCACTGCAGTATGAAAAATTGTCACCACTGTTGAGGATCGTGTGATAAGTGTGTTTGTCTAAAAACCTGAACAGATTGTCTCCTTTTGTGTCTTTCAACATTGAAGCATTGTGATTTTTTTTTTTTTTTTTACTTCAGTTCAGTAATAGCTGAGTGTCAGTCTATTATCCAAAGATAAACACAATTTCACGATGTTCAGTCATCATGAGTTATAAGCAGAAAAAGCATAAGATCATCTGTCACTACAAGGTTTGATTCAGCAATGCATACATGTTTGTTGTGAAAACAATATTGCAATTGTTTTGAATCAAATTGGTTTGAATTAGTAAAAGTGTCAAGACACTACTTAAAGCAAACCTTGACCACAATTATGGTGACATAGTGTTTTTTTTTTTTTTTTTTTTTACTTTTTTTTCAGTTGAAGGCTGTGGCTAAATTCAGTTGTAGTTCTTGTGTTTCTCTTTACTTCAGTGATGTTGATTGTTAACAGCAGATGTTCATCATTAATGTACAATCATCATTTAATTAGTCACTTAATTATCTCTTTAGCTTTAACCCTTTGAGGACTTGAATATGACTTGAAGACTTGCTTGTGACTTGAAAGTCCCACCTCTGATAGACGGAGCCGTAGATCGCTGACAAGCCACGCCATATCGCGTTCATATCGAAGGCGATTCATCTGCGATAATGAACGCGATATGGCGTGGCTTGTCAGCGATCTACGGCTCTGTCTATTAAATGCCACTCCAATTATAAGCAGGTGATGGAGATTTTAGCGGTGATCACGGAAGCAGCTTTACTGATTAGATGCGCATGATCATATCGCTCGATATATCGCCCAGCCCTACTCCCAGATATGTTACTTGGTTTTTAAATGGAATATTATGGAACTTATTTAAAAAAAAAAAAAAAAAAAAAAAAAAAAAAAAAAAACATTTGTTGAGAGGAAACAGAACTGACTTCATATTCATATTCATATTCATTCTTAACCCTGATACTTCTGAAAATTATTTTATACAGTTCACTGCTTTAATGATTTCATTCAAATCTTTCACAAATAAGGTTAGTGTCGTCGGCAAACTGACACAACTTAAATGTTCTCCCTAATGCAGCAATTCCTTGAAAATCTAATTTTTTAATGTAAAGGGCCATTATTTGCGTTGCTAGCAAAAACAAAAAAGGTGAGATCGGACACACTTGCCTTATTCCCCTACCAATATTAAATCTGCCAGAAGTCCTTCTTGCTAATTTTACAGAACTGGTACATCCTTTGTATAAGGTTTTGATAGCATTTTGAAAATAACTACCAAAGCCAAAAAATTCAATTGCTCTGAATAAAAAATTGTGTTCTATGGTATCAAATGCCTTGTGAAAATCAATAAACAAAATAAAACTATCATCTAAAATATATTCATTGTAATCTACAATATGTAGAATCAATCTAATATTATTACTAATGTGTCTTCCTTGAATAAATCCAGTCTAATCATCTAATAACTTTTTATTCAATTTCCAATAACCTCTTTTGAATTTCGATTCAACTGGGCCATGTACATTAATAAAGATTGATGTACCCTTATGGTCTGTTAAAACTGACGGCTCTATACACACAGACTGGACACACTGTTCCAGTTCATGTGATATTAGGAAAAAATCAATACGTGATTGTTTAGAATAATCTTTGTTATTTTATACATCCTTGTGTCTGGATTTTTGAGACGCCAGATGTCAACTAAACTCAAACGGGTACACACATTTTTAATTTCATAATGAGTTCCATTGTTTCTTGATGGCGTCGATCTAAATCTTCCTCAAATACACTATTAAAATCACCTCCCCATACGATATTCGGCAGGGGAAATTTATTCTTAATTTCTTTCAATTTAGTTTCAATATTTCTAAAAAACCCATTGTTAAATTGTCTATTATTGGTGGCATATGAATTCACAAGAGTGTAATGAGTTTGATCAACGTTAACATGTAATATTACCATTCTACTTAAATTATAAATTTCATGGTTTAGGACCTGACCTTTGAAGTTTTCTTTTAATATAGCGATCCCTACAGATTTAGTGGTGCAATGTGAAAACCATATGTCATTTTCCCCATTGGCTTCTCCAAAATTTTTCATCCTCTTCACAGGCATGCGTTTTTTGCACAAAATAAAAATCAACACCCTTTTCTTTACAAAATAAAAATAAAGCTTAAGCAACCATACAATTGAAATGGAAGGGAGTCAGTCCCATAGACTCCCCATGTTAAAATGCTCAACTTTACAGCAGAAAAAAGGTTTACAGCCTGGTTCAAAAAATGAGTTCATGACAACTGTGAGGGGGGTGAATTTTTTTTTTTTTTTATAACTCATCCGTGGTCACTTGAGTGACAGGTGGATTGCCGCTGCTGTCACTGCTGTCGAGCTAGGTGGGCGTGGCTTCAACAACCAGCTCCTGCCTTTTTGCCCATTTTCGATTGAGATTGAGAAGGCTTGAGATGCGCCTTGCCTCGCCTGAAATGTAGGCGAGAGTAGGCGGCTGCAGTAAGGGGAGGGGTCAAAAAAGACCTTTGAAGTCGGACACTTCCTGAATCTCGCTGTTCTCTCGCCTGCAAACGTCAGCAACGGAGGAGATCGCGTGCGCGTTTTTTATCGCAGACGCAGTGGATGTAATCGAAATTCCGATAGTTTTGTCATCATGTGCATCAATTCCTTTGTTCTGCTGAACACAAAGGAGGAAATGTAGAAGAATGTTTGCAAACAAACAGGTTTCTGCCACCATTTCACGTCCATAGTATTTTTCCATCTACAAGTCAAAGCTGTTTTGTAGCAAACATTCTTCAGAATTTCTTCCCTTGTTTTAAGCCATGTGGTAATTATGTGTGAAACAAATTTGTTTCTCTGAGTCGAATGCCAGAAATTATAAAATACGGTCTTCATTTCTTAAAAATCTGATTTCTGTTACACCTGTGATCTCCTTTTGGAATAATTTGTTTGATAATCTTAATTGGAAGAAAATCTGGGCCTGTATCCCTAAAGATTCTGAGAATCCTCTCAGAGAGCTCCTAACTTAACCTAAAAATTCCTTGCCAGGAGTTTTAGCTTAGAAGTGATTCCAGAACATTTTCAGTGAACTCTGAGCAAGGAATGGATGGAAAATCTTATTGAGGAGGTGTGGTTGACCCCGTTGCTAGGTATGAGTCATCATTTCAAAAGCCGTGATTGATTGATCCTACAAGTTTGATGAAAATGAACTTTTGGTGATAATGAGCAAAGGATGTACCCTCAAATTAATAAACATAATTATACACTCTAATCTTATGCAGACTGTAATTGTAAATAATATTTCACATTCAAGAAAATATCTGGAAAATGAATAGTAAGCTGTAGGGGTTATAGCCTAACCTAACATTAGAATCTAAAATATGTGAAAACTTAAGCTCATTACATCCTGTTCAAATAATGATTTGTGTCTTATTTGCCCAGATTAATATCCTAGCTGGCATATTTTGTACTTTCACTCCCATATGGACCCCATTGAAAACAAGATGGCCTATCTCAAGGGGCTGTCCTTAATGAAGTAGAAATTACAACATTACAACTCAGTGTGGTCTTAACGAGGGTAACACGGCTCAGCTTTTATCAATGTCTGTGATTGCTGGCTGGTCTATTTATGAAGGCTTGTTAACAAATATCCTACAAACACAGAAAATGGAGAAAAAAAGGAATCGCAAGCCGAACTGGACTGAGGAGCAAGGTTTGTTGCTGGCCCAGTTGGTGAACGAACATAAAGGTATGTTACGAGGAAAATTTGGCCCAACTGTCACTAGCCAAGGCAAGAGGCGCGCCTGGGACACAATATCCCAAACAATCAATGCCTTTTTTCCACTGGTGGTGCGGACAGGCGATGATTGTGAGAAAAGGTGGTATGTGCTGCAGTCCAAGGCAAAAGATGAGATTGCAGCACACAAGCGGGAATCCTCACTCACAGGTGAGCAAAATACTATAGCCTACCACATAATCTGGCAACTTGCTCTTGCTGGCAAAGTTAATTTACATGCTTAAGTACTGTGTTCATTGACCGTTTCTTTCTAGGGGGTGGACCACCTGCAAAGCGGCTGTCCCAGGTGGCCGACACTGTCTTTCATGTCATGGGACACTCTGAGGTCAGTGTCACCGGGCTGCCAACAGGCATTGACACGTCAATGAGGCAGGCCCTTGAAATGCAGCAAAGGTAGGACACAGGGTTATTCATATCAACAGTGTTTATTCATTGCAGAAGCCATTTCATGTGTTATCCATGCTCATTGTATTAAATTAATTTAATCAAAACAATAATTAAACTAGGCCTATGTATTTCTGTAGCATGGAGCCATCACAAGAACCGGGCCCATCAAGTTTGCCGACAAGGTTGCCGCCTGAACCATCTGCAGCTGCTACTCAGGATAGCCCAGCGGATCAAACACCATTCCCATCCGAAGCACCTGCTCCGTCAGCATCCCTGCAGGAGAGAAGATTGCAACTCACAATTGATGTGTTTGAACAACAAAAAAAAAAGTCCTTTCCCTTTAGGAGGAGTACTACTGCCTTAAAATTGAACACCTAAAAAATAAACCATTTACAGATTGTGTTCTGTGTCTTGCATTTAACAATTGCAGGTGATGTGCAGTAAAACTGTGGTAGTTCTTAATACCATCACAAGTTCTCAAATGACATGGGGCTACAGCTTGCCTGAAATGTAAATTTGTGAAGTTTGCCCTGTAAGGCAGTCCACTCTGGGCTAGGTTCCCCTGTGGAATGTGAATATCTTCTTCACCACCATCCTCATCGTTGTCTTCATCCTCATCGCCATCCTCCAGAGGTTCTACAATTTGTCTAACCTTGTAAATATTGTGTAATATTGCACAGGCTATGATGAATTTGCTTACTTTTTCAGGCCTCAGCCGCACCTCTCCGTGGAGAACATGAAAGCGCCTCTTAAGCTGGCCTATGCCACGCTCCACCACCGCTCTTGTTGTCTTGTGGGCCCTACAATAGAATACAGACCTTTAATTATTTTATGGAAATATTGCACTACTTGGATGCTCTAACATATTGCTTGCATTTCATTTCCATGATTTTTGTATTGTTTGGCTTACCTGTTATAGTTTAATTGGGGCCCTTGGCGTGGCTGGAGGTAAGGTGTAAGGAGCCATGGTTTGCATGGGTAGCCACTGTCCCCTAACAAGTGGCAATTAGCTGGCACATAGCGTCTCTCAAAAAGCTGTCTGATGCCACTCTCGGAGAGCATTCTCGCATCATGTGTTGAGCCTGGCCATTTAGCCACAATGTCCAAAATCTTACAGGCCGCAATGAACACTATTTGCACATTGATCCTGTGGAAATTCTTCCTGTTAACAAAGACTGCCTCGTCCTCTGATGGCGCAATTATTCTCACATGTGTTCCATCAATTACACCCACAACGCCAGGGAATCCTGCAATGTCCATAAATGCCCTTTTATGTGTGTGTAAAGTGCGGGCATCCAGCGGGAATGAAACAAATTATGTCACAATATTAGGTTGTGACAAAGCTGTCAGTGTTTGGGTGATGACTCTGCTGACGGAGGATTGGGACAGACCAAAGTCATCATTGCTGCATTGTTGCATTTTCCCTGTTGCCAAATACCTCAGGGTTGTGATTACTTTCTTCTCCGGTGTAATAGCGTTGTGGCGTCGAGTTGGTGAAGTAATTGCATCTCTAAGGAGATAATTCCTGCACGATCCAATCTGTAGCGTCTCAATAATTCCCTGTCATCCAGTGTTTGCAGGACATCTCTCCTGCCTCCTCTGTTGGCCATTTTGTGCAGCTGCTTAGGGGAACTCCTAAGCCACTAAAAGTCCTCTTCCCTGCTCTTAGCAGATCTCGCCTTAGGAGCCCTTTTAAGCGCTAGGAATCTTGAGGAATAGCTTTTATATTAACTGGGATTTTCGTGTCACTTTTAGGGGAAATTCTAAGAAAACGTCATGACTCTGAGAATTTTCTTAGAATTTGGCCGCTAGCAGCCACTTTTTGCACAAAAATTCTTTAGGGATACAGGCCCAGATCTGCTTTAATGTCATTTATTATACAAACATACACTGTAAAAAATGATTGTGATCTTAACAGTAAAATACTGTAAAAATGCTACAGTAAAAACCTGTTAATTGGTTATCAGTAAGTTTCCATACTATATACGGTGAATACACTGTAAAAAATTTTGCCGTTAAATAACAGTAATTTTCTGGCAGCAGGGGTGCCAGTAAAGTACTGTTAATTTACAGCTCTTAACCATTAATTTACCACTCTTATCTTTTAACAGTATTTTACCGTAAATTCTACCATGGAAAATAACTCCACTCCCACTGCTTCAAACAGTTCTAGTTTTTAAAACTAGCATTCCTACGATGTTAGTACTATGAACTTATTTCATTTGATTTCACTGAGAAGGTATATTTCTTAATATAATGATGCAAACACTTAATGTGCAGTAATAAAGTAACTAAATACATGACTTTTACTCAAATCACCGCACATGTATGTGCTGAAGTACTCAACACAGAGATCATCACTGTATCAGCAACTCCACATTTACTGCCTTTATATAAAGCAGCAGAAATTCAGAATATGTGGCTCATCATTGACTGAAGCACCGGCTCTACTCTCCAGCACAATGGTGAACAACAAAACTACATTAAACTAAACGATCTCTCTTGTGCAAACACACATTAATACAGTCAAGTTCAGTATTTACTCTCATTATCAGTGTATGACTTTGCCTAATTTTTTTTCTATGGATGTTCACAATTATTTTAGTTAAATTAACTTTTTTTTCATTTGGTAAATCTGACGTTTACATTTTACAGTATATTACTGTTTTTCCTTGACTTAACGGCAACAAACTGTAGAAAAACACTTTTTTTTGCTGGCAACCATTAATTTACGGCAAGAAACTGTAGAAAAACAGTTATTTACTGGCAGCAGGGGTGCCAGTAAATAACTGTTTTTTCTACAGTTTGTTTCCTGTAAATTAATTACAGTTTATTACTGTTAAATTATGTTTCATGCTGTTTTTTCTTCATCTTAAATCTTTAACCCTTTAAACTCCACAACAAAATCCTCAGTTTTAAATTAACACTTATAATGTGTGCACACTACAGAGTGTTTGAATAACACTGAATTAGTGAAGTTAATGAGATAATTCGGTGATTAATTGATGATTGAGCATTAGTGATAAACACCTGCAGAATCACTGAAGGAAAGAGAAACACAAGATCTACAAATGACTTCAGCCACCGCCTTAGATGAAATCAACTGAATAAAAGAATACATCAAATCTCTCAAGATCTGATTAAACAACTACTAAAACAGCTTCACCAGATTCACATTACTAACCAGACTGACTTTATTTCTGTCAGATGTCTACAGAAGAACTTATGGAGAGTTAAATAGGTTTAGGTGTTTTTTTTTCACTACCATGACGGAGATCAGTGTTTACTTTAGTTGGGCTCTTGAACGTGACTTTTCAACAATTAAGGTTTTATTATTTTTATTTTTTTACATGATGTGACAATGCGCCTTTGGAACCTCTTATAGCAAAACAAAAGTACATAGAAGAAAAAAAGCTGGTATTGTTGTTTATAGATTGACAGGAACAAATACTATTATTTCTGATCTATTATTATCATCTCTTCTCTTATTGAATATTGGTACTACAGCATAAGAAGGAACACTGCTGAGCCATAAGTTATGAAAGACTGTTAAGAAAATTTCACTCATAATAAAAAAAAAACCTTTGCTGAACTTTAGACAGAAACATCAAGAATCAACGTATGAATCACAACAATGGTGACAATCCACAAAATAAATAAACCGATCAGTTCTGAACATCACAACACATGCTACTAAAACTTAAAACAAATGCCAAATTATAAGCACATAAGAATTCAAGAAAATAAGTGAACAATTCAGGGGCATATTTTATTCATGCCGCAATGCATGCTGGGAATCATCGATGAGTTTTATCCTGTGCTTGTACCCAGCATGCATTGCTTAATGAACCTTTTGATTGTCACCATTGTTGAGATTCATATGCTGATTGTTGATGTCTCTCTTTCAGTGTTGTGGGGACTGCTGCCCGAAATATTTTTTAGCTAAAACCAGTCTTAAATCCATAAATACTAGTTATCACACTACTTTTCAATCTTACAAAATTGAAGAAACAAAAAAAATTGTGTCATTCACTCAAATATTTTAACACCAAAATAATATTTGATTATTATAGCAACAATTTGAGTCAGTCTAGTAGATCATGCCTGCTAGAAACAGCCATAATCACTTGACTATCGAAACTAATACTGCTGTAACAGATGTATCATGAAGATACAAATACAGCAATAAAACAAAATGTAAAGTGCAAGAGTCAAGGGTAAGGAGACCAACTAAAGTAAACACTGATCTCCACAATGGTAACCTCAAACGAAACAGTAACATTATCATCTAAATCGCTGTAATTCTCAGTAAGATCTTTCGATCTCTGATCTCTGATCTGATAGAAATAAAGTCAGTCTGGTTAGTAATGAGTGAAGTTGGTAAATCTTCAGTTGATTTCATCTAAGGCTGTGGCTGAAGTCAGTTGTAGTTCTTGTGTGTGTCTTGTTTCTTTTTTCTTCAGTGATTCTACTCATTAACAGCAGCTGTTGATCATTGTCTGAATTCACTCATGTAGGGAATAGTGAATGAGGGTGTAGTGTGTGATTTGAAACACAGCCGCTGAGTGTCGACTTTGAACGTTGTTAATTTACGATATATAGCAGCAGGCTACCTTCTCGAAAATGATGAATATTACCCAGATGCACTGTTTTAATGAAAAACAGTATGTTACTGTTGAAATTTGGCCGTTTTTTTACAGCGATTTTTAACAGTGTAACTGTAATTACATTGAATGTAATTTTACGGTAAAATAATGTTAAAATTACAGTTTTTGGAAGTGAAAAAGAAAAAGTCATTGTTGAATTTACAGTGAAAAACTGTAAATCGACACTCCCAGAATTCCCTGCATGACACTTCATATTTTATGTTTTTTCATTGAAATAACTATGTTTCTTCTTAGTTTTTTCTTATCAGTTGTGTACATTAGGGTTTTATCTTTCATCTAAAGTTGTTAAATTAATGTTTATTGCATTATTTCAGTGTCATGTTACCATGATGGTGTTTAGTGTTTGTGTGAATGACACTGTGCACCTTCTATATATATATATATATATGTTGTATCTCCCTTCTCAGCTTGTGGAAGTTAGTGATGAGCTTTGATTCATCATGTTACTTTCTCATCCCCCACCAGTTTTTGGTGGTTATTAGTGCATTACAATGGTTCAAAACAGATATTAGTACTTCAGTATGTTGGTTTATGAACGTTATACAGACCTGAACCTGTAACGATAAAGAGAGACAGTCATATGAATTTAATTTGATGTTTCTGACTGATACCTTTCTGCTTTGTGCATCAGTTGTGTGGTACAGATCTAATTGACAAATGGTGGTTTCTGAGGTACAGGAACTAAAACAACATCAAAGCACTCAACAGGAAATATCAATGCCTACGGGAAACTTTTTGCATTGTGCATTTAGTGCATTGTGCAGGTTTATATCATTTCTTGAAATGTTACTCAAAACAGCCCTCAAAGAAAGGCACTTTATTTTATTTGCACTGAATGACACTCACCAGTGACAGTAAGACTGAAACTCCTGCTCCTCCTAATACTGAAGCTGCTGCTGATGATGATGTTGATCTGTAGTTTATATTCTTCAGAGTCTATGGTTCTGGTGTTCATGATGATCAGAGATCAAGTCTGACTAACCTCCAGTCTGTCTCTGAATCTCCCATCAGCATCCTCACACTGATCATCTTTGCAGGTCTTACTGGGTTCTCCACTGATTTCAGTGATGCAGACGTCATTAAAATGAAACGTGATCAAATAATTTGTGTTGTTTAATACACCAGGATCTAAAGTGACAGATTCTCCTTACTTCACTGACTTTATTTCTTCTCGATCAGCGGCAGGAGCATCTGAAACACAAGCCAACAGATGACTGGAGGAACATTTGAGTAACCCCAGAGTGCAGTCTGGACGATGGGGCGGGGCGACACTTCGAGGCGGAGCGACACATGTCGCCCCGCCCATATTTGTTTTCCCCGCCTTTGACATTTTCCTCCGAGCCAGCAGGGGGCAGTTTGCGTTGAAACAAACAGAACGGTGGCAACTACAGCAGCAGAGTAATAACGCTATTCCGTTGATTGCTTGAGGTGAGTAAAAGTGGTTGTGTAAATATCTTATAAAATGAAATGCAATGTTCGATCATTTTTTTATCCATGGTACGTTCAATTTGAATAATTATTGTTAATAATTGTTATAAATTGCTAATTTTATTGTTCTTTGTGGATTGTAACAGTACACTCTGTACATGGGTTTAGTTCATAGGTTCGATTTTACAGAGGTATGGCATCACATTTGTCAAGTTATTTGAACAGACATGCATGATTTTTGTGTGTATATTATTATTATTATTATTTTTCAGGATGACATGATCAGGAGGTGGTGGTGTTCTGTTCTCCTGGACAGCTTTACTCCGCAAATGTATGTAGCTGTTTGAATGTTGCTACATGAAACATTACTCTGTACTATATCTAGCAATATACCTACTTCTTGACATTTGTTCTTTTAGAGCTCAACCACTGAGGGGAGGAACTTCACCATTCACCATGTCTTCAGGCAGAGTCCAGCAAAGCAGGTTATTTGTGCACATACATTAATTAAGAGCTAATAATTACATATGTGTGTACATGCAGAGGTATTTTAGTTATTACAGCTACATAGTTGTTCAGATGTGAAATTGGTATTATGTACAAGTACTATATTGGTCAGCACTGTGGATTATTTAATATATAGCTTAGCTATCAGTTAACATCAGCATCAATGACATTTAAAAACATTTCAGCTTAATTCATTTTCAGACAGCAGCGAGTGTTTTAAATAACTTCTGTTTGTGATCTAATGTGGATTTTGTTCACCATATAAGACAGAAATATTTATATTCAATGTAAAAGATCTTCAGGTGGATCATGCATACAAATATATACAAATATCTCACTGGATTATTACAATTAATGGCAACATGATTGTGTGGAAATGTAAACTAATATATCCTACTGACACACAACAGCAAAATATATTAATAATTGGCTCAAAACTGTTTTTTTTTTCAATGTGAAAATACTAACATGCCTAATACTTCTGCGCAGTACTGTATATATTAACATTTTATTAGTGGTATTATAAAAGAATGAGTATGCAGTTGTGACAACAATCTATAGAGTTTTTAATGAGAGTTTAAAAGCAAGGTTGTCTGTATTCAGTGTTTATATAATGTTTAATAACTTTTATATACATGTATAAATAAACCTATGTATGTTTTTGATTCAACAGCTTCCCCTGGAAATCCTCAGTGAGGTTATTTTGTCAGCGGGTGACTCGCATATTTGACACTTTCTCTGGTTTGCAGATGGTTTAGGTATGTGCTCCGAAGTTTTTCGGAAAGTGGCACATTTTGCCTGGCTAGACAGTAAGATTTCCCCCGTTTAATGCTCATTCTCCAATTGAATTTTGTAGTAGAAGGCTGTTAAACTTTTTTTGTATTATTATTATTATCTTTAATGTATTTTGTCTTTACACTATAAGTTGTGGCCAACTGGAAGAATTGTCCTCCTGTCTCCTGACCGGAACGAGTTCAGACGGATGTACAGCATCAGGGAATGCTTGCAGTGCGGAGCCCTTTTCAAGTTTAACCCACCAGGGTACAGGGAAGAGACCAGCGTGGTGATCTTCTGGGCTTTTGTTTACACAGGATTTTGTTCCAAGGACTGTTTTTTTTTTTTTGTGTGGCATGAAACACATTTGTGTGTTAAGTTCATTGAAGGGAAATAGAGAATGGACTGAGATCAACTGGTTTTGATGTATTAATTGATGTCATTTAAAGTTAAACTTTGCAGTGTATAATGTTTTAATAAAAAAGCAATGGAAAACACGTGCATGACAACAGGTTTCAGTCATTTACATCAGTCTATCATTCTTTAAGGTTTCTCATATTTGATGATAACATCATTTGCTATGCATTGCTCATAATGGATTCTTAATTTAGTTAAGAATTGTGAGGATTAATGAGGTTTTCAGTAGTGCAGTTCAGAAAACAAATAACAGAAAGTAACAAGTGTTTTTGGGCAAGTTCTTTAGAACCTGTATAGTTCCTTCCTTGCAAAAAGTAACCATGGATTTATTGTAGTAAAAATATTTGTTGGCATATTAATTACTGTGAGCTGTAATTATAAAAACACCATAGTTTTACTATAGTTACTGTAGCAAAACCATGGTAAATTTTCGTAGGGGCCAAGGGAATGTTCAGAATATTTTTGGTGACGTTCAGAGACTGGTGACAATTTGTTACACACACGACGCACACACACACACACACACATACATATATATATATATATATATATATATATATATATATATATATATATATATATACACACACACACATACATACATATATATATATATATATATATATATATATATATATATATATATATATATATATATATATATATATATATATATATACATATATGTGTATATGTATATATAATTTGAATATATAAATCAAGGTACTCCATGACTATCTACATAACCATACTTCGTATAATATTGCCGTGTCATTTTCAAACCAGCGAGTAATGCCGAGGTAGCGTCTACACTACAGCCATTGAAGGAGTAGACCATTTATTTATATTCTGTTCGTCGTAATCCAAAACTCTTTGTATTTATACGGGATGTTGTGGAAATGCAACAATAAATGCAAAAACACAACAGTTATATTCACTTTTTAATTTATATTAAAAGTTTATTCATCTGAGTGTCTACTTCCGCATTCCAATCCTGCTCACAGCGTCATAATTCTCTATACCAATAAGCTGTAAAATCGTCACTCATCTGTACACCAATAAGCTCATCTTAATCATAAACCAATAACCGCTGAGGTGGGCGGGGCGACATGTGTCGCTCCGCCCCAACGTGTCGCCCCGCCCCATCGTCCAGACTGCACTCTGGGATACTTGGAACATTTTGCAGAGAACAACAAACTACACAAGAAAGAGTGTGGATATGAAAATAATTAAACACTGAAGATAATTTAACATGATGAACAGATTTCATTTGGGCTTTCAATTACATATAAACATTGATTAACACAACATATGGTAAGTAGAAGCTCAAATCGATTTGGAAAGACCTGAGGGCGAGTTATTGATAACAAGTGTTCTTTGCTCATTTTCTGTATTTTTATCATCATCTGTCTGAATACTTGATTCTAATTGGCTGGAAAGCTGCATACATACAGAAACACTCATGAGCAAAGAAACCTCTCGTCAACACTTCACTGTGACTTTTATTAATAAAATAAATTTGCTACATTATGTCTCAACAACATGAGGGAAATGCAGGTTTCTTTTTTCTTTTTTTTAATAGTTAAACACATAGCTTCTCTATTAGTAGAGAGACCCTGCACAGACACAGGTAATTCACAACCCACAATCTCTCGTGCACATATAATTAATTAAAATAAATGCTACTATCAATTCAAATAGATGTAATCTTACAGCACTACTTTATCTCAGTGTCGAATTTAAAGCGGGCATAAAGCTACATCAGACGAGCCATATAACTGATAAAAAAATTTAAAAAATAAAAATAAAAACTTTTTTGCTTTCGGTCAAATATTGTGCAGTAAACACGAATACCAACTTTAACTTGCCAGTGCTGACAAGTGACCATCGATAATATATTGAATATATCGATAATCCATGGCTAGTTGCACATAAAGTGGTTCTTTGCCTCCACATTGTACATTAAAACTGTGCAATGGTTTGTTTCAACATCAGTGTTTAGAGTGACTGAATCTCCCTCCATCACTGTCACTTTGTCTAAATCAACACCAGATGAACCTGAAGACGAAACGAGCAAATAATTATAAATCTGGTCTGGGATAGTCTGGGACAGTGGGACAAAATTATACAACAGGAAAGTGTAGTGTGTTTTTGTTTGTTTGTTTGTTTGTTTGTTTGCTTTTACAGATAATAAAGACTATGAAAAATATATCTGGATTTATAATGTAACACATGCAAACAAACAGCAGAAGAATACCATTGAATTACACATTCTCTCATCAGACAAACACTAGACTTGCATTTTTGTAGACTATTGATGATATCATTAATTTAAGGCGATTGGAAAATAACCTAATGTTATTTATAATTTAATTAGGGGTCAAATGACACCATTTCATAACTCAAAATACTGTGTTTGTCTTACAGTTTGCCTGTCCAAATAAGATATCAGTCTTTGATTTTGCATGAAGTCCCTTCCTCCGCCTCTCAAATCAAAATGCGTCACAGCGTTAAATAAAGGATTAAAGTTACTCAAAACTGTACAGAACATATACTTAGAATTCAAAACTAAATAATATGACTTATCTGAAATATTAATGGCAATGTCAGAAGAAATGGCTGTTTGTATCCATGTCCAGAAACAGCTACTATAACGTTACGTCATAATTAAAAATCGCTTACCATGCAAAAGCAAAACACACAGTGTGAGAAAAACACCTGGCATAATTTTACAGCACGTTTTCGAAAATAAGTACAGTGTGGAAACACATTATTTGGAAACTAAGTGAAAACGAAAGGCGATGTAAAGAAGAAGCCGTGTAAAAGAAACATCAACAACACAAAAATGCCCGAGTCATTTTTTGCTAGCTGTGTGAGCACCCTTCCCCAGGCAGCGTATGGCAAGCCATTGTAACATTTAATCCATAAACTGCACTAGTATCTAATTTAACGTAATTTTACTAGTACTTATTTTTTAGATACTAGTATATTTTTCATTAAGTACTAGTACTTATTCATTAACTACTAGTGCTTATTTTTTAGGTACAAGTGCTTATTATTAAGTTACTAGTGTCTTTTGTAAAGTTACTAGTACTTATTCATTAGACACTAGTACTTAATCATTAGATACTGGTACTTATTCATTAGATACCAATGCTTATTTATTAGGTACTAGTACTTATTAATTAGATACTAGTATTTATTGATTAGGTACTAGTATTTATACATTAGATACTAGTACTTATTGATTAAATACTAGTACTTAATTCCATAGTGACTAGTACTTATTTATTAGATACACATACTCATTTATTAGAAACTAGTACTTAATTATTAGATACTAGTATTTATTTATTAGATACTAGTACTTATTCATTAGATACTAGTACTTAATTAAATAATGACCAGTAACTTTTATATTGTTACTAGTCACAAATTAAAATTTTTTGCTATTGACTTCTATGGGGATCCGTCATTGAGATATCAACTATTCCGTTTTGACTAGTATGTATTCTACTACACTGAACAAAAAAATGATTATGGCCCCAATTAAATTAAGCGTAATTCAATTTTGCTAATTTAAACCATTTAAATTTAGTTTTTGATTTTAATTAATAAATATTAGTTGGTATTATGCGAATTACATGTGTTTCAAATCCAAGCCATGTGAATTAATTAAATTCAGTTTGAAAATATTAAGATGATTCTGTGCGCATGCGCGCAAATGCACATTTTCCCTGGCACCAAAAGGAATTTCCAGTCAGGTTCACGGTGGGAACTTCATTCCAGTCCCAGAGAGTTCATAATTCTATGTGCACAGTAAGTAATATTTCATGTAATACAGCACAATTTATTACAGTGAATAGTTTTTTCACTCTAAAAAGAATATAATATGCTCTAGTTTAGAACGAGTCTTTGGGATAAATTCCACAGCGACCAACGGTCACATCCTACTCCATGCACCTGCACACACAAATAATGCAAATGTTACTTTTTTATGTGACAAAAAGATATTTTTGGATGAAAATGTAGTTTTATAAACTTAAAATATGCCATTTATTTATAAAGATAGCACCTATTTTAAAAAATTGCTTAAGTTCTTTCGGAGATGCTGACGTTAGCTCCAGGCCTCATCAGCTGTTCCTGCCTAACGTTAGCTTTACCACAGCCAGTACTTCGGGAATCTGCCTAATGTGGTTAAACATGAAATATAAATAGTTTTGGATGGGTAATATTTAATCTTCTTAATTATTTGTTCTAGAGCAGTTTGTTTTGGCGATGGGTAAGGTAACGTTAGTGCTAGTAGTGGCGGCTCAGATTGACGCGCTGCACACAGCCTGGAGGAGACAGATCTCCGCTTTTTCACAATGCAAGGGTAAATAACTCATGTTTGAATAGTATAGCGTTTCCTTTACTCAAACGCTATATATGTCTGTAAAGGCTAATGTTTTTGTGTTTGAAGAGCAGATAAGTAGGTCATTTGCCGTCTAACCAATAAAACTTACTAACCAATAAAAGCTACTTTTGCACATTTTAAATAACCTGTGCAAAAGCACTTCATTTGAGATTTTGGCAAGTGTAATAAATAACAAGAAAAACTAAGTGCCCATATAAGCTACAATAAACGTTATAACCTGTAAAAGTTGATGGAAGCATAATGCCATGCACTTGCTGCCTCAGATAACTGCCTCGGTTACAGCCATTCCAATGTTTTTAGATTGAACTAATAATCAAATGTGTAATATTTACAGACAAGTGACATCCATATAAAGAGAGAGGACATCCTCAGTGCTCTTTGTATCTACCTTGGTGAGGATAGTACTAGTAACTTTACAAAAGACACTAGTACCTACAGAATAAGCACTAATAGCTAAAGAATAAGCACTAGTGCCTAATGAATTAAGTACTAGTAATTAATGGAAACGATACTACACAGCAAAATCCCCAGTGTTAATTTAACACTCCCCAGTGTTAATTTAACACTCTGAGTGTGGACTCATATAAACATTAAAGCAGTGTTAAAAGTAACACTGAAGCAGAGTTGAAGTTAATTGAGTTATGATTGAGCATTATTGAAGACACCTGATGTTAACAAGCAGAATCACAAACGAGAAAAATCACAATTTGTGTGTCACCATTATAGTGTTCAGTGTTTGCTTTAGCTGGGATCTTGGCTTGTTACTTTTTACTTTTAAAGTTTGTTTGTCAAACCAAGAGCAAAAATCATCGCGTGTTGATGATTATGTTTTAATGTAATCGTTGTTTGACATGAGTCACTGAACTCATTTACAGTCTTTTCTCAAAATAAAACTTCCGTATTGATTGTCACAGCTTTGATTCCACAATGAAAAAATCTGTGTTTACTATACATTTTGCAGGTATCTCTTGCAAGTGATTCAGATTTTTTTTTTTATTAAAGAATTTTAATTTTAGGCACACACAGATAACAATAATCAGTGTATGAATCTCAACAACGGTGACAAACAACACATTCAGATAAACAGACCAACTCTGAACATCACAAAACTAGATACAAAAAATGAACATAAAAACAGCAAAAATAAAATATAGTTAGAATAAAAAGTTAAAAAGACAGTTCAGCTCATAATTTATTCATGCCGCAATGCATGATGGGAGCCATGGATGAGTTTTTATAGGCTACAACATGCTTTTTTGATGGTCACCATTGTTGTGATGCTCACGCTGATTCCTGATGTCTGTGTGTCTAAACAAAAGATTTCTTTTTTTACGTAGAACTAACTATTAAAAACATGTCATACTATGTCAGAAATGCTGGGTTGCTTACTTTTCTTTTTCACTTAATTTATGTATGCAGTAAAGAAACCTAAACTCAGGCATTCAGGTCACTCTATAACAAATAGCTCAAACCACAATCAATAGCACACATGACTGCCTCTGCTGTGGTCTGTCTGTATGATATAATTCAGTCACCACAGCCACATAAAATCTAAAGTTAATAACTGAAGGGTCAAGATCCCAACTAAAGCAAACATTGACCACTATAATGGTGATACACAAATTGTGATTTTCTCGGTTGGTGATTCTGCTTGTTAACATCAGGTGTCTTCAATAATGGTCCATCATAACTCAATTAACTTCTTAATTATCTCATTAACTTCAACTCTGCTTCAGTGTTACTTTTAACACTGCTTTAGTGTTTATATGAGTCCACACTCAAGAGTGTTAAATTAACACTGGGGATTTTGCTGTGTAGTATCTAAAAAATAAGTACTAGTACCATGAAAAAAAGATACTAGTACGGCTTATAGATTAAATGTTACAACAGCTTTCCATAGACAGCAAGCTCCAGGCCTTATGCTTCTTCTTCAGAGTGTTGGCTTGTGAACACATACCAGCACATACCACCACTTACTGTTTCTTTTCTTTCATAACAATTCTTTTCTGACACATCTTCCTCTTCATCTCTATCACTCCTCTTTCACTGCCATATGCGCTATGTGTTCCCCTCCTCAGCATCATTAGAGAAAGGGAATCATTTCAATTCTTACACATAATAAATAGCTCACATTCATATCGGCCTACCTATTTCTGCATACATAATTTTAGCCTAACACATAACCTAGACCTACATCTACATACACTCTTTCACACATACATATCCATTAGACATGTATTAACAAGAAATATCAGTTACAAAATTTCATCATATATCTGGTTTTAATGTATCCTTTAATGTCATAGTGACACTCCTACTGTGTTGGCTTGCTTTATCAGAAAGGAAGTGGATGTAATATTTGTTAGATAACTATAAAAACACTTTTCAGGAGATGCTTAGAAGAAAAAAAGACAAATGCTCATGATAACTGACAAAGGAATATTTTTATTTGTTTTATTGCTCACATAAACATTGCCTATAAAACAACATGATGAAGGACAACGACATGATTAAAAGTTCATGTACTTTCATTTATTTGCCTTATTTTACAGTCATGACAATCACTTAAACCATGCATTTTATCTCTATATGTTTATGTCTATATGTCTATATGTTTGTCTCTAAAGATGCTTTTAACCGATTTACGGTTCACAACAACTGATACTCACCAAAGACAGAAACACAATGTTTTTGATATCAGTTTTGCTCCACTTATCTCTAGTTTATAGAGTCCAGCATGTTGAGTTGTGATGTTTGTGATGATCAGAGATCCAGTTTGATAGTCCAGCTTCAGTCTGTCTCTGAATCCCCCATCAAGAACATAATTACATGTGAAGAAAGTTTTAGTCTCTCTGTTGATTTTAGCTACGAGTGATTATATATATAGTTATATATATATATATATATATATATATATATTTTTTTTTTTTTTTTTTTTTTGCTGTGCTATTCCAATTAATTCAAACCTCTTGTTATGGTATTCCTCCATTAAGGGGCTATCCCAGGAGATCCACACGTTTCTGTTCAACTTATCTCTGTTCTATATAAACCAAACTATTGCGTCATTCAGACCTTGAGGAGCCACAAAGCCTTACGGCTGCTTTTGCACTATATTACATAAACAGGATTCACTCCTTTGTTTTCCCACCAGGCTTCTTTATGTGAGGGTGCTCTCTGGATAATTTGGTTAGTGACTTAGCCAATCTGTCACCGTTTTTCTGCCGTCAAGTCTAAAATATTTACCTTTACCATTTGTGACGGATGTTAATAAGGGTGTGTACTCACAATCTATATTAATGTATTTCACTAATGATCCCTCCTTTCAATTTTCATGTATTTATTTTGTATTTGCCGTTCACGAAAATGTGATAATTTAGGTTTGTCCTTCATTTGAGTCATTTTTGGGAAAAGAGTTTTATATTGATTTTACGTTGTGACGTCATATCTGTTCAGCCCGCGCTGCGTCCTCAGACCGCGTTGAGCACGCTGAGGAGAGGTGGAAAAATCACAGAACGAAAACCTTTCTCATTGTTGTACTCTCTCTGCTCCATCCAGCACCTGCATGCTCCATTTCAATAAACCCTCCATCAGCAGCAGTTCCTGTGATCCGTGTCTTCATTTATAACACAACGCAGATCGAAACCGTGCCATAGACGGGCCGGTTACAGTGGTGCCGTGACCCGGATGAAGATCAGCTCACCTCGGATCTTCGTCCAAGAGTCAATGCCGTTTGATCACCGGTGGATGCTGCACTTCCGACCAGGTTCTGATGAGCAGTAACACAAAGTGATGCACTTTCAAAGAACTGGACACTTTACTATACAATTAGCACTACTAGTTTTATTTTTCTTTCTCTAGTTTATTTAATGATTTTGTTCTGCTGGTGTTTTTGCCATTTGAATTCTTTATTCAGTGTTTTGATAACTTAAACAGGAATAATGGCATATGGTTTCAATTCAGATACTTTTAATGTTGATAGGGACGTGTCAGATTCAAGTTTTGCAAGAGGAAGACACCTCAGTGATCATTCATTTACTCCTTTTGTAGGGAGGGGTAATGTAGAACGAACACCTGAATTTTGTTCTACTCGAGTAACTGAACAAACACCTAGCCAGTTAAGGAGTAATCCATTATCAGTCAGCCCTGATTTAAATGATGCAGCATGGTATAACCTCATAACACACATTGCTCAGGAAGTAGGACAGACTATAATTTCTGCTCAAAGTGGAGAAAGAGAAGCCAGTAATGCACAGACAAAAAGTTTAGGTGCAGGTCAGTCATTCTCAGAGGCACCCTCACTAAATTTAACAGGAGTTAAACTGGTCATGCAGTCTGAAGTAAGGGAGCCCCCTGTTTTCCGAGGAGATGTAACTGATAAGTTCAGTGTGCATGAGTGGGAGGATTTAGTGGACACTTACCTGCGGAAAAGAGGCCTACCAGTATCTGAGCATCATCATGAAATCCTTTCGAGGCTGATGGGTAAAGCCAAAGACATTGTTCGAATAACCCTTCGTAGTAACACTTCCCTAAGACCCTCTGAGAACCCCAGAGTAATATTTGATATTCTGAAACAGCATTTCAGTGAGGTCAGGTTCTCCTCTATGCCTTTAGCGGATTTCTACGGCACAGTACCTGTTGCCGGGGAAAATCCAGTTGAGTATTGGGTCCGTTTAAATAAGGCTGTGGATGTTGCAGAGGAGGCTTTAAATAGACTTGGGCGGCAGATGGATAACCCATGCAGGAGGCAGCTATGATGTTTGTCAAATACTGCCCAGACCCAACATTGTCAGCAATTTTCCGCTTGAAAGCACCAGATAAGTGGACGGCGAGTGAAGTACAAGAGCATCTCGACAGATATCATACTGAACAAAAGGAACAGTTAGCAGTCAAATTCAAGCGTAACATTGTTATGAGGAATGCTACAGCTCATACTCAGTCACTTACAGAGAATGAGATTGCAGCTAGTGGTTTCCCTGTTGTGCCGTCCGATAATCTTAATGCTGGCACTCCATCTCCTCCACAGAATGATGATAATTGTATGAAGACACTCATCAGTCTACTTGACCGTGCTCTTTTCCAGAATAGTCAAGCGGAGATTAGGTGTCCCCGACCAAGCCAACCACCTATGAGACCATGTAAGGTATGCCGTTCTCATGAGCATTCAACTTTAGCGCACTGTCGGAGACAACGACTCTGTCTCGCCTGTTTCCAACCTGGTCACATAAAGAAGAATTGTACAGAAAGTCAACCCAGCACTGGCAATCAGTTCACAAAGCCACTTCAGGGTTCACCGACTTTAAAATAGTCGACCCACACCTGGAGAGGGGACGTGTGGGTGGAATGGAACAAACCCTCGAAAATGCAGATATTAAGCAAGTTTATGAAAGTGCATGTGCACAAGCTCCAGCTGAAGTCAAAGTGATTGCACAGAATACGCAAACTCTTGAAGTGTTTGATGAGTTATTTTATGCCCCTGTATATGTGAATGACCGATTCCAGATGAAGGGAATGTTGGACTCAGGATCTATGGCATGCACTTTCAGTGAAGCAGTAGAGAGTAGAATGCTCAGTGAAGATGTGTTGCCAAAACCCACACCATTGACACAAGAAATAATGTTAATAGGATGTGGAGGTAAAATAACCAAGCCAAAATGCATGTATGAAGTTGAGCTGAAAGTGTATGGTGAGAGATGTTTAGTCCCTGTTTTAGTCGTGCCAGGGCAACGGGATGATTTAATCATCGGTACCAATGTAATTAAGTTCCTCATGCACCGAATGAAGATCAGTGATGATTACTGGAGGATTTTGTCTAACAGTGTTTCAGAGCCATCTTTCTCATGTGAACGATTCTTGGATGTCATGGCAAATACTTGCCGCTGGAGAGGTGGAGATCCACCAGACAAGGTTGGGACTGCTAAGCTCCAACAGTCAGTCACCTTAATGGCCAAACAAGAACACCTTGTCTGGGGACGGCTGCCGAGTAATACTATCATGTCACCAGGGAGCACTGTAGTCGTGGAGGCCACTTCTTCCAGAACTATGCCACGGGACATCATCATAGGCCGTGTTGTTACACCTCTGTGGGGAGATCGTTGGGTTCCTTTAAAAGTTACCAACCTCTCGGACAAGCCGGTCACCCTTAAAAGGAACTGTAAACTAGCTGATGTATTCCCGTGTCTTGCTGTGGAAGATTTTGAGCTGTTGCAGGGTGTCAGTCATGCTCAGGTGCCCACATCCGAGAAAATTTACCAACCAGGTGTCACAGGAGATCTTAAACAGAGACTTAGGGCCGTAAGCCTCAATGACATTGACATTGACTCATGTTTTGCCAGTGATGCGGCAAAGGAAAGGCTTGTCCAGTTGCTTGAGAGCTACAATGATGTATTCTCCAAACATGCTCTGGATTGTGGGGAGGTCAGAGGTTTTGTTCACCGCATCCACTTAACTGACACACGCCCTTTTCGACTTCCATACCGTCGGGTACCACCTGCTCACTATCAAAAATTACGCCAAGTTCTCTCAGAAATGGAAGAGCAAGGAATAATCCGTAAATCAGTGAGTGAGTATGCCTCACCTTTGGTTTTAGTATGGAAGAAGGACGGCAGCTTAAGGATCTGTACAGACTTTAGATGGCTGAACGCTAGGACCATTAAGGATGCGCACCCGCTCCCACACCAATCAGACTGTCTCGTTGCTTTGGGTGGAAATACTCTCTTCAGTACTATGGATTTAACGTCAGGCTTTTATAACATCCCCATGGCTGAAGAAGATAAAAAGTACACCGCGTTTGCAACTCCAGTAGGTCTCCATGAGTACAACAGGATGCCTCAAGGGTTGTGTAATAGCCCAGCGTCTTTTATGCGAATGATGTTAAGTATCTTCGGGGACCTGAATTTTAGCAGTCTGCTGTGTTATTTGGATGACTTATTGGTGTTTGCACCTGATGAGACTTCAGCTTTGGAGCGGTTAGAGCTAGTGTTCCAACGATTGAGGAGCCACAATCTCAAATTAAGCCCAAAAAAGTGCCATCTGATGCAAGCGTCCGTTAAGTTTTTAGGTCATATCATCGATGGGAATGGTGTTTCCGCTGATCCTTCAAAGGTTGAAGCCATAGCAAAACTGTCAAAAGCTGACCACATGGAAGAAGATGGGTGCACTCCATCTGTACGGAGGATTAAATCTGTCTTGGGGATGATCCTCTATTACCAGCACTTTATCCTTAATTGCTCCTCCATTGCCAAACCACTCTTCTCCCTAACTGCTGGACAGAAGAGGAGGACAAAGGTCAAAACTGAGGCTAAGGCAGGCACTTACAGAAAGCTGAAGCCAGACGACTGGACCCCAGAGTGTGACGATGCCCTTTCTAAGCTGAAAGAGAGCTTGCTGCAGAGTGTGGTCTTGGCACATCCCGATTTTTCCCTTCCATTAGTCTTGTCAATCGATGCTTCTCTGGAAGGGCTTGGCGCTGTGCTATCGCAGATACCAGCAGGTGAGGAAAAAGCACGCCCGATTGCATTTGCAAGCAAGTCATTGAGTAACTCTCAGAAGAGATATCCAGCACACAAGCTCGAGTTTTTAGCCTTAAAGTGGAGTGTGTGTGAAAAATTCAGTCATTGGCTAAAGGGTCACACGTTCACTGTATGGACAGACAATAATCCACTCACTTATATCCTAACAAAGGCTAAACTCGATGCTTGTGAACAGCGCTGGGTGTCTAAGCTTGCTGCTTATACTTTTGATCTCAAGCATATTGCTGGAAGTAAGAACACAGTAGCTGATGCTTTGAGCCGTGATCCTTTCACAAAAACTGTAAGTCGCAGGCTTATCACAGAGCAATACAGCAGTCTACTCTCTGAGGCTGAAAGTGTTGATAAAGATGGAGTTCAGGACATTTTCCGTTTACAAGTGAACACCCTTCATGTATTGTCTCAGTCAAACTCAGTGTCTTGTGATCACACAACGGTCAGGACCCTTTTGAGCCTCCACGATCAATGGGAGATTGTAACTGAGCTACGGGCCATGCAGGCAATCCAGTCCATTCAGAATGCAGCAATCCCTGGAAACGACACAATTGCAGTAATCCCTCTCGATGAGATCCGACAGGGCCAAGAGTCAGACCCAGTAATCTCAAAGGTTATACCCTTCCTGAGTCAGAATAAACGTCCGTCAAGGCGAGAAGTGGCTGGAATGGATACCAAGGCTCTAGATCTTCTTAAGCATTGGGATCGACTGAAGGTTCAAGACGGAATAGTCTATCGTGTTTCAAAAGATCCTTTGAGCCATCATAAGAAGTTCCAACTTGTACTTCCTTTTAATCTCAGGGCTAAAGCCTTAAGTGGTGTGCACGATCTCGCTGGACATCAGGGACAGTCAAGAACTGTTCAGCTAACTCGACAACGCTTTTTCTGGCCTAGAATGGAGCGTGACATAAGGGAGTATGTCAAATGTTGTCAGAGATGTATATTGGCCAAAACACCTGAGCCATCTGCTCGAGCCCCACTTGAGAACATCAGGACTTCGGCCCCTATGGAGATAGTGTGTTTGGACTTTTGGAGTGCTGAGGACAGCAAGCAGCGTTCTGTAGATGTATTAGTCGTGACAGATCACTTTACAAAGTTGGCTCATGCTTTTCCATGTGTGAACCAGAAAGCAAAACAAATTGCGAAGAAGCTGTGGGATCATGTCTTCTGCATATATGGTTTCCCGACACGCATTCATACGGATCAAGGGACCAACTTTGAAAGTACCCTCATTGCAGAACTGCTCAAGCTGGCAGGTATTAAGAAGTCACACACTACAGCGTACCACCCGATGGGGAACGGTGGAACAGAGCGGTTCAATCGGACCCTGGGCAGTATGCTTCGTTCTCTGCCTCTCAAGGAGAAACACAAGTGGCCTGAGCAGATACAGACATTGACATTTGCATACAATGCCACAGTACACGAGACCACCGGTTACGCCCCATTTCAGTTGATGTTTGGTCGCATTCCAAAGCTACCTGTTGATGTCATTTTTGGGCAGGTGTTGCATGACCCTGTGATTGTTGACCATGACAGTTATGCAGAAACACTTATGTCTTACTAGGGCTGGGCGATATATCGAACGATATGATCATGCGCATCTAATCAGTAAAGCTGCTTCTGTGATCACCGCTAAAATCTCCATCACTTGCTTATAATTGGAGTGGCGTTTAATAGACAGCAGAGGTGGGACTTTCAAGTCACAAGCAAGTCTTCAAGTCATATCCAAGTCCTCAAAGGGTTAAAGTTAATCAGATCATTAAGTGACTAATTAAATGATGATTGTACATTAGTGATGAACTTCTGCTGTTAACAATCAACATCACTGAAGTAAAGAGAAACACAAGAACTACAACTGAATTTAGCCACAGCCTTCAACTGAAAAAAAAAGTAAAAGAAAAAAAAAACACTATGTCACCATAATTGTGGTCAAGGTTTGCTTTAGGTAGTCTCTTGACCCTTTTACTAATGCAAAGAAATTTGATTCAAAACAATTTCAATACTGTTTTCACTACAAACATGTATGCATTGCTGAATCCAACCTTGTAATGACAGATAATCTTATGCTTTTTCTGTTTATAACTCATGGTGATTTGGACATCATGAGATAGTCTTCTTTGGCTTATTGACTGACATTCATCTTTTACCAGAGTTGGGACTTTCAAGTCACAAGCAAGTCTTCAAGTCATATCCCAAGTACTCAAAGGGTTAAAGTTAATGAGATAATTAAGTGACTAATTAAATGATGATTGTGCATTAATGATGAACACCTGCTGTTCTTGAGAATTACAGAGGATCAGATGTTGATGTTTTATTGGTTAAAGTGATGCAACCATAATGGAGATCAGCGTTTGCTTTAGTGGGACTCTTGACCCTTGACTGTCATGTTAGATCTCTTTATGAAGCATTGCATGAGGTGCTGTAAAACAGAGAGAAGAAATTAATCTGTATGTGATAGGTGGTCAGATTACAATCAAATGAACATTAGCTCTATTTAAATTAAGTATAATCAATCTAGTAAATCAACACTATGGCAAAAAAAAATTAAAGTGAATTTTAAATCTACTAAGTGCATACAAAATTTGAAAAACTATACTCTGTAGACACACACAGACATCAAGAACCAGCATATGACTCTCAACAGTGGTGACAATCAACAAAATGTTGCATGCTGGGTAAAACCTTAGTAAAAACTCCCGTCATGCACTGCAGTATGAAAAATTGTCACCACTGTTGAGGATCGTGTGATAAGTGTGTTTGTCTAAAAACCTGAACTCATTGTCTCCTTTTGTGTCTTTCAACAATGAAGCATTGTGATTTTTTTTTTTTTACTTCAGTTCAGTAATAGCTGAGTGTCAGTCTACTATCCAAAGATAAACACAATTTCATGATGTTCAGTCATCATGAGTTATAAGCAAAAAAAGCATGAGAGCATAAGATCATCTGTTACTGCAAGGTTTGACTCAGCAATGCATACATGTTTGTTGCGAAAACAATATTGCAATTGTTTTGAATCAAATTGGTTTAAATTAGTAAAAGGGTCAAGACACTACTTAAAGCAAACCCTGACCACAATTATGGTGGCATAGTGTTTTTTTTCTTTTACTTTTTTTTCAGTTGAAGTCCTGTGGCTAAATTCAGTTGTAGTTCTTGTGTTTCTCTTTACTTCAGTGATGTTGATTGTTAACAGCAGATGTTCATCACTAATGCACAATCATCATTTAATTAGTCACTTAATTATCTCTTTAGCTTTAACCCTTTGAGGACTTGAATATGACTTGAAGACTTGCTTGTGAGTTGAAAGTCCCACCCCTGATAGACAGAGCCGTAGATCGCTGACAAGCCACGCCATATCGCGTTCATATCGAAGGCGATTCATCTGCGATAATGAGCGCGATATGGCGTGGCTTGTCAGCGATCTACGGCGCTGTCTATTAAATGCCACTCCAATTATAAGCAAGTGATGGATATTTTAGCGGTGAACATGGAAGCAGCTTTACTGATTAGATGCGCATGATCATATCGCTCGATATATCGCCCAGCCCTATGTCTTACCTTCGTGAAGCAGCGCACATTGCCCAGAAACACACTGAAAAAGAACAGAAAAAGCAGGCTAAGGCTTATAATCGGAAAGTCAAGGGTACATGTTTGAACATTGGAGACAGAGTGCTCCTTGCAAACAAAAGTGAAAGAGGAAAGAAAAAGCTTGCTGACAAGTGGGATCCAACGGTCTATATTGTAAAGGATCGAAACCTTCAAACTAACATCTACAAACTGATTGATGATGCTGGGAAATCCAAGGTGGTGCATCGAAATTTGATTTTGGATGTCAGCTTTCTACCAATTGAACCACCTCAAGATGGCAAGGACATCCAGTTAAATGCTGAGACTATGGAGACAGAGTCTTGTATGTCTGAGTTATCTGATTCATCAGAAGAAGAGAGTCTTGATGATGGAACAAAGGAATTTTCTTTCCTTCAGTGATTCTGCTTGTTAACAGGCTTATTAAAGCTGAAATTACTTCATATTTAATATACACAGATTTTGTGGCTCAGATAAGATCCAGTTCTGGTTAATTTCTTTACTCTTGGCTGACATGTGGCATTGCTATGGCCTGCTTGTGGCTCAAATCTGGCAAACAGGAGCGGTCCGCCCAAGTGGCATCATTCCACGCTGCATGTGGGCCAGATCATCTTTCCACGGGTGCCAGATGTGGGCCGGATCTGGGCCGAAACAATGATGCTATGTGGGCACTTAAACACAGGCTCAGATAACGGCATTTTAGTTTACTTTGAATGAGAGAGAGAACTCTGAGGGATTCAGGACTCGTAACAATGCATTTTCATTCATTTTTAATAGGGCTGGGCGATATATCGAGCGATATGATCATGCGCATCTAATCAGTAAAGCTGCTTCCGTGATCACCGCTAAAATCTCCATCACCTGCTTATAATTGGAGTGGCATTTAATAGACAGAGCCGTAGATCGCTGACAAGCCACGCCATATCGCGTTCATTATCGCAGATGAATCGCCTTCGATATGAACGCGATATGGCGTGGCTTGTCAGCGATCTACGGCTCCGTCTATCAGAGGTGGGACTTTCAAGTCACAAGCAAGTCTTCAAGTCATATTCAAGTCCTCAAAGGGTTAAAGCTAAAGAGATAATTAAGTGACTAATTAAATGATGATTGTGCATTAGTGATGAACATCTGCTGTTAGCAATCAACATCACTGAAGTAAAGAGAAACACAAGAACTACAACTGAATTTAGCCACAGCCTTCAACTGAAAAAAAAGTAAAAAAAAAAAAAAAAAAAAACTTTATGTCACCATAATTGTGGTCAAGGTTTGCTTTAAGTAGTGTCTTGACACTTTTACTAATTCAAACCAATTTGATTCAAAACAATTGCAATATTGTTTTCACAACAAACATGTATGCATTGCTGAATCAAACCTTGTAGTGACAGATGATCTTATGCTTTTTCTGCTTATAACTCATGATGACTGAACATCGTGAAATTGTGTTTATCTTTGGATAATAGACTGACACTCAGCTATTACTGAACTGAAGTAAAAAAAAAAAAAATCACAATTCTTCAATGTTGAAAGACACAAAAGGAGACAATCTGTTCAGGTTTTTAGACAAACACACTTATCACACGATCCTCAACAGTGGTGACAATTTTTCATACTGCAGTGCATGATGGGAGTTTTTACTAAGGTTTTACCCAGCATGCAACATTTTGTTGATTGTCACCACTGTTGAGAGTCATATGCTGGTTCTTGATGTCTGTGTGTGTCTACAGAGTATAGTTTTTCAAATGTTATATGCACTTAATAGATTTAAAATTCACTTTAATTTTCTTCCATAGTGTAGTTTTACTGGGTTGATTATGCTAAACTTAAATAGAGCTAATGTTAATTTGATTGTAATCTGACCACCTATCACATACAGATTAATTTCTTCTCTCTGCTTTACAGCACCTCATGCAATGCTACATAAAGAGATCTAACATGACAGTCAAGGGTCAAGAGCCCCACTAAAGCACACGCTGATCTCCATTATGGTTGCATCACTTTAACCAATAAAACATCAACATCTGATCCTCTCTAATTCTCAAGAACAGCAGGTGTTCATCATTAATACACAATCATCATTTAATTAGTCACTTAATTATCTCATTAACTTTAACCATTTGAGGACTTGGGATATGACTTGAAGACTTGCTTGTGACTTGAAAGTCCCAACTCTGGTAAAAGCTGAATGTCAGTCAACAATCCAAAGAAGACTATCTCATGATGTCCAAGTCAACATGAGTTATAAGAAGAAAAAGCATAAGATTATCTGTCATTACAAGGTTGGATTCAGCAATGCATACATGTTTGTAGTGAAAACAATATTGAAATTGTTTTGAATCAAATTGGTTTGAATTAGTAAAAGGCTCAAGACACTACCTAAAGCAAACCCTGACCACAATTATGGTGGCATAGTGTTTTTTTTTTTTTTTTTTTTTCAGTTGAAGGCTGTGGCTAAATTCAGTTGTAGTTCTTGTGTTTCTCTTTACTTCAGTGATGTTGATTGTTAACAGCAGAAGTTCATCACTAATGTACAATCATCATTTAATTAGTCACTTAATTATCTCATTAACTTTAACCCTTTGAGGACTTGGATATGACTTGAAGACTTGCTTGTGACTTGTAAGTCCCACCTCTGCTGTCTATTAAATGCCCTTTCTAGCAATGCTCTGCTGCTCCTGCCTTCTTCAGTGATGATGAGAATGCCAACATCAACTTCTTTTTTAGCATCTTCTTCTGAACTGTCAGCCTAAGAACATAATGAACAAAGATATTAGTAAATAAGCATGTACTGTTACACTACCAAGTTTAATGTGCTACCCTGTGTGAAAATGACAAGTGCAACATTGATGATTACCTGAAGAAAAATTTCTCTCATGACACAATATAATTTGTGTAGTACTAGACTATCACTTTTCTCAAAATCAGACTAATATATGCAATAGAGTTTTAAATGTATATTAAACCATTTACAAGAAGAATCAGTTTATGAATTTAAAAGACTAATTACTTTTACACAAAATACTAAATTTACATTATCATCTTGGGTTTTGATCATTTGTCAGCAAGATTTTAGTAATTTATATTACAATAACATTATGAAAACGAAATATTGAATACCCGGTTCTTGGAAATTTGTAACCAGTTCTAAAATGGAACTGATTTTAGATCACCCAACCCTACTCTCAATGCCAGTAGCACTGGGCTGAGCTTTGCCACTGTAGTGTGAAACCACTGTAAGGGTATTGTTCTGTCACTACTGTTGTCAGGCAGGTTTCTGTAATTGGTTAATATTAACCTGTATCTGTTGTAGTGTTGTCATGATACGGGAATTTCAAACTTCGATACAATATCTTGAAAAATATCGATATTCGATACCATTTTCGATACCACAGAGATAAAAACTGCCACAATATTATTTTTTTTTTATTATTTAAAGATAAATATAACAAGTCTACACACACACACACACACATATACATATACATATATACATATATATATATATATATATATATATATATATATATATATATATATATATGTATATGTGTGTGTGTACGTGTTTTTAAAATGGCACAGCTTTTTAAATACCTGAAAGTACACTCTTAACATCAGTCAGTCAAGCATTATAGTATGATATCTGGATAATCAAGTATTATTTAATGATAGAACTTTAGTAATTATTATTAAAACTTGGTAACCATGTATGAATGCATAGACATTTTAATTGAATTTAGGACTGATGGGGGTGTTGTGTTGATCATTCAGTGTTTCTGAAAAAAAAAGGGAAAACCTAACAATAATACTGATAAGATGATGATAATAATAATACGAATTCTACTAATAAGAACAGTAATGGTTTTATGAATATTAATAAGGTTGCCTGCGTTCAGTCAAACTGATTTGCTCAGTAGGTGAGCACCAGCCAATGAGATTCCGTTTGCGCATTAGTTCCGCCCATTACTAAGAACTCCGTTATTTTTACAGGAAAACAAGGAAAATACAACAGGAAAAAAAAATAAAAATGAATATCATTTAGCGCGTACATGTAGCGCGTCAATTCTGCATGTATGTTAGACTCCCTCTCTCTCACACACGCACACTTTGCGCTTGTGAGTGAAGGCGAACGACTCGCTGTTGCTTCCACTCATACACGCGCAAAGTGTGCGTGTGTGCTCACGGTATGTCAAAACACAGGTGCACTGCGCGTCCATTGATACTGTTTTGTTCTTTATTAACCAAAGCTGGTCGTGGGGGTGCCTAAATCGCCATCTTTCTATTCACTTTTGCGGTTTCACCAGCGCGAATGAGACGAGAGACAGGCACTGCGGTCACGTGTGGTGTTTGTCAACGCGCCTGTGGAGAGAAGTGAACGTGAGAGCTCGGTGTATCGATACTTAGAGAAATTAGCATTGGTACCGTTCAGATATTTTAGTAGAGATACTTATCGAAATATCAATGTTTTTGACAACAGTAATCTGTTGACTTGCGCATGTCAGCCACGGTCTCTGCTAAAAATGTTCCTGTACAACTTCTTAAGTCAATTGGAACACAGTTCATGCACGTAGGTCACTTCTAATGAGCTAGTTATCTGAATCAGGTGTGTTAAAGAGAGACATACAAAATATGCAGATTTGTTATGTGACTGATCAGTAAATCCAAACTCATTTCCCAATATTAAAAATGCAAAATGCAGAATCAAATCATTATTAGTGAATCATAGATTTTAGTTGTGAATTGTGTTGAATTGTTCTGAATTTTCAAAAATTACTATTGTTTCAAATCATTTAACTGTCAATGAAGACAAAAAGGTACCAAGCGAACTGGATCTCATTCGACAAGTATGTGTACAAATGAATTTGCGTATGAAAACTGCATACTAACATTTTCACAAGCAAATAATCCTTTATCAATAACTTCTATTCTAAAACTTGGAGCTGAAAACTTTAAAAAGTAAAAAATGGTAACGTAATGCGCGTATGTGTAGGTGGTTTTTGATGAAGTGACATCACCATCTTCTGACGTTTTTGCAGATCCGTGAAGGGGGATCATTTTGACAACGTTGTTGTCTGTTTTTAGTACATCATTGTCATGTAAACATACCCATGTTCTGAATTTAAAAACACAGCTGATTGTGCATAGTGCACACCTCCTTTTGAAAATTTTCAGTTTTTATTTTTTTATTTTTTATAAAAAGTAGAAGAATATTCATCAGATTACTTGAATAGCTCTAATTGTAAAAATTAGAATGGCATAGACAAACATTTTATTGGCATAGACCATAAAAAAAAATACACTACCAAAATGTAAACCGGTATTTACGGCATTTAAAATGTATGTTTAATGTGGTAATGAAAGTTCAAGTCTACCGCTAAATCTTTAATCTTTCTCTCTTTTTTTCAGCTGACTGGCAATGAGATCAATGTTGTTCAGAGTGTCAAGTTGGGCATCTTGTCAATCAGCAATACACCAGACAAGATTGTGCCTTTCCAGACGACTTTGTGAATATGGCTGTGATACTGGAAGGGGAAATTTTCATTGTGTATCTCCAAGACATTCCAAATGCCTTCGTCACATTGTTTGGACTGCTTTACGCTTTAAACATCAACTATCCCAAAGAGCTGCGATACACCTTTGATGTGATCCAGTGGATCTTCATGAACATTGATGGGGAAAGCTGCTCTGCAATAGTTCATGGACTAAAAACAAACTAATGCGGTGAAGTGCCTGCAACCATTGCCATTTCCTTTTTGTTTTGTTTTTTTCTTTAAGTTTAATTGATGAATTTGTTAAAGCATCAGCTAAGTTGAGATTAAAGTGGTATGAAACCAATTCATACGTCTTTTAATGTCTTAATGCTTTTCAGAGTTTCTTTTTGAAAAGAATGTTGTGAACAGGATATTTCTATATGTATCTATATGGGAATGGCATTTTAAAGTGTTTAGTTTAATTGATGAATTTGTTGAGGCTTGAGAGCATAAATAATTGATAACTTAGTTTATATTAAAATGGCATTTAAGCCAATTCATATATCTATAATGCGTTTAACATGTTTAATAATGTTTAAACACTTTCTTTTGGAACGAAGGATGTTTCTATATTGAATGCTGTGGGGTGATCTTGTTTAATGTTATATAACAGATTAATCCAAAAAACGTGCATTGAGACAGGTGTAAAACACCTTTCAATGAGGTTGGTGTTTTTAGAGTTTATTGGAGTTTATTGCAATAAATTTTGTGTTGAAAATTGTATTTGTGATCGTTAATTTGCCATACATTTGTTTTAATGAAATGTATTTTACAAATTAATGTTCCAAGTAATTCATTATTTGGTACTGCTGCAGGTTTTAAAGTTTCATAACACCGCTTTAGTTGGCTGAACTTACTGGATGTAGTTTAGAAAACACCAGTTTAGTTGGCTGAACTTAAGTTCTAAGTTTACTTAACTAAATTAAATCAGTTTATTGTACTTTATAACTTGTCAGGTCAACCTTTCCAAATTTGTCAGCTACACTTTTCCAAATAAGTTAGTTTAACTAAAAAAAACCAATGCAAAAAGACAACAAAAAATAATGAGTTAAATCAACAAAAGATTTTTTTACAGTGTGTATGGAGTCTAATGAAGTAGGTGTTGTGTAATTGGTAAAAGTGACACTAAGAGCCAGTGATTCTGTGATAATCAGTTAATATAAAAATAACTTTCTGAACATTTTTGTACACATACATTTTTCTTCTATGCCAGCTGGTCAAACACAGACATTAATAATCAGAATACGAACCTCTACAATGGTGACGAAAAAAACATGCTGCAATGCATTCTGGGTACTATTGTAGTACAAAACTCATCCATGGCTCCCAGCATGCTCTGCAACATTTTTTTTATGGTCACCATTGTTGAGGTTCATATTCTGATTATTGATGTCTTTGTGTGACTGTTTGACACCATAGGAAACCACACTATTTGATAAATCATTCAGATTAACTGATTATCACAGAACCACTGGCTCTTTGAATCACTTTTACTGTAATCAATCAAATTACTCAACACATATTTCATCAGAGGATAGACTCCTAGCAGTTCAATAATTGTGAATAAAAATGAATAATTATCATCACCGATATAAAGTATAACAATCTACACCTAGGTACAAGTTAACACCTGACGATATTTCTTCTGGGCTTTTGATTTACAACAAATGTGTTTTAGAAACACACGGTTATAACAGCCAGAGAAAAGACCAAGACAGAAATCAAGGGTCAAGAGCCCAACTAATACAAACACTGATCTCTAACATGGTTACTTCAAATGAAACAATAAATCAACATCTAAACCTTAGTTTATTCTCAGTAAGATCTTCTGTAGACGTCTGACAGAAATAAAGTCAGTCTGGTTATTAATAAGTGGAGCTGCTGATGCTGTTTGTGGGTTGTTTAATCAGATCTTGAGAGATTTCATGTATTTTATTTCAGTTGATTTCATCTAAGTCTGTGTCTGAAGTCAGTTGTAGTAGTTCTTGTGTTTCTCTTTTCTTCAGTGATTCTGTTTGTTAACAGCAGCTGTTCATCACTAATTCTCAATCAGCACTTAGTTAATCACTTAATTACTTGAATGCAAAGTTTTAAAACTTACAGGGTTTAAATCAAGGCAATCTATTTTCTCAAACGGTTTGAGTTAAGTTTACTTATCGGGTTTTACAGTGCTATTTCTTTTGTCTGTTTTCTTAATTGCAGAATATTTATCATGTGCATCCAGTCCTTCGTGCTGTCTTTGCTGTAAACTGGTTTAAAGGGATAGAAGTGAGAGACTTATTTACCCTCGTTTTGAAAAAAATTATTTTACATTTAGAAATTTCTAGAATATCTGTTTCGGGTTTTTTGTTAGTGTAAAAACTTTTCCAAAATAAAAAAATTAAGTAAGTGAAATTTTCACTTATTTTTCACAAGATCTTGAAGTGTTCCTGTAGCTCAGTGGTAGAACATTGCATTAGCAAGTGCAAGGTTTGGGGTTTGATTTCCCGGGAACACATGATACGTGAAAATTGTTAGCCTGAATGCACTGTAAGTTGCTTTGGATAAAAGTGTCTGCTAAATACATTAATTTAATATTATTTAATTAAAATTTACTCAATAAAATAAACTTATTCATTTTTTTTTTTTTTTTTTTTTTTACTTAGTTAAGTAGATTTACTTAATTTCCAAATGTGTTAAATTTACTTGAAAAATGCTTGTGCAAAAACTTGCCAAATAAAAATTAAGTAAATTTACTTATTGCTTTTTTCAGTGTAGGATTTATGATTCAGAAATGTTTTCCTCCGAATATCATGACTACCAAATGTATTCATTAATATCTTTAATTTAGAATTAGCAGAGACAGTCTGTTTAGGTGGCAGTCTATCACGATTATTATCAGGTACAATAGTAAAGTCCCCACTAATGAAAACTAAGGCATTTGGGTATGCATTAAACCACAGAAGAATTTTCTCTTCTATCGCATCAATCAGTAGATCATTCTCATGAGAACTATTACACCCATAGATATTAATTAGTATTATCACAGTGTTGATTAAACAAATAACTAAGCAGAAAATATCCATTCGGGGTGCTAAAGTAGTGCAAAACGACACAAGCAAAAAGGTTTTTCAAAGTCAGAACTCCAGCTGAACGCTCCGAACTGTTAACTGTGCCATGTACAGGCAGTATCATTGTGTTCTCTGTGGCCCAGGTGAGGCAGGCAGTGTTAGTGAAGAGTGCTAAGGTGCAGTCATCTATTAATGAATCCTTGCTGTTTTGCTGAAACTGGAAACAGTTCATCTTATGTGAAGTCCATTGTGGAAGATTGGGGAATCATCAGTCTCAACGTAACTCGAGAGCGTCTCAGGACAGAGCTTCTGTAGTAAAGAGAAATATACAAATGTTTAGGAACTGTAATATAATAATACAGATAATTTATTCCTCTCTTCCTTTGTTATACACAGTATGCTGGAAGACTTTCTTGACATCATGCAGAACGGGTTCAGAATACATCAGAAGCAGGAAACACCAAAATTATTGTTAACCATAGAGCATCGGTTTACAGATCTTGCAAAAATCAGGTTATGATTTATATGTATGTTATAAAAACAATTAAACAGACAAATGTTATCTGTTAAACTCATTCAATCAATGCTTTAAAATTCTTTCACCTGCCTCTTTTAGCTGGCAGGTGATTTATTTTAGTAGAGCTTGTTCCCCCTTCCCACTGTTTGGAAATGCTATTAAAATAGTAATTCATATATATAAAATTCCGAAATAGCGTTTATCCACCTCTAAATTGAGTTTATCAACCTGTAAATAGTCTACAGTTCCTAAACCATTTTAAGTTTATATCGTTTTAGTTATTGTTCATTATTAGTTTCACAGGTTGTTTGTTGTTAAACCTAAGATAAAGTCTTACATATTGCGCTGCAACTGTCAGTATTGACCAATTGCTTGCGGTGTTGCCAGTAGTGGAAAGTTCGGATCATTTTCGTGACTCGGATCTTTGAGTCTAGTTCAGTAAAATGAACTAATCTTTTTTTTTCTTTTCGTCTCTATGGGACTGACAGGAAGAATAAAAGTCTCTGACCTCACCTGTCGATTCAGAACCCTTATGTTGCGTAATGCACATGTGCAGTCAATACAAAATGAACGAATCACTCTCTGAGACAACTCAGTAGTCCCGAGTCATAATAAAGATTCGTTCAAAATGAACGAAGCGTTCATGAACGACAGGCAACAGACTGCATCTAGATTCAAAAATGGATATCCGGCCATTTTTTAAGTGCCGTCAAGACAGCAGCCCTCCTCCCCCTGCTGAAAAAAACAATAGAAACCATTACAGAATTTGTAATGGTTTTAATGGTTCTTATTGGAATTCTAATGGTTTTAATGGACACTGTAATGGTCTCTGTGGGTCTCTATTGGTAATTTGCTTTTTTCTATTGGTGGCGTGTATTGTCTATTGGATACCATTAAGGACCAATAGAACACCTTTAGAAACTTCTAGTGGTATCTACTGGACACCAGTAGAAACCATTATGACTCCAATAAATTTAGTGGTTTCTTTGGAAAACTGTAATGGTCTTAGTGGGTAGGCTACTGCTGAAAAAAAATGAACACACAAACAATAGAAACTATTACAAAATGTGTAATGGTTTTAATGGTTATAATGGGAATTATGTTGGTTGTAATGGTCACAGTAATGGTCCCTGTGGGTCTCTATTGGTAAATTGCTTTCTTCTATTGGTGGTATGCATTGTCTTGGATTGCCACCATACGTCATTTGGAAAGGTTATTTTTAATTCATTTAATTTTTTTTTTTTTTAATTTTTTTTTTTTTTTAAATCAACTCGACTCGTCATGGCCTTCAAAATTGACTTGAAAAGTTGGTCTTTGTTTTGTCTGTCGATTTGGTCCAAATTTAGCCCAAAAATAGATGTGAAATAACAGTGAAATTCTGCGTGACTTCCACGTGCTGTAATGTGCGCGCGGCAGCCCAACCGTCAAGCAGCTGATCGCTGACACTCAATGTGGTTTCACTTTTTTTTTAGGTAAGTTTAGTCTATTAAATTACACAAATAGTACATTAAAGTGTTCCCGACACTTTATTTCATGTAAATTATACGCTTTCGTTTAATATTTACTTTATAGAAATGGTTTAGCGTCGTCAGAAAAAGGCCGTTAGCATCTCAAAGGTAAGGCTAAATACAAGAGGTAACGATAGACATGAGCTCTTGTTTATTAAGTTTGGGATTTTAATGTCATCTTGTGTGTAGATGAGCTTGCTCTCTCTCTCTCTCTCTCTCTCTCTCTCTCTCTCTCTCTCTGTCTCTCTCTCTCTCTCCATATATATCAATGGATGAATGGAAGTAACTTAACCGAATTAATTTAACCCTAAAAGTATGCACTGTTTAATCCTAAAATGTGCACTAACGTAACCGGATAACGTTACATCACTTACATAGAGCGTGAAAATGGACTGAAACCTTCAGGTTTTGATCTTTCATGGTAAACACATAATCACAAACTTGTTCTATGATTTCAGAAGTGCCAGAAAAAAACCTCTATGACGCAGGAGAAGTTCCTGATTTTAACATTTCTGAAGGGAGCTGCTGACAGAGAGGATGAAAACACACATTTTGATGTCCACACTGTAGGAGCATTACTAAATAAGTAAAACTAAAATATATATATATTTATTGTAAATGATTATATAAATTATATATTCTGTGAATTATTATTTTTATTTTCTGCATTTCACCTCTGCTATAGTTTATGCCTTATACCTGGCATTGTATAATAAATATTGTTGTCTCTTTGACAGTGCTTATGTTCCTAGGTTCTTCCATGCTGATGGCTGTGCTCTAGTCATATCTCCTGTCGAATAACATTTTTAGACATTATGAACCATGAATAGTAAGCAATTCCTCAAACATACACCATTCAAAAATGTAAGGGTCAGATTTGTCATGTATTTCAAAGACATCTTTTATGCTCACCACTGCTGCATTTATTTGATTAAAATACAGTTAAATTGTGAAATTACCATTTTTTTAATAACTATTTTCTATTTAAGTTTGTTTTAATAAGTGATCAAAGCTGAATTTTCAGCATCAGTCTCCAGTGTCACACAATCCTTCAGAAATCATGCTTTGTGAAAACAAGAATAAAATTGTACAAAATATTCACATATAAAGCAGTTATTTGAAATTGTACTAATATTTCACAACATTACCATTTTTATTTATGATCAAATAAATGCAGTTTTCTTAGTGTACATGAGACTTATTTCAGAAACATAAAAAAATCTCTATCTCCAAGCTACACACTCTCACACCAAAGTGACTGTTAAAAATCATTTAAACTTTGTGTCAGTACATCATAAATAGGAAAAGGCATCAGATCACCGTCTGTGATTTGTTGTTTCGTGCCGCATCCAGTGTAGAGAACATCACTGATTATAAAAGGCTCTGTTGTATTTTGTTGTGCTGTCCAGTGACGGCACAGTGTTAGAACTCTTGTTAAATATCATTACATATGATGTATGTATGATCCCATTCAGCACTGATAGATCTTTTCTATTTCAGAGACTGAAAATCATTGATAAAGCACAAGGTTACTGTAACATATTTAAACAATATTAATAAGAATTAATAAAAATGCATCTGTGACTTAATATTGCTTCTTATTCTTCAGTGGAAAGTTCTCATTAAACACATAGCTTTCTTCTCATCTTTGTGCATTTTCAAACGTTGTGCATATTTCTGAATCATTTTTTTTTTTTTTTTACTTCATAATATTGGTTGTCTTCTCTTGTTTCAGAGTTTAGCTCCAACCCCAGTTAAGCAGACCTGAGCAGCTGATCAAGGATCAGCAGAAACTCTGCAGAACGGTGGACTGGACACCAGTGTTGTAAGTCATTCTGTCTCTTTATAGTGCATGCTCAGAACATATTGCAGGAGATCTCAACATTGTCTCTCAAGGTCCACTTACATGCAGAGTTTTGCTCCAACCTGCAGTGCACCTGAACACATTAATCGAGGTCTAACTATTAGTGTTGTCACAGTACCAATTTCAGCACCAAAGCAAAACACAAAAACATGCTAATTATTATTATTTTTTTATTATTATTATTAGCCGCACTTATGCTAACAATTAACTACTCTAATAACAGTGTTCATTTCAATCCGACATTCAAATTACAGTTATATATATATATATCCTGATAAATACAGGTGCTGGTCATATAATTAAAATATCATCAAAAAGTTGATTTCACTAATTCCATTCAAAAAGTGAAACTTGTATATTATATTCATTCATTACACACAGACTGATATATTCCAAATCTTTATTTCTTTTAATTTTGATGTTTATAACTGACAACTAAGGAAAATCCCAAATTCAGTATCCCAGAAAATTTGAATATTGTGAAAAGGTTCAATATTGAAGAGACCTGGTGCCACACTCTAATCAGCTAATTAACTCAAAACAACTGCAAATCCTTTAAATGGTCTCTCAGTCTCGTTCTGTAGGCTACACAATCATGGGGAAGACTGCTGACTTGACCGTTGTCCAAAAGACAACCATTGACACTTTGCACAAGGAGGGGAAGACACAAAAGGTCATTGCTAAAGAGGCTGGCTGTTCACAGAGCTCTGCGTCCAAGCACATTAATAGAGAGGAGAAGGGAAGGAAAAGATGTAGTAGAAAATAAGTGTAGAAGCAATAGGGATAACTGCACCCTGGAGAGGATTGTGAAACAAAACCCATTCAAAAATGTGGGGGAGATTCACAAAGAGTGGACTACAGCTGGAGTCAGTGCTTCAAGAACCACTACACACAGACGTATGCAAGACATGGGTTTCAGCTTCGCATTCCTTGTGTCAAGCCACTCTTGAACAACAGACAGAACCAGAAGTGTCTCGCTTCAAAAAGGACTGTACTGCTGCTGAGTAGTGATATATCAGACCCAAGAATGCAGAAGAGCTGAAGGCCACTATCAGAGCGTTCTGGGCTCTTATAACACCTGAGCAGTGTCACAGACTGATCGACTCCATGCCACGCCGCACTGCTGCAGTCATTCAGGGGAAGTATTGAGTCTGCTGCAGTCATTCAGGGGAAGTATTGAGTGCTGTACATACTCATACTTTTCATGTTCATACTTTTCAGTTGGCCAAGATTTCTAAAAATCCTTTCTTTGTATTGGTCTTAAGTTATACTCTAATTTTCTAAGATAATGAATTTGGGATTTTCCTTAGTTGTCAGATATAAATAAATATATCAGTCTGTGTGTAATGAATGAATATAATATACAAGTTTCACTTTTTGAATTGAAATTATGATATTCTAATTATATGACGAGCACCTGTATACACAGAATGACTAATTGAACTGCTTTTATAGTTTTAATAATTAATTTATTTGTAATGAATAAAGTTATTTTACATTTGATTATTAGTTTTTCTTACTTGAATGCTTTTGTTCGGATGTAAAATAAAAAAGTGAATTATTATTAAGAAAAGAACTGCAGGAAAAGATGCAATGTTGCTCAGTGATTTTGGTTTGGAACCTTTAGAAAATAGAAAAGAGTTGACTTTGCCAACTCTTTCAACTTCAAACGGGTGTAGCTCAGTCATTTTTTATATATATATATATATATATATATATATATATATATATATATATATATATATATATATATATATATATATATATATATACAGTTATACATCATTTTGAAGGACTTTTTAATGAGAAAAAAAACCTCAACTGATTTTTGCTCATTGTGACTAACTTTGGCAGCACAGGTCACATATGCTACTTAATTTCCACTTGAGAGTGGTCAGATTTAAAGTCTGAGATTAGTCCATCAGTTCTTGAATTTCAATTTTTGTTTATGTGTGCGTGTGTGTGTGTGTGTGTGTGTGTGTGTGCGTGTGTATGTGTGTGTGTGTTCAAAACAAGAGTGTCTGTCTCAGAAGCTGAAGAAAAAAGGCCACACCTTATAGGAAATAAACGCCTCCTAAGTGTATGGAAATACCTGGCTGAGGAGATCAGTGACATAAACCAGATAAAACTGTCAGTGGTAAGTGTTTGCATATCCATATCCGAATGGAATTGCTACAGCCTCTTATCTAATATGACTCGAAGTGAATAGAGACTATGTACCATAAAAAGTAGATAATGTAATTATTCAAGCCTATTTGTGAAACTGGACCACAAAACCAGTTACAAGGGTAATTGTTTTTATTTTATTTTTTAGATTTTTATTTCAATAATAATACTAAATAAGTTTTCCATTGATGTATGGTTTGTTAGGAGGACAATATTTGTCTGAGATACAACTATTTGAAAATCTGGAATCTGATGGTGCTAAAAAATCTAAATATTGTGAAAAATATTTCAAATCCAGAGCAAAGCATTTTATTAATAAAAAATTAAGTTGATACATTTATGGTAGGGAATTTACAAAATATATTCATGGAACATTTGCTTTTTTTAAATCCTAATGAAAAATCAATAACTTTTTTGAGACTGCCATATAAATATATGTATGGATAATCTCACATACTGGTAATGTGGTACATTGTCCTAATGAATTGTCCCTTTTTTTTTTCTTTTTTTTTTTGCAGGTCTGAGACAGCTACAAGCCACAAAAACAGTTCATAGTTCCTGCATTTCTATAATGCATTAATGAATAACAATAATTAAAATAAAATGTAATGTCAAGGTTTTGTGTTAATTCCAGCTATGTTGAGTATTCTGTGAATAATTTTGATTTTAGGTGCATATTCTTAATTCTTTGCAAAACAACCTGAACTTTTTGCTATTGAAAGGTTGGTATGAAGTTTAAATAAATAAAAACATTATATTCTTGACAAAACCTGTGTACAGTTTGTATTAATAATTTAAATTATTTACTTATATTAATTAATGGCCTAATTACCAGCTATCAGTTAAACATTCAAATCAGAACCAATATAAAACTGCAACGAAAACTATTAAATATATGCAAATAAAGATCAGTACAAACTTGCAATGGAACCATCAGAACCATTACAAAACTGACGGAAACCATTAAATTTGTTTTAATAAAGACCAATACAAACTTGTAATGGAACCATCAGAACCAATACAAAACCAACGGAAACCATTAAATTTGTTTTAATAAAGACCAATACAAACTTGTAATGGAACCATCAGAACCATTCCAAAACCAACGGAAACCATTAAATTTGTTTTAATAAAGACCAATACAAACTTGTAATGGAACCATCAGAACCATTACAAAACCAACGGAAACCATTAAATTTGTTTTAATAAAGACCAATACAAACTTGTAATGGAACCATTACAAAACCAACAGAAACCATTAAATTTGTTTTAATAAAGACCAATACAAACTTGTAATGGAACCATCAGAACCATTCCAAAACCAACGGAAACCATTAAATTTGTTTTAATAAAGACCAATAAAAACTTGTAATGGAACCATCAGAACCATTACAAAACCAACGGAAACCATTAAATTTGTTTTAATAAAGACCAATACAAACTTGTAATGGAACCATTACAAAACCAACGGAAACCATTAAATTTGTTTTAATAAAGACCAATACAAACGTGTAATGGAACCATTACAAAACCAACAGAAACCATTAAATTTGTTTTAATAAAGACCAATACAAACTTGTAATGGAACCATCAGAACCATTACAAAACCAACAGAAACCATTAAATTTGTTTTAATAAAGACCAATACAAACTTGTAATGGAACCATCAGAACCAATACAAAACTGTGATGGAAACCATTATGTGCAAATCGTGACCAATACAAACTTGTAATGGAAACCAATACAAACCAATAAATCCTAATGGAATATGCCCAAAACACACTACGTAATGGAAACCATTTGGTAATGGTTTTAATGGTTAATTGCTGATGGTTTGTAATGGTTTTGTAATGGAAACCATTAGAATTTCTGTAATGGTTTCTATTGTTTTTTTCAGCAGGGCCTGATGCCAGCAAACGGCCTCGGCTACAAGCCCAAAGTGAGTGAGCTCGGAAAACAGTACTAAACTTCATGTTTTTGAGGTTAATTTGGTTCACGGTAGATTCATGCCACTGACTCAAGTCACCTCTACCTAGTTAATGTCATCACTAGCCGTTCACGGTTTCGCGGGTACGGTAATATGGTCCGTTAATAATAAAAATAACGTTCGTTATTTTGAATAGAAATCATCACTCATACAGCAGCCATTCATCTCATCTCCGGTTTATTTGTGTTTGTATACATAAAATATCCACGACCCGCCAGGGCCATATTTAGTCCAATGGTGTGCATATTTGGAGAAATAATAATTTTATGACATGTTTGTAAAATATTTCGTCATACAGAATAACATTTCTATTAATTTTTCACTGATTTATGCAATCTGAAGAGCTCAAACAGCTAACAGAGCTAGCGATTACTTTGCTCTTGTTGATTTGTGTCAGCTATGACATCGGTGAGATATATTATTAGCAAGCCATCACCTCAAGTGAAGCTGGTTTTATTGTTTTGTTTTTTTTTTTTAGTTTTGCAAAGCTGTCTGTTAATGTCGGCACCCATTACACTTGTGGAAACTACAGTGCAACTTTCTTCTTTCTCACACACACACACACACACACACACACACACACACACATGTGTGTGTGTGTGTGTGTGTGTGTGTGTGTGTATCTTGACATCATGCAGAACGGGTTCAGAATACATCAGAAGCAGGAAACATCAAAAATTATTGTTAACCATAGAGTATCGGTTTACAGATATATATATATATATTCGGGGATGTAGTGGAGGCTAAACGCATATATGCGGATAAATATATATCCGCAGCGGCCTCCGAAATAATTTTGCACGTTCAAAGTCTAGTGTGACCGCCCCTTTAATGCAAGTACATTTATTTAATCGTAAAAACTGAAGTTATAAGGATTGTCATCAGACAATGAAAGCACCAATCAACCCTATAGAGTCTGGAAAGTGAATGTAGTAAGGAAAAAAAAAAGGGGGGGGGGGGGGGGGGGGGTTATTCAGGAAGACTGATATAATAGTGAAAACAAGTTTTTCACAAATATCTTTGAAAAACAATTACAGTCAGTGAGCTGAAGAAAACAATTTAATTCCTCCTTATGAATGTCTACTTAAAATATCTAGCATCACTCCATTGAACAAAACAGCTGAGTTATGTCTTAAATGATATACTACACACTGCACACTTTGTATCTAGTGTATGTATTTTTAGAGGAGCATTTGAAATTTCACACTTGATACTGTGACAGCCGACTTAATGTGCTGCTGCCAGTTTTAGCATGTTTATCCTCTAAGCACATAAAGATACACATAGATACACAACATACAACTTCACTATACACTAAAATGGTTTAAACTGCATAAATGGTCACTGAATCAGTTCACCACCATTACATTAGAGATCTCTACCAAATAATAACATTAGAATGATTGCTGATGACTAAATTATGCCTGTTTTGTGATCACGTCTCTGTTTTGTCTTGGTTATATTGCTGGTGATCGACTCCTGTCTGTTTGTATTAATAAAGCTGCATATGGATCCCAACTCCGCTGACTTTTTGTTACAGTAGCAGTATTTTGTTCAGTTCATTGGTGAGTTATATATTTATTGTTGAGAGATGTTCAGCTGTCAATCTGTGTAGTTTCTTAATATAATTGGTAAGAATGTATTGTTCAGTCGGTGAGGGGTTTATGTTTGAGGTTCATAGTTACACAACAGGAAACCTTCAACCTTAACACAGATCAAACAATGTTTGCAAGATTTCAGACTTCAGAATTCAGACTTAAGACCGCAGCAGGTTTCCGGCCATGTTTATCACACCTCACAAAGAGAGATGACTTTAATTTGATTTTTTTCTTATTATAAGTAAATTATAAAGCCATTTTAAAAACACAAGATTTATTTTGAATTTCACACTAATCTAATTTTACAATTTTACACTCTCCTTTAACATATTAAATTGTAAGAAAACAAAATATCGTATTTTATATTGATAGTTGTTACATGATGAAACTGAAGAATGTTTTTCACTACTAAAAACCAAATAAAGTCTGAATAAGTGCCATAAGATCACTTATAAATGATAGATCTTGTGAAAAGAGTGTGTGCGTTTGACACACTGAGTGTCAAGCTTTATCGAGGGGGGATTCACACACCACACAAAGAGACTGAGAGTCTAGATTCAACTGAACAACTGAAGAAAATGGTTCGCTCTTTTGTTTTGTTCTCTTTGTGCTGGTGGAGTTTGACTGGTAAGTTATAAAATCATTATTATGGCTTTATTTGTTCCTGTCTAAGAGAAATAAAGCTGCTGCTACTGTTCAGATTTGATTTTCATTAGCTGTTCTTCTCCGATACATCAAATCTTTATGATTGTGAAGTATTAATTGTTGCGAATCAGCTCAAGGGGGAAATATGAATAATCAAACATAACTAGTTAGATAAATTATAAATATTTAGATCCCCTTAAATATTTACTTGACCTATTTAATAATTTAGGAAAATTATTTTTCTTACTGTACAAAACTACTCAGAGAATATAGCAATATAAATCTGCGTGATTAGAAACTTCAGTTATGAGCAAACAATGAACAACCTCAAGTGTGATACAAATAAGACTTTATTAACTACATAAACACTTAAACTAGTCTAACACACACACACACACACACACACACATACAGTGTACATAGGGAAAAAAAAAAAAAAAAAAAAAGAGAAACACATGGCAACAAATTAATTTGTTTGTTCAGGTGTTTTATATGACTGCTGTTTTTTTCCTTAGAAGTTGCAGCGGTCAGCGGAAATAGCTGAGCAAAAATAAATACAAATAAAATGCAAGAAAATAGAAAGCAAGAAAAAAATACTGGTAACACTTTCTATGAAGCCTGTATTTATAATACATTATAAGGGTATTCTTAAAGCATTATAATAAATGTATAATAGAAAATTAAAAAAAAGCCAATATCTCAACTCTTGAATAATCATAAAACAATGATACATCATAAAACTTATATATTTCTGGTTATACGTTTAAAGGTATGATTATTTACAACACACTAGGGCTGGGCGATATATCGAGCGATATGATCATGCGCATCTAATCAGTAAAGCTGCTTCCGTGATCACCGCTAAAATCTCCATCACCTGCTTATAATTGGAGTGGCATTTAATAGACAGAGCCGTAGATCGCTGACAAGCCACGCCATATCGCGTTCATTATCGCAGATGAATCGCCTTCGATATGAACGCGATATGGCGTGGCTTGTCAGCGATCTACGGCTCCGTCTATCAGAGGTGGGACTTTCAAGTCACAAGCAAGTCTTCAAGTCATATTCAAGTCCTCAAAGGGTTAAAGCTAAAGAGATAATTAAGTGACTAATTAAATGATGATTGTGCATTAATGATGAACATCTGCTGTTAACAATCAACATCACTGAAGTAAAGAGAAACACAAGAACTACAACTGAATTTAGCCACAGCCTTCAACTGAAAAAAAAGTAAAAAAAAAAAAAAAAAAAAAAAAACACTATGTCACCATAATTGTGGTCAAGGTTTGCTTTAAGTAGTGTCTTGACACTTTTACTAATTCAAACCAATTTGATTCAAAACAATTGCAATATTGTTTTCACAACAAACATGTATGCATTGCTGAATCAAACCTTGTAGTGACAGATGATCTTATGCTTTTTCTGCTTATAACTCATGATGACTGAACATCGTGAAATTGTGTTTATCTTTGGATAATAGACTGACACTCAGCTATTACTGAACTGAAGTAAAAAAAAAAAAAAAAATCACAATGTTTCAATGTTGAAATACACAAAAGGAGACAATCTGTTCAGGTTTTTAGACAAACACACTTATCACATGATCCTCAACAGTGGTGACAATTTTCATACTGCAGTGCATGATGGGAGTTTTTACTAAGGTTTTACCCAGCATGCAACATTTTGTTGATTGTCACCACTGTTGAGAGTCATATGCTGGTTCTTGATGTCTGTGTGTGTCTACATAGTATAGTTTTTCAAATTTTGTATGCACTTAGTAGATTTAAAATTCACTTTAATTTTCTTCCATAGTGTAGTTTTACTGGGTTGATTATGCTAAACTTAAATAGAGCTAATGTTAATTTGATTGTAATCTGACCACCTATCACATACAGATTAATTTCTTCTCTCTGCTTTACAGCACCTCATGCAATGCTACATAAAGAGATCTAACATGACAGTCAAGGGTCAAGAGCCCCACTAAAGCACACGCTGATCTCCATTATGATTGCATCACTTTAACCAATAAAACATCAACATCTGATCCTCTCTAATTCTCAAGAACAGCAGGTGTTCATCATTAATACACAATCATCATTTAATTAGTCACTTAATTATCTCATTAACTTTAACCCTTTGAGGACTTGGGATATGACTTGAAGACTTGCTTGTGACTTGAAAGTCCCAACTCTGGTAAAAGCTGAATGTCAGTCAACAATCCAAAGAAGACTATCTCATGATGTCCAAGTCAACATGAGTTATAAGAAGAAAAAGCATAAGATTATCTGTCATTACAAGGTTGGATTCAGCAATGCATACATGTTTGTAGTGAAAACAATATTGAAATTGTTTTGAATCAAATTGGTTTGAATTAGTAAAAGGCTCAAGACACTACCTAAAGCAAACCCTGACCACAATTATGGTGGCATAGTGTTTTTTTTTTTTTTTTTTCAGTTGAAGGCTGTGGCTAAATTCAGTTGTAGTTCTTGTGTTTCTCTTTACTTCAGTGATGTTGATTGTTAACAGCAGAAGTTCATCACTAATGTACAATCATCATTTAATTAGTCACTTAATTATCTCATTAACTTTAACCCTTTGAGGACTTGGATATGACTTGAAGACTTGCTTGTGACTTGTAAGTCCCACCTCTGCTGTCTATTAAATGCCACTCCAATTATGCGATGGAGATTTTAGCCGTGATCACGGAAGCAGCTTTACTGATTAGATGCGCATGATCATATCGTTCGATATATCGCCCAGCCCTACAACACACAATGAACACCATATTAAATCTACTTCATTTCCAGTATAATGGACTTTACATTGTTTAAGATCTGCACAGTATCTTTCTACAGCTTGTGAGTGGTTAGATGTTGAGTGTTATTTGAGTGTTTCTGTGGAGCTAATGTTAATTAATTGATGTGAGCTTAGTACTCCAACTGAAATTTTTATTTTATTTTATTTTGATGGTCCCCTTAATTACTCGACTGTAAGCAACTTTGCAACTATGCGAACTAACTCTCATTAGAGTATCAGTATACTCAAGAATGGTCGAATCTAGTTTGGTAAAATAACATGACATATTGCAAAGACACTTTAGTCAGTTTATCTGTTGGTTAAACATCAAAATAAAGTGTTAGCATATATTTACAGTAGCAGATATACTAATACTCCAATAACCGCTAGTTGATATAGTTGCAGAGTTACTCAACAGCTGTCTAAGGGGTACCATCAAAATAATCAAACTGATATTACAATAAAAATAGTTCAAAGCAAATGTGTCATATTACACATTCATCTGATCTGATGGCTGTTTGATAGAAAATATTATTATTATTACTACTACTAATAGGTGGTTAAGTAGCATCAGAAAAATGGCAAGATATGAGACATATAACTATGAGAAATTATCCATTGTAAAAATGGATGAAACAGGTTAATTTTGTTATTAATCATACTCAAAAGCTATAACCACAAATACGTAAATATTATATATTAAAACTGTTCTTATGAATATTCATGAGATGATACAACATCGTTTTTTATAATGCCTTAAGATTATCCTTATAATGTATTATAAGTATAGGCTTCATATAAAGAGTTACCAAATTTAAATTATTAATCCAAGAGTTACACAGTGTAATGACACTGAATACTTACAGAAAGAAATAATGATAATAACGTAATGTTTCACCAGTTCCAATGTAACAAAAACTAAAATTGATTAACAACATAACTCTGTTCGAGACACACTCCCAAATAATTTACTCTTGAGTGAACACTACCAAAAATATCTCCTGTTTGTTTAGGCCTTATCCTCATTTTGCAACGCTGAAGTATATACGATGACGTATTTCTTTATAATGTGTTAAACTTCCATTTTGCTCGCCGTAGGTAAGGTATATGGTGGGCACACACACACACGACGGTAAATATTTATCACACCCGCAGTGTATGACACAGTGAGAGGATGAAATGAAGAAGTAGCCTGCAATAACTTTTTCAATATTTCGTTTTGTCGCTTGGAGCAGACGGGTCTTCGATGAGGAATTATAAAATTACTGAGGCATTTATCAGTAACGTTACCTGCAAAGCGGAAAATTCGGCCGAGTGCTGGTACAAAAAAGAAAATAGCGAATTCATATTTTTAAAAGCAGGCGTGAACCCTGTAGTTATGTTCTGGTGCATGGATTATGGTCAAAATTGTCTTGCAGGTATTTTTTTATGCTTGAACAAGCCAGTACGACAGTCTTTCTTTGGTCCATATTAAAAGTAAACTAGCCTGTAAAATCTACAGGGTGACTGTGAAACTAATGTATCACAATACAGACGACTTCTGGGGAGTCGTAGCTTAGTGGTTAGAGAGTAGAGTTTGACTCCTAACCCTAGGGTTGTGTGTTCGAGTCTCAGGCCGGCTGAGGTGTCCTTGAGCAAGGCACTGAACCCCCAACTGCTCCCGGGCGCCGCAGCATAAATGATGCCCACTGCTCCGGGTGTGTGTACTTTGGATGGGTTTATTGCAGAGCACGAATTCTAAGTATGGGTCACAATGGGCTAGTTGCATATCTCCGCCATCTTGGATTTCCGGTCTTGCGAGTGTGTGCGTAGATATTTCCGGTGGTGCTAAACGTCAGTGCAGAGAACCAGATAAGTCCAAATATTACCTTCTATATGTTTACAGGATTTATATTATCACTTCAAATGCAAATAAGATATACACTGCTATTATTACTATACTATAAATGTTAACTGAGCCAGTGGATTTGAAACTTGTGTATGTTTGGGTCTGGTGAATGACTTAAATACACTAATGTTCACTACTGTTCACGAGATAAAAGTTGAACTCATGGTGTGTATACACAGCTACATAATGTATTTTTATCTTACCAAATATGTGAATGTACAAATTACTTATTTCTCGAAAATGTATGCATTATTATTATTATTTTTTTTTATGAAATATTTACCTCGTGAGACGTGGGCTGCGATTTATCTTCAGAAGTATCCATTTCTCAATTGTACACATACATCAGTCTGTTTCATCGTTATTTTCACAACATATTTTATTATTTTACACAGTAAAAAATACATGACTAATTTTAATATCTGTTTAATCTGATAATTAATGCAAAAGAATAACAATATACATGGCTGCTCATCATAGACAGATAATGATTTATGCTAAAGATCTTTCACAAAACAAATAAACAGATAAAAACACACATGAATGCAAACAGCGATCTTTTATTTAATGCAAACCTATCATAATTATATTACGTTTAATTGTACAGTTAGTTAAAAATTATGTTATCAAATAAAGTTAATAAAACATGCTTTATCAGAAATCTCTGTGCGTCTTGTTTGACAGTGAGAAACATTGATCTTACATAACAGTCAACGTTGTATCTTGATGAATTTCCACACAGAGGTACGCAAAATGTAGGGAGGAAGTTTCCCCATGTTTTTTATATACCACTATCGGCTGTTAAATTAGAAAATCATTAATTATATACATCTAGCCAAGTTTCGTATGTAAGTTTCCCTTACAGTCAATGGCAGCGTCGCAAGACCGGAAGTAAGTATGCACACACTCGCGTCGCTGAAGCTCACCGGCGCCATCTTGTGCACCTAGCCCATACTTCGCTGAAAATCGCGTAACTTTCAACATTTTTGGCGGAAGTGGAATTTTTTTTTCTTCGCTGGAAATCTGACACACTATAGTTTGAAAATGGCGCCGCCCACGCTTGCGTGAAAAACAAGGTGGATAGACAAGGTCCAAAAGATAATTTAACTCAATATTTCTCGCTTCCCCAAAATCCCGAATCCTTATACAAACATGGCCCAAGAATGAGGTACAGACACAGTAAAGAATACGGTAGTGCTAAGGTACAAAGAAGAGATACAAGAAATAATATTAATAACATCTCATCTTTGCTCTCACAACAACCACCTTTTCACATGAACGCATATGGTTAAACATTAAAACGAGTTTTAACAGCACTGATAGCATTTGGTCAATTCCAGATACTAACACAAGAATAGAAAAAGAAATGGTGAACTTGCACTAGAAATTGCCACTATAACCCGACACGAGATTCACGTGGATCACACACGATCCAATCTCAACTACAAAGAATTACACATCAAAAATTCACACAAACAGGTCTCTGGTTCCCTCGGATATCAAAGAAAGGTTTTACAGTAATATTTACCCAGAAAGACAGCATCACTTCAAAATAAATCTCCCCGATGCCAAAACAACGACATAGCACTCGGCTGCTACATCGGATTATCACGAACAGGAAATATCGCGAGCAGAGAGCGGTGATCTCTTAAAGGGGCCATACACTGTTTTAACACACATTGAAAACATGCTGTATTTATACCTCTGGCCACACAGAAAAGAGAAAAGTAATAAAGACATGAAGCTATGATACTATTTGATATTCAGCAGATTTACAGCCTGAAGGAAACATCAGTTTCTTAGTTCAAACACACCTTTGTAGGTGTGGCGTAGGCCGGCTCGACTAAGGGGTAGGCCTGTTAAAGTGAGCATAGGCCTGCTAGAGTGAGTGTAGGCCTGTTAGAGTGAGCGTAGGCCGGCTGAGTGAGTGTAGGCCGGCTCGACTGAGGGTAGGCCTGCTAGAGTGAGCGTAGGCCGGCTGAGTGAGTGTAGGCCGGCTTGACTGAGGGTAGGCCTGCTAGAGTGAGCGTAGGCCGGCTGAGTGAGTGTAGGCCGGCTTGACTGAGGGTAGGCCTGCTAGAGTGAGCGTAGGCCGGCTGAGTGAGTGTAGGCCGGCTTGACTGAGGGTAGGCCTGCTAGAGTGAGCGTAGGCCGGCTGAGTGAGGGTAGGCCTGCTAGAGTGAGGGTAGGCCGGCTGAGTGAGGGTAGGCCTGCTAGAGTGAGGGTAGGCCTGCTAGAGTGAGGGTAGGCCGGCTGAGTGAGGGTAGGCCTGCTAGAGTGAGCGTAGGCCGGCTGAGTGAGGGTAGGCCTGCTAGAGTGAGCATAGGCCGGCTGACTGAGTGTAGGCCGGCTCGATTGAGGGTAGGCCGGCTCGAGTGAGGGTAGGCCGGCTGAGTGAGTGTAGGCTGGCTCGATTGAGGGTAGGCCGGCTGAGTGATTGTGGGCCGGCTCGAGTGAGTGTAGGCCGGCTCGAGTGAGGGTAGGCCTGCTAGAGTGAGTGTAGGCCGGCTGAGCAGAGATGTATAAAATACTAGAGACCCATACTTGAGTAAAAGTACAAGTGCTCTATCAAAAAAGTGACTTGAGTAGAAGTTGAAGTGCTCTTTAAGCACCACACTTAAGTAGAAGTACACAGCAAAATCCCCAGTGTTAATTTAACACTCTGAGTGTGGATTATATAAACACTGAAGCAGTGTTAAAAGTAACACTGAAGCAGAGTTGAAGTTAATGAGATAATTAAGAAGTTAATTGAGTTATGATTGAGCATTATTGAAGACACCTGATGTTAACAAGCAGAATCACCAAACGAGAAAATCACAATTTGTGTGTCACCATTATAGTGGTCAATGTTTGCTTTAGTTGGGATCTTGGCTTGTGAATTTTTAAATTAAAAGTTTGTCTGTTAAGCCAAGAGCAAAAGTCATCGGGTGGTGATGATTATGTTTTAATGTAGTCGTTGCTTGACCTTAATCACTGAATTCTCTTCTTATCGATCATTATTGATTGTAACAGCTTTGATTACACAACGAAAGAGTCTGTATTTTCTATACATTTTGTAGGCATCTCTTGTGATTCTGATTTTTTTTTATCAAAAAGTTTTGATTTTAGGCACACACAAATAACAAGAATCAGCGTATGAATCTCAACAACGGTGACAAACAGCATATCCAGATAAACAGATCTACTCTGAACATCACAAAACTAGATACTAAAAATTCACATAAAAACAGCAAAAATAAAATATAGTTAGAATTAAAGCTGCAAGCAGCGATGAACGGGCCCTCGCACCCGGGCTCCCCGCCAACGAGTGGCATTAGTAAAAAGGTGAACGGTGAGAAATATGCATTTAAAGTCATAAATATAAGTGGAATATATCAAAGTATATTCCATATACACTGTTCCAATCTTCCTGTTGCCAGCAGGTGGCGCTATCATTATTATGGAATATTGGCCTTCAGATGTGTTCAGGCCAGGACTCTTATCGAACATGTGAAGTTTGGGGAAGATCAAATATTTTATGCCTGAGTTACAACAACTTCTCTTGCTGTGGCGAGACATCAAATTTTGTCATGCCGTCATGGACACGCTCTTTAACAAAAAATCAAGATTACCACAATTAAACATTGGACAGGCCTTTAGATTAGACTGACCACAATAAAAATACATTAATGTCAAAAAATCTCTAGGAGTAGTTTGTCTCACCGTAAAATATGTCACTTCCTGTTGCCAGCAGGTGGCGCTATGGCTATAACTGAATATCGGCATGTAGATCTGTTAAGGGCAGGACTCTTATCTAACATGTGAAGTTTGGTGCAGATTGGACATAGTATGTCTGAGTTACAGCAACTTCCTTTTTCATGGCGAAACATCGAAATTTGTCAGGCCGCCATGGACACGCCCTTTAACGAAACCTCAAGATAGTCGCAATTTAACTTCGCAAAGGCCTTTAGATTACACTGACCAAGTGTGGTGTTGATCTGAATAAATCTCTAGGAGGAGTTCGTTAAAGTACAACCCCTGAAAATGGCAAAAACAACACCAATTTTGCAGAGAAAATTCTAAATAACTGACAACCTGTTGGGATTCGGATTTCGTACCAAGAGACTTTTTTGTAGATATTGGTGTGTTACATGTGTGTATCGATTTTTGTACATGTACGTAAAACATAGCTCCAGGCGCACTCCGTTTAAAGTGTATACTCACGCCGTTGAAAGTGTATAGGTGGCGCTATCGAGCCTTTTTGACTCACCCAATGGAATATTGGCCTTCAGATCTGTTCAAGCCAGGACCCTTATCACACATGTGAAGTTTGGGCAAGATCGGACATTTTATGCCTGAGTTATAACATCTTTTATGCACATGGCGAGACATCGAACTTCGTCATGGCGCCATGGACACGCCTTTTAACAAAAACTCAAGATCTTCACAACTAAACATCACACAGGTCTTTAGATTAGACTGACCACAAAAAAGACATTGATGACATAAAATTTCTAGGAGTAGTTTGTCGCAGCGTAAAACATGTCACTTCCTGTTGCCAGCAGGTGGCGCTATGACTATAACTGAATATGGGCATGTAGATCTGTTAAGGGCAGAAGTCTTATTTAACATGTGAAGTTTGAGGCAGATTGGACATTGTATGCCGGAGTTACAGCAACTTCCTTTTTCATGGCGAAACATCGAAATTTGTCAGGCCGCCATGGACACGCCCTTTAACGAAACCTCAAGATCTTCGCAATTTAACATCGCAAAGGCCTTTAGATTTAACTGACCAAGTTTGGTGTTGATCTGAATAAATCTCTAGGAGGAGTTCGTTAAAGTACAACCCCTGAAAATGGCAAAAACAACACCAATTTTGAAGGGAAAATTCAAAATAACCGACTTCCTGTTGGGATCTGGATTTCGTACCAAGAGACTTTTTTGTAGGTATTGGAGTGTTACATGTGTGTACCAATTTTTGTACATGTACGTGAAACATAGCTCGAGGCGCACTCCGTTGAATGTGTATAGGTGGCGCTATTGAGCCATTCTGCCACACCCGGTGGAATATTGGCCTGCAGATCTGTTCAGGCCAGGACTGTTATCACACATGTGAAGTTTGGGGAAGATCGGACATTTTATGCCTGAGTTATAACATCTTTTATTCCCATGGCGAGACATCGAACTTCGTCGCGGCGCCATGAACAAGCCTTTTAACGAAAACTCAAGATCTTCACAACTGAACATCGCACAGGCCTTTAGATTAGACTGACCACAAAAAAGACATTGATGTCATAAAATTTCTAGGAGTAGTTCGTCGCAGCGTAAAATATGTCACTTCCTGTTGCCAATAGGTGGCGCTATGACTATAACTGAATATGGGCATGTCAACCTGTTCAGGTTCGGAGTCTCATCAAACATGTGAAGTTTGGGGCAGATTGGTCATTGTATGTCTGAGTTATAGCAACTTCATTTTTCATGGCGAATCATCGAAATTCGCCAGGCCGCCACGGACACGCCCTTCAACGAAAACTCAAGATCTTCGCAATTTAACATCGCAAAAGCCTTTAGATTAGGCATACCAAATTTGGTGTTGATTTGAAGAACTCTCTAGGAGGAGTTCGTTAAAATACAACACATGGAAATGACCAAAATTACACAAAATATGCTCATAATATTAAAAATAACCGACTTCCTGTTGGGTTTAGAATTTCGCTCCAAGAGTCTTTTTTGTAGGTATTGGTGTGTTACATATGTGTGCCAATTTTCGTGCATGTACATGAAATATAGCTGGAAGGCTGTTGATTTTCTTGGTATAGGTGGCGCTGTCGAGCCATTTTGCCACACCCTCTTCTGAATCCTATATCAGACGAAAATTTTCACCAGGTTTGACGTGTGTGCAAAGTTTCATGACTTTTTGAGCATGTTAAAGCCCTCAAAAATGCGATTCATTCGGGAGAAGAAGAAGAAGAAGAAGAATAATAATAATTAAAGCTGCAAGCAGCGATGAACGGGCCCTCGCACCCGGGCTCACCGCCATCGTGTTGCTCTAGTAAAAAGGTGAACGTTGAGAAATATGCATTTAATGTCCTAAATATAAGTGGAATATATCAAAGTATATCCCATATATGTGCCAATCTTACCGTTGCCAGCAGGTGGCGCTATCATTATAATGGAATATTGGCCTACAGATGTGTTCAGGCCAGGACTCTTATCAAACATTAGAAGTTTGGGGAAGATTGAACATTTTATGCTTGAGTTACAACAACTTCTCTTGCTGTGGCAAGACATCAAATTTTGTCATGGCGCCATGGAAACGCCCTTTAACAAAAACTCAAGATCTCCAAAAGTTAACATTGCTCAGGCCTTTAGATTAGACTGACCACAAAATATATGTTAATCTTAAAAAAATTATAGGAGTAGTTTGTCGCAGCGTAAAACATGTCACTTCCTGTTGCCAATAGGTGGCGCTATGATTATAACTGAAAGTGGGCATGTAGATCTGTTAAGGGCAGAAGTCTTATCTAACATGTGAAGTTTGGGGCAGACTGGACATTGTATGTCTGTGTTACAGCAACTTCCTTTTTCATGGCGAAACATCGAAATTTGTCAGGCCACCATGGACACGCCCTTTAACGAAATCTAAAGATCTTCGCAATTTAACATCGCAAAGGGCTTAAGATTACACTGACCAGGTTTGGTGTTGATCTGAATAAATCTCTAGGAGGAGTTTGTTAAAGTACAACCCCTGAAAATGTCAAAAACAACGCCAATTTTGCAGAGAAAATTCTAAAAAACCGACTTCCTGTTGGGATTCGGATTTCGTACCAAGAGACTTTTTTGTAGGTATTGGTGTGTTACATGTGTATACCGATGTTTGTACATGTACGTGAAACATAGCTCGAGGCGCACTCTGTTGAAAATGTATAGGTGGCGCTATCGAGCCATTTTGCCACACCTGATGGAATTTTGGCCTTCAGATGTGTTCAGGCTAGGACTCTTATCACACATGTGAAGTTTGGGGAAGATCGGACATTTTATGCCTGAGTTATAACATCTTTTATTCCCATGGCGAGACATCGAACTTCGTGACGGCGCCATGGACACGCCTTTTAACGAAAACTCAAGATCTTCAAAACTTAACATCGCACAGGCCTTTAGATTAGACTGACCACAAAAAATACATTGATGTCATAAAAATTTCTAGGAGTAGTTCATCGCAGTGTAAAATATGTCACTTCCTGTTGCCAGTAGGTGGCGCTATGACTATAACTGAATATGGGCATGTCAATCTGTTCAGGTCAGGAGACTCATAAAACATGTGAAGTTTGGGGCAGATTGGTCATTGTATGTCTGAGTTATAGCAACTTCCTGTTTCATGGCGAATCATCGAAATTCGCCAGGCCGCCACGGACACGACCATTAACGAAAACTCAAAAGCTTCGCAATTTAACATCGCAAAGGCCTTTAGATTAGGCATACCAAACTTGGTGTTGATCTGAATAAGTCTCTAGGAGGAGTTCGTTAAAATACAACGCATGGAAATGGCAAAAATGACACAAAATTTGCTCATAATATTAAAAATAACCGACTTCCTGTTGGGTTTAGAATTTTGCTCTAAGAGACTTTTTTGTAGGTACTGGAGAGTTACACATGTGTACCGATTTTCATACATGTACGTGAAACATAGCTCGGGGCGCACACCGTTGAACGTGTATAGGTGGCGCTGTCGAGCCATTTTGCCACACCCACTTCTGAAACCCATATCAGATGTAAATTTTCGCCAGTTCTGAGGTGTGTGCATAGTTTCATGACTTTTTGAGTATGTTTAGGCCCTCAAAAATGCGATTCATTTTGGAGAAGTATAATAATAATAATAATTAAAGCTGCAAGCAGCGATGATCGGGCCCTCGCACCCGGGCTCACCGCCAGCAAGCGGCTTTAGTAAAAAAAGCGAACGGCGAGAAATATGCAATTAAAGTCGTAAATATAAGTGGAATATGTCAAAGTCATTTATATGTGCCAATCTTCTTTTTGCCAGCAGGTGGCGCTATCATTATAATGGAATATTTTCCTTCAGATGTGTTCAGGCCAAGACTCTTATCAAACATTTGAAGTTTGGGGAAGATCGAATATTTTATGCCTGAGTTACAACAACTTCTCTTCCTATGGCGAGACATCAATTTTGTCATGGCGCCATGGACACGACCCTTAACAAAAACTCAAGATAGACTGACCACGAAAAAGACATTAATGTCAAAAAATTTCTAGGAGTAGTTTGTCGCAGTGTAAAATATGACACTTCCTGTTGCCAATAGGGGGCACTATATATCTTTTTTGTTCTGTCCTTTCATCTGCTCGCTGCATTTGTTAACTGTGTCTTACACATACCTGTCAAGTTTTGGATTTGAAAATAAGGGAAATTTTCCAGCACCCATTGCGAGCAGTCCCACCACCCCAACAAAGACTGACCACAAAATATATGTTAATCTCAAAAGAATTATAGGAGTAGTTTTTCGCAGCGTAAAACATGTCACTTCCTGTTGCCAATAGGTGGCGCTATGACTATAACTGAATGTGGGCATGTAGATCTGTTAAGGGCAGAAGTTTTATCTAACATGTGAAGTTTGGGGCAGATTGGACATTGTATGTCTGAGTTACAGCAACTTCCTTTTTCATGGCGAAACATCGAAATTTGTCACGCCGCCATGGACACGCCCTTTAACGAAATCTAAAGATCTTCGCAATTTAACATCGCAAAGGGCTTAAGATTACACTGACCAGGTTTGGTGTTGATCTGAATAAATCTCTAGGAGGAGTTCGTTAAAGTACAACCCCTGAAAATGGCAAAAACAACGCCAATTTTGCAGAGAAAATTCAAAATAACCGACTTCCTGTTGGAATACGGATTTCGTACCAAGAGACTTTTTTGTAGGTATTGGTGTGTTACATGTGTATACCGTTTTTTGTACATGTACGTGAAACATAGCTCGAGGCGCACTCTGTTGAAAGTGTATAGGTGGCACTATCGAGCCATTTTGCCACAACTGATGGAATTTTGGCCTTCAGATGTGTTCAGGCCAGGACTCTTATCACACATGTGAAGTTTGGGGAAGATCAGACATTTTATGCCTGAGTTATAACAACTTTTATTCCCATGGCGAGACATCGAACTTCGTGACGGCGCCATGGACACGCCTTTTTACGAAAACTCAAGATCTTCACAATTTAACATCGCACAGGCCTTTAGATTAGACTGACCACAAAAAAAAATTGATGTCATAAAATTTCTAGGAGTAGTTCATCGCAGTGTAAAATATGTCACTTCCTGTTGCCAATAGGTGGCGCTATGACTATAACTGAATATGGGCATGTCAATCTGTTCATGTTAGGAGACTCATCAAACATGTGAAGTATGGGGCATATTGGTCATTGTATGTCTGAGTTATAGCAACTTCCTGTTTCATGGCGAATCATCGAAATTCGCCAGGCCGCCACGGACACGCCCATTAACGAAAACTCAAAAGCTTCGCAATTTAACATGGCAAAGGCCTTCAGATTAGGCATACCAAATTTGGTGTTGATCTGAATGAATCTCTAGGAGGAGTTCGTTAAAATACAACACATGGAAATGACAAAAATGACACAAAATTTGCTCATAATATTAGTAATAACCGACTTCCTGTTGGGTTTCGGATTTTGCTCCAAGAGACTTTTTTGTAGATATTGGAGAGTTACATGTGTATACCGATTTTCATACATGTACATGAAACGTAGCTCGAGGCGCACACCGTTGAACGTGTATAGGTGGCGCTGTTGAGCCATTTTGCCACACCCGCTTCTGAAACCCATATCAGACGTAAATTTTCGCCAGTTCTGAGGTGTGTGCAAAGTTTCATGACTTTTCGAGCATGTTTAGGCCCTCAAAAATGCGATTCATTTTGGAGAAGAAGAAGAAGAAGAATAATAATAATAATAATAATAATAATAATAATAATAATAATAATAAACGGAGCAATTCCAAGAGGGTCCTCACACCATCGGTGCTCGGGCCCTAATTAAAGCTGCAAGCAGCGATGAACGGGCCCTCGCACCCGGGCTCACCGCAATCGTGTGGCTTTAGTAAAAAGGTGAAGGTGAGAAATATGCATTTCAAATCGTTAATATAAGTGGAATATGTCAAAGTCACTTATATGTGCCAATTTTCCTGTTGCCAATAGGTGGCGCTATCATTATAATGGAATATTGGCCTTCAGATGTGTTCAGGCTAGGAGTCTTATCGAACATGTGAAGTTTGGGGAATATCGAACATTTCAAGCCTGAGTTACAACAACTTCTCTTGCTGTGGCGAGACATCAAATTTTGTCATGGCGCCATGGACACGCCCTTTAAAAAAATCTAAAGATCTCCACAATTTAACATTGCAAAGACCTTTAGATTAGACTGACCAAAATAAAATGTTGATGTCATAAAATTTCTTGGAGTAGTTCTTTGCGGTGGAAAACATGACACTTCCTGTTGCCAGCAGGTGGCGCTATGACTATGACTGAATATGGGCATGTAGATCTGTTAAGGGCAGAAGTCTTATCTAACATGTGAAGTTTGAGGCAGATTGGACATTGTATGTCTGAGTTACAGCAACTTCCTTTTTCATGGCGAAACATCGAAATTTGTCAGGCCGCCATGGACACGCCCTTTAACGAAACCTCAAGATCTTCGCAATTTAACATTGCAAAGGCCTTTAGATTTAACTGACCATATATGGTGTTGATCTGAATAAATCTCTAGGAGGAGTTCGTTAAAGTACAACCCCTGAAAATGGCAAAAACAATGCCAATTTTGCAGAGAAAATTCAAAATAACCGACTTCCTGTTGGGATTCAGATTTCCTACCAAGAGACTTTTTTGTAGGTATTGGTGTGTTACATGTGTGTACCGATTTTTGTACATGTACGTGAAACATAGCTCGAGGCGCACTCTGTTGAATGTGTATAGGTGGCGCTATCGAGCCATTTTGCCACACCCAATGAAATATTGGTCTTCAGATGTGTTCAGGCCAGGACTCTTATCAAACAGGTGAAGTTTGGGCAAGATCTGATATTTTATGCCTGAGTTACAACAACTTCTACTCCCATGGCGAGACATCGAACTTTGTCACGGCGCCATGGACACGCCCTTTAACGAAAACTCAAGATCTTCACAGTTTAACATTGCACAGGCCTTTAGATTAGACTGACCACAAAAAAGACATTGATGTCATAAAATTTCTAGGAGTAGTTCTTCGGAGCATAAAATATGACACTTCCTGTTGCCAATAGGTGGCGCTATGACTATAACTGAATATGGGCATGTCAATCTGTTCAGTTCTAGAGTCTTATCAACCATGTGAAGTTTGGGGCAGATTGGACATTGTATGTCTGAGTTATAGCAACTTCATTTTTCATGGCGAATCATCGAAATTCGCCAGGCCGCCACTGACACGCCCTTCGACGAAAACTCAAAATCTTCGCAATTTAACATCGCAAAGGCCTTTAGATTAGGCATACCAAATTTGGTGTTGATCTGAATAAGTCTCTAGGAGGAGTTCGTTAAAATACAACTCATGGAAATGGCAAAAATGACACAAAATTTGCTCATATTATTAAAAATAACCGACTTCCTGTTGGGATTCGGATTTTGTACCAGGAGACTTTTTTGTAGCTATTGGTGTGTTACATATGTGTACCGATTTTCATACATGTACGTGAAACATAGCTCGAGGCGCACACCGCTGAAAGTGTATAGGTGGCGCTGTCGAGCCATTTTGCCACACCCACTTCTGAAACCCATATCAGATGTAAATTTTCGCCAGTTCTGAGGTGTGTGCAAAGTTTCATGACTTTTCGAGCAGGTTTAGGCCCTCAAAAATGCGATTCATTTTGGAGAAGAAGAATAATAATAATAATTAAAGCTGCAAGCAGCGATGAACGGGCCCTCGCACACGGGCTCAACGGCAGCGAGTGACTTTAGTAAATAGGTGAACGTGAGAAACATGCATTTAAACTCATAGACTGACCACAAAAAAATACATGAATCTAAAAAAAATTCTAGGAGTAGTTTGTCGCAGCATAAAACATGTAACTTCCTGTTGCCAGCAGGTGGCGCTATGAGTATAACTGAATATGGGCATGTAGATCTGTTAAGGGCAGAAGTCTTATCTAACATGTGAAGTTTGGGGCCGATTGGACATTCTATGTCTGAGTTAAAGCAACTTCCTTTTTCATGGCGAAACATCAAAATTTCTCAGGCCGCCATGGACACGCCCTTTAACAAAACCTCAAAATCTTCACAATTTAACATCGCAAAGGCCTTTAGATTTAACTGACCAAGTTTGGTGTTGATCTGAATATATCTCTAGGAGTAGTTTGTCCAAGTACAACCCCTGAAAATGGCAAAAACAACGCCAATTTTGCCAAGAAAATTCTAAATAACCGACTTCCTGATGGGATTCGGATTTCGTACCAGGAGACTTTTTTGTAGGTATTGGTGTGTTACATGTGTGTACCGATTTTTGTACATGTACGTGAAAAATAGCTCGAGGCGCACTCCATTGAATGTGTATATGCACTCCGTTGAAAGTTTATAGGTGGCGCTATCGAGCCATTTTGCCACACCCAATGGAATATTGGCCTTCAGATGTGTTCAGGCCAGGACTCTTATCACACATGTGAAGTTTGGGGAAGATCGGACACTTTATGCCTGAGTTATAACATCTTTTATTCCCATGACGAGACATCGAACTTCGTCACGGCGCCATGGACATGCCTTTTAACAAAAACTCAAGATCTTCACAACTAAACATCACACAGGTCTTTAGATTAGACTGACCACAAAAAATACATTGATGTAATAAAATTTCTAGGAGTAGTTCGTCGCAGTGTAAAATATGTCACTTCCTGTTGCCAATAGGTGGCGCTATGACTATAAATGAATATGGGCATGTAGATCTGTTCAAGTCAAGATTCTCATCCAACATGTGAAGTTTGGGGCAGATTGGACATTGTATGTCTGAGTTACAGCAACTTCCTTTTTCATGGCGAAACATCGAAATTTGTCAGGCCGCCATGGACCCGCCCTTTAACGAAACCTCAAGTCCTTCGCAATTTATTATCGCAAAGGGCTTTAGATTACACTGACCAAGTTTGGTGTTGATCTGAATAAATGTCTAGGAGGAGTTCGTTAAAGTACAACCCCTGAAAATGGCAAAAACAACAGAAATTTTGAAGGGAAAATTCAAAATAACCGACTTCCTGTTGGGATCCGGATTTCGTACCAAGAGACTTTTTTGTAGATATTGGAGTGTTACATGTGTGTACCAATTTTTGTACATGTACGTGAAACATAGCTCGAGGCGCACTCCGTTTAAAGTGTATAGGTGGCGCTATAGAGCCATTCTGCCACACCCGGTGGAATATTGGCCTGAAGATCTGTTCAGGCCAGGACTCTTATCACACATGTGAAGTTTGGGGAAGATCGGACATCTTATGCCTGAGTTATAACATCTTTTATTCGCACGGCGAGACATCGAACTTCGTCGCGGCGCCATGAACAAGCCTTTTAACGAAAACTCAAGATCTTCACAACTGAACATCGCACAGGCCTTTAGATTAGACTGACCACAAAAACGACATTGATGTCATAAAATTTCTAGGAGTAGTTCGTCGCAGCGTAAAATATGTCACTTCCTGTTGCCAATAGGTGGCGCTATGACTATAACTGAATATGGGCATGTCAATCTGTTCAGGTTCGGAGTCTCATCAAACATGTGAAGTTTGGGGCAGATTGGTCATTGTATGTGTAAGATTATAGCAACTTCATTTTTCATGGCGAATCATCGAAATTCGCCAGGCCGCCACGGACACGCCCTTCAACGAAAAGTCAGGATCTTCGCAATTTAACATCGCAAAGGCCTTTAGATTAGGCATACCAAATTTGGTGTTGATTTGAAGAACTCTCTAGGAGGAGTTCGTTAAAATACAACACATGGAAATGACCAAAATTACACAAAATATGCTCATAATATTAAAAATAACCGACTTCCTGTTGGGTTTAGAATTTCGCTCCAAGAGTCTTTTTTGTAGGTATTGGTGTGTTACATATGTGTGCCAATTTTCGTGCATGTACGTGAAACATAGCTGGAAGGCTGTTGATTTTCTTGGTATAGGTGGCGCTGTCGAGCCATTTTGCCACACCCTCTTCTGAATCCTATATCAGACGAAAATTTTCACCAGGTTTGACGAGTGTGCAAAGTTTCATGACTTTTTGAGCATGTTAAAGCCCTAAAAAATGCGATTCATTCGGGAGAAGAAGAAGAAGAAGAAGAAGAATAATAATAAAAAACAAAGCAGATACAAGAGGGTCCTCGCACCTCGGTGCTCGGGCCCTAATTAAAGCTGCAAGCAGCGATGAACGGGCCCTCGCACCCGGGCTCACCGCCATCATGTGGCTTTAGTAAAAAGGTGAACGTTGAGAAATATGCATTTAAACTCATAAATATAAGTGCAATATATCAAAGTTTATTCCATATGTGTGCCAATCTTCCTGTTGCCAGCAGGTGGCGCTATCGTTATAATGGAATATTGGCCTTCAGATGTGTTCAAGCCAGGACCCTTATCACACATGTGAAGTTTGGGCAAGATCGGACATTTTATGCCTGAGTTATAACATCTTTTATTCCCATGGCGAGACATCGAACTTCGTCATGGCGACATGGACATGCCTTTTAACAAAAACTCAAGATCTTCACAACTAAACATCACACAGGTCTTTAGATTAAACTGACCACAAAAAAGACATTGATGTCATAAAATTTCTAGGAGTAGTTTGTCACAGTGTAAAATATGTCACTTCTAGTTGCCAATAGGTGGCGCTATGACTATAACTGAATATTGGCATGTAGATCTGTTCAGGTGAAGAGTCTTATCAAAAATGTGAAGTTTGGGGCGGATTGGACATTGTATGTGTGAGTTATAGCACCATCATTTTTCATGGCGAATCATCGAAATTTGTCAGGCCGCCATGGACACGCCCTTTAACGAAACCTCAATTCCTTCGCAATTTAACATGGCAAAGGGCTTTAGATTACACTGACCAAGTTTGGTGTTGATCTGAATAAATCTCTAGGAGGAGTTCGTTAAAATACAACCCCTGAAAATGACAAAAACAACACCAATTTTGCAGGGAAAATTAAAAATAACCGACTTCCTGTTGGGATTCGGATTTCATACCAAGAGACTTTTTTGTAGCTATTGGTGTGTTAAATATGTTTACCGATTTTCGTACATGTATATGACATGTAGCTCGAGGCGCACTCCATTGAAAATGTATAGGTGGCGCTATCGAGCCATTTTGCCACACCCAATGGAATATTAGCCTCCAGATGTGTTCAGGTCAGTACTCTTATCAAACATTTGAAGTTTGGGCAAGATCTGATATTTTATGACTGAGTTACAACAACAACTACTCCCATGGCGAGACATCGAACTTTGACATGGCGCCATGGACACGCCCTTTAACGAAAACTCAAGATCTTCTCAATTTAACATCGTACAGGCCTTTAGATTAGACTGACGACAAAAAAGACATTGATGTCAAAAATTTCTAGGAGTAGTTTGTCGCAGCGTAAAATATGTCACTTCCTGTTGCCAATAGGTGGCGCTATGACTATAACTGAATATGGTCGCGTCAAACTGTTCAGGACAGGAGACTCAGCAAACATGTGAAGTTTGGGGCAGATTGGTCATTGTATGTCTGAGTTATAGCAACTTCCTGTTTCATGGCGAATCATCGAAATTCGCCAGGCCGCCACACACAGGCCCTTCAACGAAAACTCAAAAGCTTCGCAATTTAACATCGCAATGGCCTTTAGATTAGGCATACCAAATTTGGTGTTGATCTGAATTAATCTCTAGGAGGAGTTCGTTAAAATACAACGCATGGAAATGACAAAAATGACACAAAATTTGCTCATAATATTAGAAATAACCGACTTCCTGTTGGGTTTCGGATTTTGCTCCAAGATACTTTTTTGTAGGTATTGGAGAGTTACATGTGTATACCGATTTTCATACATGTACATGAAACGTAGCTCGAGGCGCACACCGTTGAACGTGTATAGGTGGCGCTGTTGAGCCATTTTGCCACACCCACTTCTGAAACCCATATCAGACGTAAATTTTCGCCAGTTCTGAGGTGTGTGCAAAGTTTCATGACTTTTCGAGCATGTTTAGGCCCTCAAAAATGTGATTCATCTTAGAGAAGAAGAATAATAATAATAATAATAATAATTAAAGCTGCAAGCAGCGATGAACGGGCCCTCGCACCCGGGCTCACCGCCATCGTGTGGCTTTAGTAAAAAGGTGAACATTGAGAAATATGCATTTAAACTCATAAATATAAGTGCAATATATCAAAGTTTATTCCATATGTGTGCCAATCTTCCTTTTGCCAGCAGGTGGCGCTATCGTTATAATGGAATATTGGCCTTCAGATGTGTTCAAGCCAGGACCCTTATCACACATGTGAAGTTTGGGCAAGATCGGACATTTTATGCCTGAGTTATAACATCTTTTATTCCCATGGCGAGACATCGAACTTCGTCATGGCGACATGGACATGCCTTTTAACAAAAACTCAAGATCTTCACAACTAAACATCACACAGGTCTTTAGATTAGACTGACCACAAAAAAGACATTGATGTCATAAAATTTCTAGGAGTAGTTTGTCACAGTGTAAAATATGTCACTTCCAGTTGCCAATAGGTGGCGCTATGACTATAACTGAATATTGGCATGTAGATCTGTTCAGGTGTAGAGTCTTATCAAAAATGTGAAGTTTGGGGCGGATTGGACATTGTATGTGTGAGTTATAGCACCATCATTTTTCATGGCGAATCATCGAAATTTGTCAGGCCGCCATGGACACGCCCTTTAACGAAACCTCAATTCCTTCGCAATTTAACATGGCAAAGGGCTTTAGATTACACTGACCAAGTTTGGTGTTGATCTGAATAAATCTCTAGGAGGAGTTCGTTAAAATACAACCCCTGAAAATGACAAAAACAACACCAATTTTGCAGGGAAAATTAAAAATAACCGACTTCCTGTTGGGATTCGGGTTTCGTACCAAGAGACTTTTTTGTAGCTATTGGTGTGTTACATATGTTTACCGATTTTCGTACATGTATATGACATGTAGCTCGAGGCGCACTCCATTGAAAATGTATAGGTGGCGCTATCGAGCCATTTTGCCACACCCAATGGAATATTAGCCTCCAGATGTGTTCAGGTCAGTACTCTTATCAAACATTTGAAGTTTGGGCAAGATCTGATATTTTATGACTGAGTTACAACAACTTCTACTCCCATGGCGAGACATCGAACTTTGACATGGCGCCATGGACACGCCCTTTAACGAAAACTCAAGATCTTCTCAATTTAACATCGTACAGGCCTTTAGATTAGACTGACGACAAAAAAGACATTGATGTCAAAAATTTCTAGGAGTAGTTTGTCGCAGCGTAAAATATGTCACTTCCTGTTGCCAATAGGTGGCGCTATGACTATAACTGAATATGGTCATGTCAAACCGTTCAGGACAGGAGTCTCATCAAACATTTGAAGTTTGGGGCAGATTGGTCATTGTATGTCTGAGTTATAGCAACTTCCTGTTTCATGGCGAATCATCGAAATTCGCCAGGCCGCCACACACAGGCCCTTCAACGAAAACTCAAAAGCTTCGCAATTTAACATCGCAAAGGCCTTTAGATTAGGCATACCAAATTTGGTGTTGATCTGAATTAATCTCTAGGAGGAGTTTGTTAAAATACAACGCATGGAATTGACAAAAATGACACAAAATTTGCTCATAATATTAGAAATAACCGACTTCCTGTTGGGTTTCGGATTTTGCTCCAAGAGACTTTTTTGTAGGTATTGGAGAGTTACATGTGTATACCGATTTTCATACATGTACATGAAACGTAGCTCGAGGCGCACACCGTTGAACGTGTATAGGTGGCGCTGTTGAGCCATTTTGCCACACCCACTTCTGAAACCCATATCAGACGTAAATTTTCGCCAGTTCTGAGGTGTGTGCAAAGTTTCATGACTTTTCGAGCATGTTTAGGCCCTCAAAAATGCGATTCATCTTAGAGAAGAAGAATAATAATAATAATAATAATAAACGGAGCAATTCCAAGAGGGTCCTCACACCATCGGTGCTCGGGCCCTAATAAACGGAGCAATTCCAAGAGGGTCCTCACACCATCGGTGCTCGGGCCCTAAAAACAAAGCAGATACAAGAGGGTCCTCGCACCTCGGTGCTCGGGCCCTAATTAAAGCTGCAAGCAGCGATGAACGGGCCCTCGCACCCGGGCTCACCGCCAGCGAGTGGCTTTAGTAAAAAGGTGAACAGTGAGAAATATGCATTTAATGTCCTAAATATAAGTGGAATATATCAAAGTATATCCCATATATGTGCCAATCTTACCGTTGCCAGCAGGTGGCGCTATCATCATAATGGAATATTGGCCTTCAGATGTGTTGAGGTCAGGACTCTTATCAAACATGTGAAGTTTGGGGAAGATTGAACATTTTATGCTTGAGTTACAACAACTTCTCTTGCTGTGGCAAGACATCAAATTTTGTCATGGCGCCATGGAAACGCCCTTTAACAAAAACTCAAGATCTCCAAAAGTTAACATTGCACAGGCCTTTAGATTAGACTGACCACAAAATATATGTTAATCTCAAAAAAATTATAGGAGTATTTTGTCGCAGTGTAAAACATGTCACTTCCTGTTGCCAATAGGTGGCGCTATGACTATAACTGAATGTGGGCAAGTAGATCTGTTAAGGGCAGAAGTTTTATCTAACATGTGAAGTTTGGGGCAGATTGGACATTGTATGTCTGAGTTACAGCAACATCCTTTTTCATGGCGAAACATCGAAATTTGTCAGGCCGCCATGGACACGCCCTTTAACGAAATCTAAAGATCTTCGCAATTTAACATCGCAAAGGGCTTAAGATTACACTGACCAGGTTTGGTGTTGATCTGAATAAATCTCTAGGAGGAGTTTGTTAAAGTACAACCCCTGAAAATGGCAAAAACAACGCCAATTTTGCAGAGAAAATTCTAAATAACCGACTTCCTGTTGGGATTCGGATTTCGTACCAAGAGACTTTTTTGTAGGTAATGGTGTGTTACATGTGTATACCGATTTTTGTACATGTACGTGAAACATAGCTCGAGGCGCACTCTGTTGAAAGTGTATAGGTGGCGCTATCGAGCCATTTTGCCACACCTGATGGAATTTTGGCCTTCAGATGTGTTCAGGCCAGGACTCTTATCACACATGTGCAGTTTGGGGAAGATCGGACATTTTATGCCTGAGTTATAACATCTTTTATTCCCATGGCGAGACATCGAACTTCGTGATGGCGCCATGGACACGCCTTTTAACGAAAACTCAAGATCTTCACAACTTAACATCGCACAGGCCTTTAGATTAGACTGACCACATAAAATACATTGAGGTCATAAAATTTCTAGGAGTAGTTCATCGCAGTGTAAAATATGTCACTTCCTGTTGCCAATAGGTGGCGCTATGACTATAACTGAATATGGGCATGTCAATCTGTTCAGGTCAGGAGTCTCATCAAACATGTGAAGTTTGGGGCAGATTGGTCATTGTATGTCTGAGTTATAGCAACTTCCTGTTTCATGGCGAATCATCGAAATTCGCCAGGCCACCACGGACACGCCCATTAACGAAAACTCAAAAGCTTCGCAATTTAACATCGCAAAGGCCTTCAGATTAGGCATACCAAATTTGGTGTTGATCTGAATGAATCTCTAGGAGGAGTTCGTTAAAATACAACGCATGGAAATGACAAAAATGACACAAAATTTGCTCATAATATTAGTAATAACTGACTTCCTGTTGGGTTTCGGATTTTGCTCCAAGAGACTTTTTTGTAGGTATTGGAGAGTTACATGTATATACTGATTTTCATACATGTACATGAAACGTAGCTCGAGGCGCACACCGTTGAACGTGTATAGGTGGCGCTGTTGAGCCATTTTGCCACACCCACTTCTGAAACCCATATCAGACGTAAATTTTCACCAGTTCTGAGGTGTGTGCAAAGTTTCATGACTTTTCGAGCATGTTTAGGCCCTCAAAAATGTGATTCATTTTGGAGAAGAAGAATAATAATAATAATAATAATAATTAAAGCTGCAAGCAGCGATGAACGGGCCCTCGCACCCGGGCTCCCCGCCAGCGAGTGGCATTAGTAAAAAGGTGAACGGCGAGAAATATGCATTTAAAGTCATAAATATAATTGGAATATATCAAATTATATTCCATATATGTTCCAATCTTCCTGTTGCCAGCAGGTGGTGCTATCATTTTAATGGAATATTGGCCTTCAGATGTGTTTAGGGAAGGACTCTTATCGAATATGTGAAGTATGGGGAAGATCGAACATTTTATGCCTGAGTTACAACAACTTCTCTTGCTGTGGCGAGACATCAAATTGTGCCAAGGCGTTATGGACACGCCCTTTAACAAAAACTCAACATCGCCATAATTTAACATTGCACAGGCCTTTAGATTAGACTGACCACAAAAAAATTACATTTCTGTCAAAAGATTTCTAGGAGTAGCTTGTGGCAGCATAAAACATGTCACTTCCTGTTGCCAGCAGGTGGCGCTATGACTATAACTGAATATGGGCATGTAGATCTGTTAAGGGCAGAAGTCTTATCTAACATGTGAAGTTTGGGGCAGATTGGACATTGTATGTCTGAGTTACAGCAACTTCCTTTTTCATGGTGAAACATCGTAATTTGTCAGGCCGCCATGGACACACCCTTTATCGAAACCTCAAGATCTTCGCAATTTAACATTGCAAAGGTCTTTAGATTTAACTGACCAAGTTTGGTGTTGATCGGAATAAATTTCTAGGAGGAGTTCGTTAAAGTACAACCCCTGAAAATGGCAAAAAAAAACTGCCAATTTTGCAGAGAAAATTCTAAATAACCGACTTCCTGTTGGGATTCGGATTTCGTACCAAGAGACTTTTTTGTAGGTATTGGTGTGTTACATGTGTGCACTGATTTTTGTAAATGCACGTGGAACATAGCTCGAGGTGCACTCCGTTGAAAATGTATAGGTGGCGCTATGGAGCCATTTTGCCACACCCAATGGAATATTGGCCTTCAGTTGTGTTCAGGCCAGGACTCTTATCAAACATGTGAAGTTTGGGGAAGATCAGACATTTTATGCCTGAGTTACAAATTTTATTCTCATGGCGAGACATCAAACTTTGTCACGCCGCCAAGGACACACCCTTTATCGAAAACTCAAGATAATCACAATTCACTATTGCAAAGGCCTTTAGATTAAACTGACCATAACACAATTTAGATTTTATTAGATTTCTAGGAGTAGTTCATTGCAGCGTAAGGCATTCACTTCCTGTTGCCAGCAGGTGGCGCTATGACTATAACTAAATTTGGGAATGTTGATCTGTTCAGGTCAGGAGTCTTATCAAACATGTGAAGTTTGGTGCAGATTGGACATTTTATGTCTAAGTTATAGCAACTTCATTTTTCATGGCGAAACATCGAAATTCGCCAAGCCGCCACAGACACGCCCTCAAACGAAAACTCTAGATCTTCGCAATTTAACATCGCAAAGGCCTTTAGATTACACTGACAAACTTTGGTGTTGATCTGAATAAATCTCTAGGAGGAGTTCGTTAAAGTACAACCTCCGGAAATGGCAAAAATGACAAAATTTTGGATGAGAAAAAAAATAATAACTGACTTCCTGTTGGAATTTGGATTTCGTACCAAGAGACTTTTTTGTAGATATTGGTGTGTTACATGTGTGTACCGATTTTCATACAAGTACGTGAAACGTAGCTCAAGATGCACTTCGTTGAAAATTTATAGGTGGCGCTGTCGAGCCATTTTGCCACACCCACCTTAGCAAACCATTGCATACCTAATATTTTTCCAGCTCTGACGTGTGTGCCAAGTTTCATGACTTTTCGAGAAAGTTTCAGAAAAATAATAATAATAATAATAATAATAAACAACACAGAAACAAGAGGGTCCTCACACCATCGGTGCTCGGGCCCTAATAATAATAATAATAATAATAATAAACGGAGCAATTCCAAGAGGGTCCTCACACCATCGGTGCTCGGGCCCTAATAATTAAAGCTGCAAGCAGCGATGAACGGGCCCTCGCACCCGGGCTCACCACCATCGTGTGGCTTTAGTAAAAAGGTGAACGTTGAGAAATATGCATTTAAACTCATAAATATAAGTGCAATATATCAAAGTTTATTCCATATGTGTGCCAATCTTCCTGTTGCCAGCAGGTGGCGCTATCGTTATAATGGAATATTGGCCTTCAGATGTGTTCAAGCCAGGACCCTTATCACACATGTGAAGTTTGGGCAAGATCGGACATTTTATGCCTGAGTTATAACATCTTTTATTCCCATGGCGAGACATCGAACTTCGTCATGGCGACATGGACATGCCTTTTAACAAAAATTCAAGATCTTCACAACTAAACATCACACAGGTCTTTAGATTAGACTGACCACAAAAAATACATTGATGTCATAAAATTTCTAGGAGTAGTTTATCACAGTGTAAAATATGTCACTTCCAGTTGCCAATAGGTGGCGCTATGACTATAACTGAATATTGGCATGTAGATCTGTTCAGGTGAAGAGTCTTAACAAAAATGTGAAGTTTGGGGCGGATTGGACATTGTATGTCTGAGTTATAGCACCATCATTTTTCAAGGCGAATCATCGAAATTTGTCAGGCCGCCATGGACACGCCCTTTAACGAAACCTCAATTCCTTCGCAATTTAACATGGCAAAGGGCTTTAGATTACACTGACCAAGTTTGGTGTTGATCTGAATAAATCTCTAGGAGGAGTTCGTTAAAATACAACCCCTGAAAATGACAAAAACAACACCAATTTTGCAGGGAAAATTAAAAATAACCGACTTCCTGTTGGGATTCGGATTTCGTACCAAGAGACTTTTTTGTAGCTATTGGTGTGTTACATATGTTTACCGATTTTCGTACATGTATATGACATGTAGCTCGAGGCGCACTCCATTGAAAATGTATAGGTAGCGCTATCGAGCCATTTTGCCACACCCAATGGAATATTAGCCTCCAGATGTGTTCAGGTCAGTACTCTTATCAAACATTTGAAGTCTGGGCAAGATCTGATATTTTATGACTGAGTTACAGCAACTTCTACTCCCATGGCGAGACATCGAACTTTGACATGGCGCCATGGACACGCCCTTTAACGAAAACTCAAGATCTTCTCATTTTAACATCGTACAGGCCTTTAGATTAGACTGACGACAAAAAAGACATTGATGTCAAAAATTTCTAGGAGTAGTTTGTCGCAGCTTAAAATATGTAACTTCCTGTTGCCAATAGGTGGCGCTATGACTATAACTGAATATTGTCGTGTCAAACTGTTGTAACACCAATGAGCGGATGGTATTCAACCATCTGTTCCATGTTAATGAACCCTGACCCCTTTTGACACATTCTACACTCAAAGACCAGAACGTGAGTTAAAGAAAAAACAAGGACTTTCGTTTTACAACCCTCTTACAACATAACTCACCACCCTGGGCGCCGCCATGACGGCAATGTCCTGGCGGGGATGAGAGTTATAACACCTTGGAGACTATCCAGAGATGCGATATCGAACTTCAAAAGGGAAGACAAACAACCCCCCTTCTTGATCGCACATTCCAGTGAAACAGACGCACATACACTCAAAAACAGGCACAAGCATTTTTGCTGGCCCATGGACCTTATTTTACTTAAACTACCTCTAAATGTATTTTAATGTCTCCCTTTTTGTGCTCAAATGTATGTATGCGGCATAATGGAATATATGAATGTTACTGTGTGTTTAATGCAAACTTTAGATGCATTTAGTTAATAGTAAGTCTGTATCGTTGGATACGGGACTGGTAAAATCATAGTTCTTAGTGTCTGGATAATCGTAAAAACACGACTTTAACGAATCTTGATAGCAAATTACAAAAAGATGCATTGTGTCAGAGGAACGATCTTGCTTAAGAAAAGTGTTTAACTTTGACATCGCCATAAATTAGACCAGTGGGCGGAGATCAGCAAACAAAGAAGATTTTTCCCGCCTTAGTTTGTTTACACTTCATTGGCTCATACTAAAAAAATAGGTGTAAACCTAGATTTACTTAAAAGCTCAGGGAAACCTGTATTCTGGGCATTCCGCCAGAGAGAAAAGAGGATTCCCAGCTTTGCAACCGGACTTCAAGAAGTTCTCCGTTATTCTTCTTTACTTTTCGTTTCATTCTAGTTTTTCTTTATTGTCTGCTGATATTTGACTTCGTTCAATTGCCTTCACGAGCCAAACGAACTTAAGTCTAGTCATCTTTTGGCAAAGTTTACCTTCGCGTTAACCATCGAGCTCGCGTATCATCTGCTCTGGAAAGAACCACGCTGAGGCCGCACAGACCGGACAATTTGAGCGCAGCTACGCACAAGAGCCAGATCAAAGCAAGTACTTTCTTATATCGCAACTAAAATTGCTGTTTAAGGTTGTCTAGGCTATTCCATGTTTGTGAAATCATTCAATGACTTGGGGTCTCTTGCAAAGTTAACTGTTTGAAATTGCCACGCTGAGATTGCTTTTCACTTTCACTTTCTCTCCCTCTCTCTCTCTCTCTCTCTCTCTCTCTTTATCTCTATCTCTCATTTATCTCATTATTATTCTTGTTCATTTACCTTGTTTAAATTGTATTTTCGTTTTGCTATATACTCATATTTACTCCGTGTGAATTGTAGTTATGTACTCTTTAGTCTGTTTTTATTAAATCCTATAATTTGCTGGAATTGAATTGTTTTATTGCTCATTGAGATCGAAGTCCCTGAATCGTGTGATCTACGCTACGAGCTTTGTTTTATATGAATTAATTTTCAGTAATCTTAGTAGTACAGACACAGAAAATATTGTTTTTTCCTGATCAGAAGATTAATATTTCTTGGAGTTTGTAAGAAGGGTATTATTATTGAATTTTGATAAGGAAGTCTAGCTTCCAGTTCGCTGGACGAACAGATTGTCTAGAGTAACTTAAATTAATTCTAGTAAAGGTTACCTTTAAATGATTAAATATTCCCTCTTTGGGTAATTTAATATTTGTAAGCAATAAGCACGTTATATTCATAGACTCATGAATATTCACTTCATTTGAGTTAATTATTCCCCAGAAAGTGATTGTTGCTACACTGTTCAGGACAGGAGTCTCATCCAACATGTGAAGTTTGGGGCAGATTGGTCATTGTATGTCTGAGTTATAGCAACTTCCTGTTTCATGGCGAATCATCGAAATTCGCCAGGCCGCCACACACAGGCCCTTCAACGAAAACTCAAAAGCTTCGCAATTTAACATCGCAAAGGACTTTAGATTAGGCATACCAAATTTGGTGTTGATCTGAATTAATCTCTAGGAGGAGTTCGTTAAAATACAACGCATGGAAATGACAAAAATGACACAAAATTTGCTCATAATATTTGAAATAACCGACTTCCTGTTGGGTTTCGGATTTTGCTCCAAGAGACTTTTTTGTAGGTATTGGAGAGTTACATGTGTATACCGATTTTCATACATGTACATGAAACGTAGCTCGAGGCGCACACCGTTGAACGTGTATAGGTGGCGCTGTTGAGCCATTTTGGCACACCCACTTCTGAAACCCATATCAGACGTAAATTTTCGCCAGTTCTGAGGTGTGTGCAAAGTTTCATGACTTTTCGAGCATGTTTAGGCCCTCAAAAATGCGATTCATCTTAGAGAAGAAGAATAATAATAATAAGAATAATAATAAACGGAGCAATTCCAAGAGGGTCCTTACACCATCGGTGCTCGGGCCCTAATAATAATAAACGGAGCAATTCCAAGAGGGTCCTCACACCATCGGTGCTCGGGCCCTAAATATAGCTGCAAGCAGCGATGGCGGGCTCAAGCCACCAGTGCCATCGCCACCCCGGTGGCATCAGGTAAACTGTGCCCAGCGGGCACATGCATTCACAGTATCCCTCTGGCAGTGAGGTTTTAAAGGATATGGCAGTTAAAGGGTTAATCCGAATCATCTAGACTTTAAAATCACATTCACAGAACAATATATATGTATAACTTTAGTAACACTTTACAATAAGATTCCATTCATAAACATTATGTTAACATGAACAATATTTATATAGCATTCATTCACGTCAGTTAATATTCCAAACTTAAACATTAAAACATTGTTTTATTGTGATTTTTTTCCAAGCACATTTTACCAATTCCTAACCATATAAATCTTAATAACTACCATTATTTTTTATTTAATCATTTATGAGTGCTATACAATAGTCCAGGAAAGCTGGAAGAGAAAAACTCCTTATATTCATGTGTGCAGAATTATTAGGCATGTTTTCTTTTACAGATGAAATGCGCTAAAATAGACTTTTAACTCAAACTGTAAGGTCGAAAATTATGAAATACCCATGAGAAATATCAAACACAAATGCAATACAGAAATGGATAAGTTAAGACTTGACCATTGTACAAAAAATACTGACTGGGTCATGAGGTCAGAAAAGAAGAAGAAAAAAGCAGGTCAAGAAGAACTGACAAAAAGAATTGCAAAATAATTAGTAATTAATGTGAAGATTAATTTTTAGTCAATTCTGCAAGACAGACTTTTCAGGAAAGGAGGTGGAATAAAAATGAGCTCCTAAATCTTAATCCTGGATTCTGGAAGATATATTCCTCAAACCATCGAACAAGAGGAGGTGGTGCTGGTCCTTCACGAGTCACTCTAATCTGTTCATAAAGCCTATATATAAAGACTTAATATATAGGATTTCACAATACTTCATGGTATTCTAATTAAATCATTTTTTGGAATCTTAAGTCTCTCAGAGCCTGACACCGAGTAATTCTGGAGACTCCAGGAAAGTGGCAGTTCTGTAAAATGTTGGCGCTGGAGACTAAATGCACCCTGATAGTTTCACACCTAATTCACTTAACACACACACACACACACATTACCCACAGTGACAGTGGGACTGAGTGACATCAGATGTATGATAGTTTTTTTAAATTTTCTATCATCCATACAGTGTTGTATAGTCATGAAACTATGGTCATGAGACCAGTCATTCTGAGGAAATATGCCTCAGAATGACTGGTCTTCTATGTGTACATTTTTTTTTTTAAGTGTTTAGAAGCTGCACTTTAAAAAAATAAAAAGACATTTACTGGTTCCTTTTTTACTATTATTTCAAAAAATCATCACGGCAAAACCATTCAAGCTATCCAAAATTCATTCACACCTATTCTGTAAGATTAATTCTTTAAACAGTGGTAAAAGAGGATGTGGTGCTGAACCTTCAAGAGTCACTCAAAACGTTATCTGTCCATAAAGCCTATAAAGAATTATTCTTAATATACAGTTCAAAATACTTCAGCTTGTTATTCTAATTAAGTGAGGGTCATTTTATCAGTAAAATATATACAATTCATTTTTTTTTTAAAGATTTCTATAAATGATTTAAATCATACTCGTTTCTACAATAATTATTTAAAAGTAATCCTATAGCTCCCTCTGGTGGCCATTATAGGTACTAAGAATTGCAAGCTTGATTTATAAGTTATGATAGTTTAAATTTTATGCTGGCTCTTGAAAGTGATAAAGCTATGAAACTTACTGTGCTTCCTTCAAATGAGGACTTCTACTTATATAAAAAATATGAAGATTTAGAATGAAAAATTGTAAAGGTATAGTAAAATAACTATTGTATTTTTTTATGTTACTTTAATAAATCTCTATGGCAACACCATTTAAGCTATCCTAAACCCATTCACAATTTAACATCTCAGTATATAGGCATAATGTTGAAAAAGGAGTATGGAGTAGTATGAGTAGGAGTATGAATTCATTTGCAGGCTTTATCATAAATCCACAATAAAATTTCTGAGTTCTGTATCAATCTGTGTTGTTGTTTGTTTATTTTTATCTTTTATTTTTCATAGGAAGATAACTTACTCTCATTTTTAATAAATGTGCTTATAAACCAAGGACAAGCTATTTATAGCTGTATTTATAAACTGCTTACTACTGACTATTGATATTGGGACAAGGCTTTATAAAGCATGAACTGACTATTTAATAATGAGTGCAGTTATTATAAAGTGTTATCAATGAATTTGCTAATGTTAACAAATTAGACATTATTTTACAGTGTTATCAAATCCTTAAATGACTCATAAGCATTTGTGAAAGTTCTGCTTGCATTACAGCTTAGTATTGATCTGTGAGCTGAACAGATTTACTGTTACATCCATGAGATTATGTAAATTAAAATAAATATAATGTCACAGGATGTCATAGGTCAGTATCAAATGAGTTTGAAATTATTATTTGCAGCACAAATAAGGTTTTTTTAGGATTTTTAAAAATCCCTAAAACTGTCAGAAAAAGGTTAAGGCCTAAGCTATTTCTATGTGAGTGGCTAATTTTATTTTTGTTTTTATAATTGTAATACACAAACTATGAAATTATACAAAATGTATAAAAAGATAAATAAATAAATACGCACACATTAAAAAAGCAGCCAAGATGAATGAATTTATTTTTTATATAGATTAAAATTGAAGACAGAAGCAGCTGGTATATGCGGTCACTTAATATTCAAATCCAGTAGATCCACTTCAGATATATTTCTCAACCGTTTATGTTCACGTGGCTGTTTTCGTTTATATTCGCTTAGCTATTTTGTGTTTTGAAATAATCTTGTCCGTGATGTGTTCGTTCTTACGACGAAAGGCAGAAACCTGCAGCTCGAGATATATGTTATTCTGCCAGTCGCTTTCAAATAGTCTTGCACACTTAAACGAGTCACAAACACCTGCATTTAGCTCTTGTAGTGTTACAATGGGTTTATTGTGTGCATTTGTGGTAATATTTTATTTAAAAAAGCTCTTAAACAAGAATAAATTCGTTTGTTTTGAGCTCGACACTGTACGCGCTGATCGGAGGCGTGATTTCAGATAGGCAGCCACAAATATTTCATTTTCACACAAACAGTTCAAAAACATCTGAATTTAGCTCTTGGTGTGTTCTAATTGGTTGATTGTGTGATATCGCTGTAATAATTTATTTTTAAAAGCTTTAAAACAGGAATAAATTCGTTTTCTCTGAGCTCTTTACTCCAGACGCTCGTGATCACAGCGGTGATTCATCTCTCCTATTTCTCACGTATCTCTGGCCAGAAATAATTTATCCATGAGCCCTGAACCGGTAATAATCAGATATGTTGGTTTAGCTTGTCAGTGTGAATTAAATCTAAGTATTTGTTTGTATTTTTAACCGATTTAAAAGTGAAAGTAAAAGTCCGGGAATTGAACCTGTAGGGGCGCAATTTCTCTCAGACAATGGAAGTCTGAAGCACATATACTCAAACAGAGGGACAGAGTGAGATGAGATGTCTGACAGTTTTTTAGTTTTCTGTTATCCATACAGTGTTGTAAAGTCGTGAAACTATGCATATTTCCTCAGAATGACTTTTTCATCTGTATGAAAAAATTCTTTGACGTGTTTGGAAGCTGCAATTTAAAAATACAATAATGATTCCCTTTGTAAGGTCATTTAAAAAAATCACCACGGCAAAACCATTCAAGCTATCCAAAATCCATTCACAATTTAAGTTCCTATCAGAAATACTGATGTGTGTTCAGAGTTTTGTGAAATTCTAAGTATGTTATTTGCCTCAAAATCACCTGAGAAGTATTCCAGTTTGACATGTTGCCACGCCAACAATTTTTTAGATATCAATATCCCCCTTGCAGATTTATATCGGCTGTGTTTTAACATTATTCTGATTAAGTTTGAAGCAAATCGAGTAATAATAAGATGCTGAATTCAAATCATTTTGAAAATGACACACTTCCTTCTGCCAGTTGGTGGCGCTATAACTTTGACTCCTAATAGTCACATATATGCGATCGACATCATACAACGAATAATCTGATGAAGTTTGATTAAAATCAGGAAATGTATGTGGACGGTATTAGACACTTCCTGTTTCTCATTTCTCGCCATAATTTCAACGCCTCGCTACGAGCAAACCGTTCGAGATATCAAAAATCCCCTGGCAATTTTTCATCCCCAATGTCTTGAGATCATGTTGACCAAGTTTGGCGGCAATCGAGAAAAAAACCTATGACAAGTATTTCAAATTCCAGAGCATGCGCTTTTTACATAACTCTAAATAGCTGACTTCCTGTTGGGTGGAGCCTATGACATGCAATACGAAAGTTGATATGTGAAAGATCTATATGTGTACTGAGTTTCATATGAATATGTGCAAGTATGTGTGAGCTATACATCAACATTTATGACTGTGTTCCAGGGGGCGCCATAGAGCCCCTGTGCCACGCCCGGGTCCCAGCCTCTGCAGGCTCCTAAAGGCCACAGATTCCAAAGTGTGCGCAAATTTTCAAGAGTTTTTGAGTATGTTAAGGACCCCAAAAGCCCCCACAACTTTGACGAAAAATTTGAATACTAAACCCTAAATAGCCAACTTCCTGTTGGGCGGAGCCTATGATATGCAATACAAAAGTTGTTTGGATTGATGAGATTTATATGTGTACCGAGTTTCATTCGTCTACGAGCAAGAATGTATGATATATGGCCCTCCATATTCCAGGGGGCGCTGTAGAGCCCCTGTGCCACGCCCGTGTATCAGTCTCTGCCCGGCCCTAATGGCCGCAGGTTCCAATCTGTGTGCCAATTTTCAAGACTTTTAAGCACGTTAAGGGCCCCAAAAGCCCCCGAGACGTTGGAAAAAAAAAAAATAAATAATAATAATAATAATAAGAATAATAATAAAAAATAATCCTAAGGAAAACAATAGGCCTCTCGCCCTTTGGGCTTGAGCCCTAATAAATTAAAGCTGCAAGCAGCGATGAACGGGCCCTCGCACCCGGGCTCACCGGCAGCGAGTGGCTTTAGTTAATAGGTGAACGGTGAGAAATATGCGTTTAAACTCATAAATATAAGTAGAATATATCAATGTTTATTCCATATATGTGCCAATCTTCCTTTTGCCAGCAGGTGGCGCTATCGTTATAGTGGAATATTGGCCTTCAGATGTGTTCAGGGCAGGACTTTTGTCGAACATGTGAGGTTTGGGGAGGATTGGACATTGAATGCCTGAGTTAAAACAACATCCTATTTCATGGCGAAACATCGAAATTTGTCAGGCCGCCATGGACACGCCCTTTAACGAAACCTCAAGATCTTCGCAATTTAAGATCGCAAAAGGCTTTAGATTACACTGACCAAGTTTGGTGTTGATCTGAATAAATCTCTAGGAGGAGTTCATCAAAGTCCAACCCCTGAAAATGGCCAAAACAACACTAATTTTGCAGAGAAATTTTAAATAACTGACTTCCTGTTGGGATTCGGATTTCGTACCAAGAGACTTTTTCGTAGATATTGGTGTGTTACATGTGTGTACCGATTTTTGTACATGTACGTGAAACATAGCTCGTGGCGCACTCCGTTTAAAGTGTATATGCACTCCGTTGAAATTGTATAGGTGGCGCTATCGAGCCAGTTTGCCACACTCGATGGAATATTGGCCTTCAGATCTGTTTAGGCCAGGACCCTTTACACACAAGTGAAGTTTGGGCAAGATTGGACATTTTATGCCTGAGTTATAACATCTTTTATTCCCATGGCGAGACATCGAACTTCATCACGGCGCCATGGACACACCTTTTAACAAAAACTCAAGATCTTCACAACTAAACATCACACAGGTCTTTAGATTAGACTGACCACAAAAAAGACACTGATGTCATAAAATTTCTAGGAGTAGTTTGTCGCAGTGTAAATATGTAACTTCCTGTTGCCAATAGGTGGCGCTATGACTATAACTGAATATTGGCATGTAGATCTGTTCAGGTCAAGAGTCTTATCCAACATGTGAAGTTTGGGGCAGATTGGACATTGTATGTCTGAGTTACAGCAACTTCCTTTTTCATGGCGAAACATCGAAATTTGTCAGGCCGCCATGGACACGCCCTTTAACGAAACCTCAAGTCCTTCGCAATTTATTATCGCAAAGGGCTTTAGATTACATTGACCAAGTTTGGTGTTGATCTGAATAATCTCTAGGAGGAGTTCGTTAAAGTACAACCCCTGAAAATGGCAAAAACAACACTAATTTTGAAGGGAAAATGCAAAATAACTGACTTCCTGTTGGGATCCGGATTTCGTACCAAGAGACTTTTTTATAGGTATTGGAGTGTTACATGTGTGTACCAATTTTGTACATGTACGTGAAACATAGCTCGAGGCGCACTCCGTTGAAAGTGTATAGGTGGCGCTATAGAGCCATTCTGCCACACCCGGTGGAATATTGGCCTACAGATCTGTTCAGGCCAGGACTCTTATCACACATGTGAAGTTTGGGGAAGATCGGACATTTTATGCCTGAGTTATAACATCTTTTATTCTCATGGCGAGACATCGAACTTCGTCGCGGCGCCATGAACAAGCCATTTAACGAAAACTCAAGATCTTCACAACTGAACATCGCACAGGCCTTTAGATTAGACTGACCACAAAAAAGACATTGATGTCATAAAATTTCTAGGAGTAGTTCGTCGCAGCGTAAAATATGTCACTTCCTGTTGCCAATAGGTGGCGCTATGAATATAACTGAATATGGACATGTCAATCTGTTCAGCTTCGGAGTCTCATCAAACATGTGAAGTTTGGGGCAGATTGGCATTGTATGTCTGAGTTATAGCAACTTCATTTTTCATGGCGAATCATCGAAATTCGCCAGGCCGCCACGGACACGCCCTTCAACGAAAACTCAAGATCTTCGCAATTTAACATCGCAAAGGCCTTTAGATTAGGCATACCAAATTTGGTGATGATTTGAAGAACTCTCTAGGAGGAGTTCGTTAAAATACAACACATGGAAATGACCAAAATTACACAAAATTTGCTCATAATATTAAAAATAACCGACTTCCTGTTGGGTTTAGAATTTCGCTCCAAGAGTCTTTTTTGTAGGTATTGGTGTGTTACATATGTGTGCCAATTTTCGTGCATGTACGTGAAACATAGCTGGAAGGCTGTTGATTTTCTTGGTATAGGTGGCGCTGTCGAGCCATTTTGCCACACCCTCTTCTGAATCCTATATCAGACGAAAATTTTCACCAGGTTTGACGCGTGTGCAAAGTTTCATGACTTTTTGAGCATGTTAAAGCCCTCAAAAATGCAATTCATTCGGGAGAAGAAGAAGAAGAAGAAGAAGAAGAAGAATAATTAAAGCTGCAAGCAACGATGAACGGCCCTCGCACCCGGGCTCACTGCCATCGTGTGGCTTCAGTAAAAAGGTGAACGTTGAGAAATATGCATTTAAACTCATAAATATAAGTGCAATATATCAAAGTTTATTCCATATGTGTGCCAATCTTCCTGTTGCCAGCAGGTGGCGCTATCGTTATAATGGAATATTGGCCTTCAGATGTGTTCAAGCCAGGACTCTTATCACACACGTGAAGTTTGGGCAAGATCGGACATTTTATGGCTGAGTTATAACAGCTTTTATTCCCATGGCGAGACATCGAACTTCGTCATGGCGACATGGACATGCCTTTTAACAAAAACTCAAGATCTTCACAACTAAACATCACACAGGTCTTTAGATTAGACTGACCACAAAAAAGACATTGATGTCATAAAATTTCTAGGAGTAGTTTGTCACGGTGTAAAATATGTCACTTCCAGTTGCCAATAGGTGGTGCTATGACTATAACTGAATATTGGCATGTAGATCTGTTCAGGTGAAGAGTCTTATCAAAATGTGAAGTTTAGGGCGGATTGGACATTGTATGTGTGAGTTATAGCACCATCATTTTTCATGGCGAATCATCGAAATTTGTCAGGCCGCCATGGACCACGCCCTTTAACGAAACCTCAATTCCTTCGCAATTTAACATGGCAAAGGGCTTTAGATTACACTGACCAAGTTTGGTGTTGATCTGAATAAATCTCTAGGAGGAGTTCGTTAAAATACAACCCCTGAAAATGACAAAAACAACACCAATTTTGCAGGGAAAATTAAAAATAACCGACTTCCTGTTGGGATTCGGATTTCGTACCAAGAGACTTTTTTGTAGCTATTGGTGTGTTACATAGTTATTACCGATTTTCGTACATGTATATGACATGTAGCTCGAGGCGCACTCCATTGAAAATGTATAGGTGGCGCTATCGAGCCATTTTGCCACACCAAATGGAATATTAGCCTTCAAAAGCTTCACAATTTACCCATCGCAATGGCCTTTAGATTAGGCATACCAAATTTGGTGTTGATCTGAATTAATCTCTAGGAGGAGTTCGTTAAAATACAACGCATGGAAATGACAAAAATGACACAAAATTTGCTCATAATATTAGAAATAACCGACTTCCTGTTGGGTTTCGGATTTTGCTCCAAGAGACTTTTTTGTAGGTATTGGAGAGTTACATGTGTATACCGATTTTCATACATGTACATGAAACGTAGCTCGAGGCGTTGAACGTGTATAGGTGGCGCTGTTGAGCAATTTTACCACACCCACTTCTGAAACCCATATCAGACGTAAATTTTCGCCAGTTCTGAGGTGTGTGCAAAGTTTTCATTTTTCCCTCAAAATGCGATTCATCTTAGAGAAGAATAATAATAATAATAATAATAATAATAATAATAAACGGAGCAATTCCAAGAGGGTCCTCACACCATCGGTGCTCGGGCCCTAATTAAAGCTGCAAGCAGCGATGAACGGGCCCTCGCACCCGGGCTCACCGCCATCGTGTGGCTTTAGTAAAAAGGTGAACGTTGAGAAATATGCATTTAAACTCATAAACATAAGTGCAATATATCAAAGATTATTCCATATGTGTGCCAATCTTCCTGTTACCAGCAGGTGGCGCTATCTTTATAATGGAATATTGGCCTTCAGATGTGTTCAAGCCAGGACCCTTATCACACATGTGAAGTTTGGGCAAGATCGGACATTTTATGCCTGAGTTATAACATCTTTTATTCCCATGGCGAGACATCGAACTTCGTCATGGCGTCATGGACACGCCTTTTAACAAAAAACTCAAGATCTTCACAACTAAACATCACACAGGTCTCTAGATTAGACTGACCACAAAAAGACATTAATGTCATAAAATTTCTAGGAGTAGTTTGTCACAGTGTAAAATATGTCACTTCCTGTTGCCAATAGGTGGCGCTATGACAATAACTGAATATTGGCATGTAGATCTGTTCAGGTCAAGAGTCTTATCAAACATGTGAAGTTTGGGGCAGATTGGACATTGTATGTCTTGAGTTATGGCACCATCATTTTTCATGGCGAATCATCGAAATTTGTCAGGCCGCCATGGACACGCCCTTTAACAAAACCTCAATTCCTTCGCAATTTAACATCACAAAGGGCTTTAGATAACACTGACCAAGTTTGGTGTTGATCTGAATAAATCTCTAGGAGGAGTTCGTTAAAATACAACCCCTGAAAATGACAAAAACAACACCAATTTTGCAGGGGAAATTAAAAATAACCGACTTCCTGTTGGGATTCGGATTTCGTACCAAGAGACTTTTTTGTAGCTATTGGTGTGTTACATATGTTTACCGACTTTCGTACATGTACATGACATGTAGCTCGAGGCGCACTCCATTGAAAATGTATAGGTGGCGCTATCGAGCCATTTTGCCACATCGAATGGAATATTAGCCTCCAGATGTGTGCAGGTCAGTACTTTTATCAAACATGTGAAGTTTGGGCAAGATCTGATATTTTATGCCTGAGTTACAACAACTTCTACTCCCATGGCGAGACATCGAAATTTGACATGACGCCATGGACACGCCCTTTAACGAAAATTCAAGATCTTCACAATTTAACATCGTACAGGCCTTTAGATTAGACTGACCACAAAAAGACATTGATGTCATAAAATTTCTAGGAGTAGTTCTTCGCAGCGTAAAATATGACACTTCCTGTTGCCAATAGGTGGCGCTATGAATATAACTGAATATGGGCATGTCAATCTATTCAGTTTCAGAGTCTTATCAACCATGTGAAGTTTGGGGCAGATTGGACATTGCATGTCTGAGTTATAGCAACTTCATTTTTCATGGCGAATCTTCGAAATTCGCCAGGCCGCCACTGACACGCCCTTCGACGAAAACTCAAAATCTTCGCAATTTAACATCGCAAAGGCCTTTAGATTAGGCATACCAAACTTGGTGTTGATCTGAATAAGTCTCTAGGAGGAGTTCGTTAAAATACAATGCATGGAAATGGCAAAAATGACACAAAATTTGCTCATAATATTAAAAATAACCGACTTCCTGTTGGGTTTAGAATTTTGCTCTAAGAGACTTTTTAGTAGGTACTGGAGAGTTACACATGTGTACCGATTTTCATACATGTACGTGAAACATAGCTCGAGGCGCACACCGTTGAACGTGTATAGGTGGCGCTGTCGAGCCATTTTGCCACACCCACTTCTGAAACCCATATCAGATGTAAATTTTCGCCAGTTCTGAGGTGTGTGCTAAGTTTCATGACTTTTTGAGTATGTTTAGGCCCTCAAAAATGCGATTCATTTTGGAGAAGTATAATAATAATAATAATAATAATAATTAAAGCTGCAAGCAGCGATGAACGGGCCCTCGCACCCGGGCTCACCGGCAGCGAGTGGCTTTAGTTAATAGGTGAACGGTGAGAAATATGCGTTTAAAACTCATAAATATAAGTAGAATATATGAATGTTTATTCCATATATGTGCCAATCTTCCTGTTGCCAGCAGGTGGCGCTATCATTATAATGGAATATTGGCCTTCAGATGTGTTCAGGGCAGGACTCTTATCGAACATGTGAAGTTTGGGGAAGATTGAACATTTTATGCCTCAGTTACAACAACTTCTCTTGCTGTGGCGAGACGTCAAATTTTGTCATGGCGCCATGGACACGCCCTTTAACAAAAACTCAAGATCTCCACAATTTAACATTGCTCAGGCCTTAAGATTAGACTGACCACAAAAAATACATTAATGTCAAAAGATTTCTAGGAGTAGTTTGTCGCAGCGTAAAACATTTCACTTCCTGTTGCCAGCAGGTGGCGCTATGACTATAACTGAATATGGGCATGTAGCTCTCTTAAGGGCAGAAGTCTTATCTAACATGTGAAGTTTGGGGCAGATTGGACATTGTATGTCTGAGTTACAGCAACTTCCTTTTTCATGGCAAAACATCTAAATCTGTCAGGTCGCCATGGACACGCCCTTTAACGAAACCTCAAGATCTTCGCAATTTAACATCGCAAAGGCCTTTAGATTTAACTGACCAAGTTTGGTGGTGATCTGAATAAATCTCCAGGAGGAGTTTGTTAAAGTACATCCCCAGAAAATGGCAAAAACAACGCCAATTTTGCAGAGAAAATTCTAAATAACCGACTTCCTGTTGGGATTCGGATTTCCTACCAAGAGACTTTGTGGTAGGTATTTTGTAGGTATCTACCAATGCATTTACTAATGTTAAAAAATGAGACATTATTTTAATTTGTTACCAAATCCTTAAGTAATTAAAAGTGTTTTGTTATAAATTTATTGACCTATAAGCATTTGTGAAATAGTTCTGCTTGCATCACAGCTTGGTCGTCATCTGTGAGCTGAACAGTTTTACTGTTACATCCATGAGATTATATAAATTCAGATTAATGTCAATCACAGGGTGTCAGAGGTCAGTATCAAATGAGTTTGAAATTATGGACCCACTTTATATTAAGTGGCCTTAACTACTATGTACTTACATTTTAATTAATAATTTAGTACAATGTACTTATTGTGTACATACATGTTTTTACATTGTACAAAAACTTCATGTAATTACATCTGTATTTAATTTCTGTAATTGCATTTATAAATACACTGTTGACCCATACTTTACACCTTAACCCACCCTTAAACTTACCCATACCTCCAACCCTCTCCCTAACCTTACCCCTATCCCACCTCAATAGCAGCAAAAGTGTTTTAAAATACAATATGAACACAATAAGTACATTGTACTTATTTTTTTATGTAAGTACATAGTAGTTAAGGCCACCTAATATAAAGTGGGACTAAAATTATTATTTGCAGCACAAATAAGTATTTTTAGAATTTTTTTTTAATCACTGAAACTGTCAGAAAAGGATAAGGCCTAAGATATTTCTTAAGCTGTAATGAAAACAGCACAATTAGCAACAACAACAACAACAAAAACAATTTAAAAAATTTTTTTTTTCTGGTGATTAAAGAGATGTTTAAGTCCCTCTCTCTCTCCCTGTCTGTCTGCCACTCAGCTCATGCCCATCCCCCACTCACACTCACACACACACACACACTCAGTCAGCACACATACATTCCTCAAACAGAGGGACAGAGTGAGATGAGATGTCTGACAGTTTTTTACTTTTCTTTTAATCATACAGTGTCGTAAAGTCATGAAACTATGCATATTTCCTCAGAATGATTTGATCTCTGTATGAGAAAATGCTTTTAAGTGTTTGGAAGCTGCAATTTAAAAATACAAGACAGTTAATGATTCCTTTTTTGACTGTCATTTCAAAAAATCACCACGACAAAACCGTTCAAGCTAACCAAAATCCGTTTGCAATTTAAGTTCCTCAATGTTTTTGCAACATGTAGATAAGTTTGGTGAGTATAGTGAACTTTTCCTCTGAGGAGTATGGATTAAATCACAGCTCAATTTTTTTTCAAAAATCCATATTCAAATCAAAATAGCCGACTTCCTGTTGGTCATAGCTGATAACTGTGAATTAGAAAGTTGTCCATCTTGATAAGAACAATATACGTACCGAGTTTGGTGTCTGTAGCTAAAACTAACCCCCCCACTTTTGACAAAAGGTGGCGCTATAGAGTGCCTCTTCCATGCCCTTGTAAAAGCTTTTTCCATTGTCTAGCTATCACTAATACTGATATGTGTTTTGAGTTTCATGTAAATCTGAGGTTGTTATCTGCCTCAAAATCACCATAACAGAATATTCACGTTTGACACGTTGCCATGGCAACAATATATAAGATATCAATATTCCCACAACAGGTTTACATCGGCCATGTTTTGTCATTATTCTGATGAAGTTTGAAGCAAATCGAGTAAAAATAAGATGCTGAATTCAAAGCATTTTGAAAATGACTCAATTTCCTGCTGCCAGTTGGTGGCGCTATAACGTTGACTCTTAATAGTCACATGTATACGATCGGTATCATACTTCGAACAAACCGATGAAGTTTGATCAAACTCAGGTAATGTATGTGGATGTTATTAGGCATTTCCTGTTTCTAATTTTTTGCCCTAAATTCAACGCCACGCCACGGGCAAACCCTTCGAGATATCAAAAATCCCCTCGCAATTTTTCATCCCCAATGTCTTGAGCTCATGTTCACCGAGTTTCGAAGCAAACGGTTGAAAGTCCTCAGAGGAGTATTTCAAATTCCAGAGCATGCTTTTTTTAAACAGCCCTGAATAGCTGACTTCCTGTTGGGCGGAGCCTATGACATAGAGCGCAAAAGTTGTTCAGCTCAATGAGATCTATAAGTGTACTGAGTTTCATATAAATACATGCAAGTGTGTGTGAGCTATGGTTTAAGGTTTCTGACTGTGTTCCAGGGGGCGCTGTAGAGCCCCTGTGCCACGCCCGGGTCCCAGCCTCTGTGGCGTCCTGATGGCCGCAGGTTCCAATGTGTGTGCCAATTTTCAAGAGTTTTTGAGTATGTTAAGGCCCCCAAAAACCCCCAGAAGGTTCATAAAAAATAAAAATAATAAGAAGAATAATCCTTAGGGGAACAATAGGGCCCTGCGCCCATTGGCTCGGGCCCTAATAAACGGAGCAATTCCAAGAGGGTCCTCACACCATCGGTGCTCGGGCCCTAATTAAAGCTGCAAGCAGCGATGAACGGGCCCTCGCACCCGGGCTCACCGCCATCGTGTGGCTTTAGTAAAAAGGTGAACGTTGAGAAATATGCATTTAATGTCCTAAATATTAGTGGAATATATCAAAGTATATCCCATATATGTGCCAATCTTACCGTTGCCAGCAGGTGGCGCTATCATTATAATGGAATAATGGCCTTCAGATGTGTTCAGGCCAGGACTCTTATCAAACATGTGAAGTTTGGGGAAGATTGAACATTTTATGCTTGAGTTACAACAACTACTCTTGCTGTGGCAAGACATCAAATTTTGTCATGGCGCCATGGAAACGCCCTTTAACAAAAACTCAAGATCTCCAAAAGTTAACATTGCACAGGCCTTTAGATTAGACTGACCACAAAATATATGTTAATCTCAAAAAAATTATGGGAGTAGTTTGTCGCAGCGTAAAACATGTCACTTCCTGTTGCCAATAGGTGGCGCTATGACTATAACTGAATGTGGGCATGTAGATCTGTTAAGGGCAGAAGTTTTATCTAACATGTGAAGTTTGGGGCAGATTGGACATTGTATGTCTGAGTTACAGCAACTTCCTTTTTCATGGCGAAACATCGAAATTTGCCAGGCCGCCATGGACACGCCCTTTAACGAAATCTAAAGATCTTCGCAATTTAACATCGCAAAAGGCTTAAGATTACACTGACCAGGTTTGGTGTTGATCTGAATAAATCTCTAGGAGGAGTTCGTTAAAGTACAACCCCTGAAAATGGCAAAAACAATGCCAATTTTGCAGAGAAAATTCTAAATAACTGACTTCCTGTTTGGATTAGGATTTCGTACCAAGAGACTTTTTTGTAGGTATTGCTGTGTTACATGTGTATACCGATTTTTGTACATGTACGTGAAACATAGCTCGAGGCGCACTCTGTTGAATGTGTATAGGTGGCGCTATCGAGCCATTTTGCCACATCTGATGGAATTTTGGCCTTCAGATGTGTTCAGGCCAGGACTCTTATCACACATGTGCAGTTTGGGGAACATCGGACATTTTATGCCTGAGTTATAATATATTTTATTCCCATGGCGAGACATCGAATTCGTGACGGCGCCATGGACACGCCTTTTAACGAAAACTCAAGATCTTCACAACTTAACATCGCACAGGCCTTTAGATTACACTGACCACAAAAAATACATTGATGTCATAAAATTTCTAGGAGTAGTTCATCGCAGTGTAAAATATCTCACTTCCTGTTGCCAATAGGTGGCGCTATTACTCTAACTGTATATGGGCATGTCAATCTGTTCAGGTCAGGAGTCTCATCAAACATGTGAAGTTTGGGGCAGATTGGTCATTGTATGTCTGAGTTATAGCAACTTCCTGTTTCATGGCGAATCATCGAAATTCGCCAGGCCACCACGGACACGCCCATTAACGAAAACTCAAAAGCTTCGCAATTTAACATCGCAAAGGCCTTCAGATTAGGCATACCAAATTTGGTGTTGATCTGAATGAATCTCTAGGAGGAGTTCGTTAAAATACAACGCATGGAAATGACAAAAATGACACAAAATTTGCTCATAATATTAGTAATAACCGACTTCCTGTTGGGTTTCGGATTTTGCTCCAAGAGACTTTTTTGTAGGTATTGGAGAGTTACATGTGTGTACCGATTTTCATACATGTACATGAAACGTAGCTCGAGGCGCACACCGTTGAACGTGTATAGGTGGCGCTGTTGAGCCATTTTGCCACACCCACTTCTGAAACCCATATCAGACGTAAATTTTCGCCAGTTCTGAGGTGTGTGCAAAGTTTCATGACTTTTCAAGCATGTTTAGGCCCTCAAAAATGCGATTCATTTTGGAGAAGAAGAATAATAATAATAATAATAATAATAATAATAATAAACGGAGCAATTCCAAGAGGGTCCTCACACCATCGGTGCTCGGGCCCTAATCAAAAACAAAGCAGATACAAGAGGGTCCTCGCACCTCAGTGCTCGGGCCCTAATAATAATAATAATAAACGGAGCAATTCCAATAGGGTCCTCACACCATCGGTGCTCGGGCCCTAATTAAAGCTGCAAGCAGCGATGAACGGGGCCCTCGCACCCGGGCTCACCGGCAGCGAGTGGCTTTAGTTAATAGGTGAACGGTGAGAAATATGCGTTGAAACTCATAAATATAAGTAGAATATATCAATGTTTATTCCATATATGTGCCAAACTTCCTGTTGCCAGCAGGTGGCGCTATCATTATAGTGGAATATTGGCCTTCAGATGTGTTCAGGGCAGGACTTTTGTCGAACATGTGAGGTTTGGGGAGGATTGGACATTTTATGCCTGAGTTACAACAACATCCTATTTCATGGCGAAACATCGAAATTTGTCAGGCCGCCATGGACACGCCCTTTAACGAAACCTCAAGATCTTCGCAATTTAAGATCGCAAAAGGCTTTAGATTGCACTGACCAAGTTTGGTGTTGATCTGAATAAATCTCTAGGAGGAGTTCGTTAAAGTCCAACCCCTGAAAATGGCCAAAACAACACTAATTTTGCAGAGAAAATTCTAAATAGCTGACTTCCTGTTGGGATTCGGATTTCGTACCAAGAGACTTTTTCGTAGATATTGGTGTGTTACATGTGTGTACCGATTTCTGTACATGTACGTGAAACACAGCTCGAGGGGCACTCCGTTTAAAGTGTATACGCACTCCGTTGAAAGTGTATAGGTGGCGCTATCGAGCCATTTTGTCACACTCGATGGAATATTGGCCTTCAGATCTGTTTAGGCCAGGACCCTTATCACACAAGTGAAGTTTTGGCAAGATCGGACATTTTATGCCTGAGTTATAACATCTTTTATTCACATGGCGAGACATCGAACTTCATCACGGCGCCATGGACACACCTTCTAACAAAAACTCAACATCTTCACAACTAAACATCACACAGGTCTTTAGATTAGACTGACCACAAAAAAGACATTGATGTCATAAAATTTCTAGGAGTAGTTTGTCGCAGGGTAAAATATGTAACTTCCTGTTGCCAATAGGTGGCGCTATGACTATAATTGAATATTGGCATGTAGATCTGTTCAGGTCAAGAGTCTTATCCAACATGTGAAGTTTGGGGGAGATTGGACATTGTATGTCTGAGTTACAGCAACTTTCTTTTTCATGGCGAAACATCGAAATTTGTCAGGCCGCCATGGACCCGCCCTTTAACGAAACCTCAAGTCCTTCGCAATTTATTATCCCAAAGGGCTTTAGATTACACTGACCAAGTTTGGTGTTGATCTGAATAAATCTCTAGGAGGAGTTTGTTAAAGTACAACCCCTGAAAATGGCAAAAACACCACCAATTTTGAAGGGAAAATTCAAAATAACCGACTTCCTGTTGGGATTTGGATTTCGTACCAAGAGACTTTTTTGTAGGTATTGGAGTGTTACATGTGTGTACCAATTTTTGTACATGTACGTGAAACATAGCTCGAGGCGCACTCCTTTGAAAGTGTATAGGTGGCGCTATAGAGCCATTCTGCCACACCCGGTGGAATATTGGCCTGCAGATCTGTTCAGGCCAGGACTCTTATCACACATGTGAAGTTTGGGGAAGATCGGACATTTTATGCCTGAGTTATAACATCTTTTATTCCCATGGCGAGACATCGAACTTCGTCGCGGCGCCATGAACAAGCCTTTTAACGAAAACTCAAGATCTTCACAACTGAACATCGCACAGGCCTTTAGATTAGACTGACCACAAAAAAGACATTGATGTCATAAAATTTCTAGGAATAGTTCGTCGCAGCGTAAAATATATCACTTCCTGTTGCCAATAGGTGGCGCTATGACTATAACTGAATATGGGCATGTCAATCTGTTCAGCTTCGGAGTCTCATCAAACATGTGAAGTTTGGGGCAGATTGGTCATTGTATGTGTGAGTTATAGCAACTTCATTTTTCATGGCGAATCATCGAAATTCGCCAGGCCGCCACGGACACGCCCTTCAACGAAAACTCAAGATCTTCGCAATTTAACATCGCAAAGGCCTTTAGATTAGGCATACCAAATTTGGTGTTAATTTGAAGAACTCTCTAGGAGGAGTTCGTTAAAATACAACACATGGAAATGACCAAAATGACACAAAATATGCTCATAATATTAAAAATAACCGACTTCCTGTTGGGTTTAGAATTTCGCTCCAAGAGTCTTTTTTGTAGGTATTGGTGTGTTACATATGTGTGCCAGTTTTCGTGCATGTACGTGAAACATAGCTGGAAGGCTGTTGATTTTCTTGGTATAGGTGGCGCTGTCGAGCCATTTGGCCACACCCTCTTCTGAATCCTATATCAGACTAAAATTTTCACCAGGTTTGACGCGTGTGCAAAGTTTCATGACTTTTTGAGCATGTTAAAGCCCTCAAAAATGCGATTCATTCGGGAGAAGAAGAAGAAGAAGAAGAATAATAATAATAATAATAATAATAATTAAAGCTGCAAGCAGCGATGAACGGGCCCTCGCACCCGGGCTCACCGCCATCGTGTGGCTTTAGTAAAAAGGTGAACGTTGAGAAATATGCATTTAATGTCCTAAATATAAGTGGAATATATCAAAGTATATCCCATATATGTGCCAATCTTACCGTTGCCAGCAGGTGGCGCTATCATCATAATGGAATATTGGCCTTCAGATGTGTTCAGGCAAGGACTCTTATCAAACAAGTGAAGTTTGGGGAAGATTGAACATTTTATGCTTGAGTTACAACAACTTCTCTTGCTGTGGCAAGACATCAAATTTTGTCATGGCGCCATGGAAACGCCCTTTAACAAAAACTCAAGATCTTCAAAAGTTAAAATTGCACAGGCCTTTAGATTAGACTGACCACAAAATATATGTTAATCTCAAAAAAATTATAGGAGTAGTTTGTCGCAGTGTAAAATATGTAACTTCCTGTTGCCAATAGGTGGCGCTATGACTATAACTGAATATTGGCATGTAGATCTGTTCAGGTCAAGAGTCTTATCCAACATGTGAAGTTTGGGGCAGATTGGACATTGTATGTCTGAGTTACAGCAACTTCCTTTTTCATGGCGAAACATCGAAATTTGTCAGGCCGCCATGGACCCGCCCTTTAACGAAACCTCAAGTCCTTCGCAATTTATTATTGCAAAGGGCTTTAGATTACACTGACCAAGTTTGGTGTTGATCTGAATAAATCTCTAGGAGTTCGTTAAAGTACAACCCCTGAAAATGGCAAAAACAACACCAATTTTGAAGGGAAAATTCAAAATAACCGACTTCCTGTTGGGATCCGGATTTCGTACCAAGAGACTTTTTTGTAGGTATTGGTGTGTTACATGTGTGTACCAATTTTTGTACATGTACGTGAAACATAGCTCGAGGCGCACTCCGTTGAAAGTGTATAGGTGGCGCTATAGAGCCATTCTGCCACACCCGGTGGAATATTGGCCTGCAGATCTGTTCAGGTCAGGACTCTTATCACACATGTGAAGTTTGGGGAAGATCGGACATTTTATGCCTGAGTTATAACATCTTTTATTCCCATGGCGAGACATCGAACTTCGTCGCGGCGCCATGAACAAGCCTTTTAACGAAAACTCAAAATCTTCACAACTGAACATCGCACAGGCCTTTAGATTAGACTGACCACAAAAAAGACACTGATGTCATAAAATTTCTAGGAGTAGTTCGTCGCAGCGTAAAATATGTCACTTCCTGTTGCCAATAGGTGGCGCTATGACTATAACTGAATATGGGCATGTCAATCTGTTCAGGTTCGGAGTCTCATCAAACATGTGAAGTTTGGGGCAGATTGGACATTGTATGTGTGAGTTATAGCAACTTCATTTTTCATGGCGAATCATCGAAATTCGCCAGGCCGCCACGGACACGCCCTTCAACGAAAACTCAAGATCTTCGCAATTTAACATCGCAAAGGCCTTTAGATTAGGCATACCAAATTTGGTGTTGATTTGAAGAAATCTCTAGGAGGAGTTCGTTAAAATACAACACATGGAAATGACCAAAATTACACAAAATATGCTCATAATATTAAAAATAACCGACTTCCTGTTGGGTTTAGAATTTCGCTCCAAGAGTCTTTTTTGTAGGTATTGGTGTGTTACATATGTGTGCCAATTTTCGTGCATGTACGTGAAACATAGCTGGAAGGCTGTTGATTTTCTTGGTATAGGTGGCGCTGTCGAGCCATTTTGCCACACCCTCTTCTGAATCCTATATCAGACGAAAATTTTCACCAGGTTTGACGCGTGTGCAAAGTTTCATGACTTTTTGAGCATGTTAAAGCCCTCAAAAATGCGATTCATTCGGGAGAAGAAGAAGAAGAAGAATAATAATAATAATAATAATAATAATAATAATAATAAACAAAGCAGATACAAGAGGGTCCTCGCACCTCGGTGCTCGGGCCCTAATAAACAAAGCAGATACAAGAGGGTCCTCACACCATCGGTGCTCGGGCCCTAATAATCCTTAGAAGAACAATAGGGCTCTTCGCCCCTTCGGGCTTGAGCCCTAAATTAAAGCTGCAAGCAGCGATGAACGGGCCCTCGCACCCGGGCTCACCGCCAGCGAGTGGCTTTAGTAAAAAGGTGAACAGTGAGAAATATGCATTTAATGTCCTAAATATAAGTGGAATATATCAAAGTATATCCAATATATGTGCCAATCTTACCGTTGCCAGCAGGTGGCGCTATCATTATAATGGAATATTGGCCTTCAGATGTGTTCAGGCCAGGACTCTTATCAAACATGTGAAGTTTGGGGAAGATTGAACATTTTATGCTTGAGTTACAACAACTTCTCTTGCTGTGGCAAGACATCAAATTTTGTCATGGCGCCATGGAAACGCCCTTTAACAAAAACTCAAGATCTCCAAAAGTTAACATTGCACAGGCCTTTAGATTAGACTGACCACAAAATATATGTTAATCTCAAAAAAATTATAGGAGTATTTTGTCGCAGTGTAAAACATGTCACTTCCTGTTGCCAATAGGTGGCGCTATGACTATAACTGAATGTGGGCAAGTAGATCTGTTAAGGGCAGAAGTTTTATCTAACATGTGAAGTTTGGGGCAGATTGGACATTGTATGTCTGAGTTACAACAACTTCCTTTTTCATGGCGAAACATCGAAATTTGTCAGGCCGCCATGGACACGCCCTTTAACGAAATCTAAAGATCTTCACAATTTAACATCGCAAAGGGCTTAAGATTACACTGACCAGGTTTGGTGTTGATCTGAATAAATCTCTAGGAGGAGTTCGTTAAAGTACAACCCCTGAAAATGGCAAAAACAACGCCAATTTTGCAGAGAAAATTCTAAATAACCGACTTCCTGTTGGGATTCGGATTTCGTACCAAGAGACTTTTTTGTAGGTATTGGTGTGTTACATGTGTATACCGATTTTTGTACATGTACGTGAAACATAGCTTGAGGCGCACTCTGTTGAAAGTGTATAGGTGGCGCTATCGAGCCATTTTGCCACACCTGATGGAATTTTGGCCTTCAGATGTGTTCAGGCCAGGACTCTTATCACACATGTGAAGTTTGGGGAAGATCGGACATTTTATGCCTGAGTTATAACATCTTTTATTCCCATGGCGAGACATCGAACTTCGTGACGGCGCCATGGACACACCTTTTAACGAAAACTCAAGATCTTCACAACTTAACATCGCACAGGCCTTTAGATTAGACTGACCACAAAAAATACATTGATGTCATAAAATTTCTAGGAGTAGTTCATCGCAGTGTAAAATATGTCACTTCCTGTTGCCAATAGGTGGCGCTATGACTATAACTGAATATGGGCATGTCAATCTGTTCAGGTCAGGAGTCTCATCAAACATGTGAAGTTTGGGGCAGATTGGTCATTGTATGTCTGAGTTATAGCAACTTCCAGTTTCATGGCGAATCATCGAAATTCGCCAGGCCACCACGGACACGCCCATTAACGAAAACTCAAAAGCTTCACAATTTAACATCGCAAAGGCCTTCAGATTAGGCATACCAAATTTGGTGTTGATCTGAATGAATCTCTAGGAGGAGTTCGTTAAAATACAACGCATGGAAATGACAAAAATGACACAAAATTTGCTCATAATATTAGTAATAACCGACTTCCTGTTGGGTTTTGGATTTTGCTCCAAGAGACTTTTTTGTAGGTATTGGAGAGTTACATGTGTATACCGATTTTCATACATGTACATGAAACGTAGCTCGAGGCGCACACCGTTGAACGTGTATAGGTGGCGCTGTTGAGCCATTTTGCCACACCCACTTCTGAAACCCATATCAGACGTAAATTTTCGCCAGTTCTGAGGTGTGTACAAAGTTTCATGACTTTTCGAGCATGTTTAGGCCCTCAAAAATGCGATTCATCTTAGAGAAGAAGAATAATAATAATAAATATAGCTGCAATCAGCGATGGCGGGCTCAAGCCACCAATGCCATCGCCACCCCGGTGGCATCAGGTAAACTGTGCCCAGCGGGCAAATGCATTCACAATATCCCTCTGGCAGTGAGGTTTTAAAGGATATGGCAGTTAAAGGGTTAATCCGAATCATCTAGACTTTAAAATCACATTCACAGAACAATATATATATATATATATATATATATATATATAACTTTAGTAACACTTTACAATAAGATGCCATTTATAAACATTATGTTAACATGAACAATATTTATATAGCATTCATTCATGTCAGTTAATATTCCAAACTTAAACATTAAAACATTGTTTTATTGTGATTTTTTTCCAAGCACATTTTACCAATTCCAAACCATATCAATCTTAATAACTACCATTATTTTTTATTTAATCATTTATGAGTGCTATACAATAGTCCAGGAAAGCTGGAAGAGAAAAACAGGTCAAGAAGAACTGACAAAAAGAATTGCAAAATAATTAGGAATTAATGTGAAGATTAATTTTTAGTCAATTCTGCAAGACAGACTTTTCAGGAAAGGAGGTGGAATAAAAATGAGCTCCTAAATCTTAATCCCGGATTCTGGAAGATATATTTCTCAAACCATCGAACAAGAGGAGGTGGTGCTGGTCCTTCACGAGTCACTCTAATCTGTTCATAAAGCCTATACAGTATTGTTCAAAATAATAGCAGTACAATGTGACTAACCAGAATAATCAAGGTTTTTAATATATTTTTTATTGCTACGTGGCAAACAAGTTACCAGTAGGTTCAGTAGATTGTCAGAAAACAAACAAGACCCAGCATTCATGATATGCACGCTTTTAAGGCTGTGCAATTGGGCAATTAGTTGAAAGGGGTGTGTTCAAAAAAATAGCAGTGTCTACCTTTGACTGTACAAACTCAAAACTATTTTGTACAAACATTTTTTTTTTTCTGGGATTTAGCAATCCTGTGAATCACTAAACTAATATTTAGTTGTATGACCACAGTTTTTTTAAACTGCTTGACATCTGTGTGGCATGGAGTCAACCAACTTGTGGCACCTCTCAGCTGTTATTCCACTCCATGATTCTTTAACAACATTCCACAATTCATTCACATTTCTTGGTTTTGCTTCAGAAACAGCATTTGTGATATCACCCCACAAGTTCTCAATTGGATTAAGGTCTGGAGATTGGGCTGGCCACTCCATAACATTAATTTTGTTGGTTTGGAACCAAGACTTTGCCCGTTTACTAGTGTGTTTTGGGTCATTGTCTTGTTGAAACAACCATTTCAAGGGCATGTCCTCTTCAGCATAGGGCAACATGACCTCTTCAAGTATTTTAACATATGCAAACTGATCCATGATCCCTGGTATGCGATAAATAGGCCCAACACCATAGTAGGAGAAACATGCCCATATCATGATGCTTGCACCTCCATGCTTCACTGTCTTCACTGTGTACTGTGGCTTGAATTCAGAGTTTGGGGGTCGTCTCACAAACTGCCTGTGGCCCTTGGACCCAAAAAGAACAATTTTACTCTCATCAGTCCACAAAATGTTCCTCCATTTCTCTTTAGGCCAGTTGATGTGTTCTTTGGCAAATTGTAACCTCTTCTGCACATGCCTTTTTTTTTAACAGAGGGACTTTGCGGGGGGATTCTTGAAAATAGATTAGCTTCACACAGACGTCTTCTAACTGTCACAGTACTTACAGGTAACTCCAGACTGTCTTTGATCATCCTGGAGGTGATCATTGGCTGAGCCTTTGCCATTCTGGTTATTCTTCTATCCATTTTGATGGTTGTCTTCCGTTTTCTTCCACGTCTCTCTGGTTTTGCTCTCCATTTTAAGGCATTGGAGATCATTTTAGCTGAACAGCCTATCATTTTTTGCACCTCTTTATAGGTTTTCCCCTCTCTAATCAACTTTTTAATCAAAGTACGCTGTTCTTCTGAACAATGTCTTGAACGACCCATTTTCCTCAGCTTTCAAATGCATGTTCAACAAGTGTTGGCTTCATCCTTAAATAGGGGCCACCTGATTCACACCTGTTTCTTCACAAAATTGATGACCTCAGTGATTGAATGCCACACTGCTATTTTTTTGAACACACCCCTTTCAACTAATTCAACTAATTGCCCAATTGCACAGCCTTAAGAGCGTGCATATCATGAATGCTGGGTCTCTTTTGTTTTCTGAGAATCTACTGAACCTACTGGTAACTTGTTTGCCACGTAGCAATAAAAAAATATACGAAAAACCTTGATTATTCTGGTTAGTCACATTGTACTGCTATTATTTTGAACAATACTGTATATAAAGCCTTAATATATAGTATTTCACAATACTTCATGGTATTCTAATTAAATCATTTTTTGGAATCTTAAGTCTCTCAGAGCCTGACACCGAGTAATTCTGGAGACTCCAGGAAAGTGGCAGTTCTGTAAAATGTTGGCGCTGGAGACTAAATGCACCCTGATAGTTTCACACCTAATTCACTTAACACACACACACACACACACACACACACATTACCCACAGTGACAGTGGGACTGAGTTACATCAGATGTATGATAGTTTTTTTAATTTTCTATCATCCATATAGTGTTGTATAGTCATGAAACTATGGTCATGAGTCTTCTATGTGTACATTTTTTTTTAAGTGTTTAGAAGCTGCACTTTAAAAAAAAGAAAAAGACATTTACTGGTTCCTTTTTTACTATTATTTCAAAAAATCACCACGACAAAACCATTCAAGCTATCCAAAATTCATTCACACCTGTTCTGTAAGATTAATTCTTTAAACAGTGGTAAAAGAGGATGTGGTGCTGATCCTTCAAGAGTCACTCAAAACGTATCTGTCCATAAAGCCTATAAAGAATTTTTCTTAATATACAGTTCACAATACTTCAGCTTGTTATTCTAATTAAGTGAGGGTCATTTTATCAGTAAAATACATACAATTCATTTTTTTTTTTTGAAAGATTTCTATAAATGATTAAAATCATACTCGTTTCTACAATAATTATTTAAAAGTAATCCTATAGCTCCCTCTGGTGGCCATTATTGGTACTAAGAATTGCAAGCTTGATTTATAAGTTATGATAGTTTTAATTTTATGCTGACTCTTGAAAATGATAAAGCTATGAAACAAACTTACTGTGCTTCCTTCAAATGATGACTTCTACTTATATAAAAAATTATGAAGAGTTATAATGAAAAATTTTAAAGATATAGTAAAATAACTATTGTATTTTTTATGTTACTTTAATAAATCTCTATGGCAACACCATTTAAGCTATCCTAAACCCATTCACAATTTAACATCTCAGTATATTTGCATCATGTTGAAAAAGGAGTATGGAGTAGTATGAGGAGGAGTATGAATTCATTTACAGGCTGATTTTATCATAAATCCACAATAAAATTTCTGAGTTCTGTATCAATCTGTGTTGTTGTTTGTTTATTTTTATCTTTTATTTTTCATAGGAAGATAACTGACCCTTTACTCTCCTTTTTAATAAATGTGCTTATAAACCAAGGACAAGCTATTTATAGCTGTATTTATAAACTGCTTACTACTGACTATTAATATTGGGACAAGGCTTTATAAAGCATGAACTGACTATTTACTAATGAGTGCAGTTATTATAAAGTGTTATCAATGCATTTGCTAATGTTAACAAATTAGACATTATTTTACAGTGTTATCAAATCCTTAAATGACTCATAAGCATTTGTGAAAGTTCTGCTTGCATTACAGCTTAGTATTGATCTGTGAGCTGAACAGATTTACTGTTACATCCATGAGATTATGTAAATTCAAATAAATATAATGTCACAGGATGTCATAGGTCAGTATCAAATGAGTTTGAAATTATTATTTGCAGCACAAATAAGGTTTTTTTAGGATTTTTAAAAATCCCTAAAACTGTCAGAAAAAGGATAAGGCCTAAGCTATTTCTATGTGAGTGGCTAAATTTATTTTTGTTTTTATAATTGTAATACACAAACTATGAAATTATACAAAATGTATAAAAAGGTAAATAAATAAATACGCACACATTAAAAAAGCAGCCAAGTCGAATGAGTTTCCTTTTTTATATAGATTAAAATTGAAGACAGAAGCAAGTGGTAAATGTGGTCACTTTAATATTCAAATCCAGTAGATCCAGTTTATGTTCACGTGGCTGTTTTCGTTTATATTCGCCAAGCTATTATGTATTTTGAAATAATCTTGTCCGTGATGTGTTCGTTCTTACGACGAAAGGCAGAAACCTGCAGCTCGAGAGATACATGTTATTCTGCCAGTCGCGCTTTCAAATAGTCTTGCACACTTAAACAGGTCACAAACACCTGCATTTAGCTCTTGTAGTGTTACAATGGGTTTATTGTGTGCATTTGTGGTAATATTTTATTTAAAAAAGCTCTTAAACAAGAATAAATTCGTTTGTTTTGAGCTCGACACTGTACGCGTTGATCGGAGGCGGTGATTTCAGATAGGCAGCCACAAATATTTCATTTTCACACAAACAGTTCAAAAACATCTGAATTTAGCTCTTGGTGTGTTCTAATTGGTTGATTGTGTGATATCGCTGTAATAATTTATTTTTAAAAGCTTTAAAACAGGAATAAATTCGTTTTTTCTGAGCTCCAGACGCTCGTGGTCACAGTGGTGATTCATCTCTCCTATTTCTCACGTATCTCTGGCCAGAAATAATTTATCCATGAGCCCTGAACCGGTAATAATCAGATATGTTGGTTTAGCTTGTCAGTGTGAATTAAATCTAAGTATTTATTTGTATTTTTAACCGATTTAAAAGTGAAAGTAAAAGTTCGGGAATTGAACCTGTAGGGGCGCAATTTCTCTCAGACAATGGAAGTCTGAAGCACATATACTAAAACAGAGGGACAGAGTGAGATGAGATGTCTGACAGTTTTTTAATTTTCTGTTATCCATACAGTGTTGTAAAGTCGTTAAACTATGCATATTTCCTCAGAATGACTTTTTCATCTGTATGAAAAAATTCTTTGACGTGTTTGGAAGCTGCAATTTAAAAATACAATAATGATTCCCTTTGTAAGGTCATTTAAAAAAATCACCACGGCAAAACCATTCAAGCTATCCAAAATCCATTCACAATTTAAGTTCCTATCAGAAATACTGATGTGTGTTCAGAGTTTTGTGAAATTCTAAGTATGTTATTTGCCTCAAAATCACCTGAGAAGTATTCCAGTTTGACATGTTGCCACGCCAACAATTTTTTAGATATCAATATCCCCCTTGCAGATTTATATCGGCTTTGTTTTAACATTATTCTGATGATGTTTGAAGCAAATCGAGTAATAATAAGATGCTGAATTCAAATCATTTTGAAAATAACACACTTCCTTCTGCCAGTTGGTGGCGCTATAACTTTGACTCCTAATAGTCACATATATGCGATCGACATCATACAACGAATAATCTGATGAAGTTTGATTAAAATCAGGAAATGTATGTGGACGGTATTAGACACTTCCTGTTTCTCATTTCTCGCCATAATTTCAACGCCTCGCCACGAGCAAACCGTTAGAGATATCAAAAATCCCCTGGCAATTTTTCATCCCCAGTGTCTTGAGATCATGTTGACCAAGTTTGGCGGCAATCGAGAAAAAAACCTATGACAAGTATTTCAAATTCCAGAGCATGCGCTTTTTACATAACTCTAAATAGCTGACTTCCTGTTGGGTGGAGCCTATGACATGCAATACGAAAGTTGTTCGGCACGATGAGATCTATATGTGTACTGAGTTTCATATGAATATGTGCAAGTATGTGTGAGCTATACATCAACATTTCTGACTGTGTTCCAGGGGGCGCCGTAGAGCCCCTGTGCCACGCCCGGTTCCCAGCCTCTGCAGGCTCCTAAAGGCCACAGATTCCAAAGTGTGCGCAAATTTTCAAGAGTTTTTGAGTATGTTAAGGACCCCAAAAGCCCCCACAACTTTGACGAAAAATTTGAATACTAAACCCTAAATAGCCAACTTCCTGTTGGGCGGAGCCTATGATATGCAATACAAAAGTTGTTTGGATTGATGAGATTTATATGTGTACCGAGTTTCATTCGTCTACGAGCAAGAATGTATGATATATGGCCCTCCATATTCCAGGGGGCGCTGTAGAGCCCCTGTGCCACGCCCGTGTATCAGTCTCTGCCCGGCCCTAATGGCCGCAGGTTCCAATCTGTGTGCCAATTTTCAAGACTTTTTAAGCACGTTAAGGGCCCCAAAAGCCCCCGAGACGTTGAAAAAAAAAAAAAAAAATAATAATAATAATAATAAAATATAGCTGCAAGCAGCGATGGCGGGCTCAAGCCACCAATGCCATCGCCACCCCGGTGGCATCAGGTAAACTGTGCCCAGCGGGCACATGCATTCACAATATCCCTCTGGCAGTGAGGTTTTAAAGGATATGGCAGTTAAAGGGTTAATCCGAATTATCTAGACTTTAAAATCACATTCACAGAACAATATATATATATATATATATATATATATATATATATATATATATATATATATATATATTTATATATAACTTTAGTAACACTTTACAATAAGATTCCATTCATAAACATTATGTTAACATGAACAATATTTATATAACATTCATTCATGTCAGTTAATATTCCAAACGTAAACATTAAAACATTGTTTTATTGTGATTTTTTTCCAAGAACATTTTACCAATTCCAAACCATATCAATCTTAATAACTACCATTATTTTTTATTTAATCATTTATGAGTGCTATACAATAGTCCAGGAAAGCTGGAAGAGAAAAACAGGTCAAGAAGAACTGACAAAAAGAATTGCAAAATAATTAGGAAATAATGTGAAGATTAATTTTTAGTCAATTCTGCAAGACAGACTTTCAGGAAAGGAGGTGGAATAAAAATGAGCTCCTAAATCTTAATCCCAGATTCTGGAAGATATATTCCTCAAACCATCGAACAAGAGGAGGTGGTGCTGGTCCTTCACGAGTCACTCTAATCTGTTCATAAAGCCTATATATAAAGACTTAATATATAGTATTTCACAATACTTCATGGTATTCTAATTAAATCATTTTTTGGAATCTTAAGTCTCTCAGAGCCTGACACCGAGTAATTCTGGAGACTCCAGGAAAGTGGCAGTTCTGTAAAATGTTGGCGCTGGAGACTAAATGCACCCTGATAGTTTCACACCTAATTCACTTAACACACACACACACACATTACCCACAGTGACAGTGGGACTGAGTGACATCAGATGTATGATAGTTTTTTTTAATTTTCTATCATCCATATAGTGTTGTATAGTCATGAAACTATGGTCATGAGACCAGTCATTCTGAGGAAATATGCCTCAGAATGACTGGTCTTCTATGTGTACATTTTTTTTTTTTTTAAAGTGTTTAGAAGCTGCACTTTAAAAAAATAAAAAGACATTTACTGGTTCCTTTTTTACTATTATTTCAAAAAATCATCACGGCAAAACCATTCAAGCTATCCAAAATTCATTCACACCTATTCTGTAAGATTAATTCTTTAAACAGTGGTAAAAGAGGATGTGGTGCTGATCCTTCAAGAGTCACTCAAAACGTATCTGTCCATAAAGCCTATAAAGAATTATTCTTAATATACAGTTCAAAATACTTCAGCTTGTTATTCTAATTAAGTGAGGGTCATTTTATCAGTAAAATATATACAATTCATTTTTTTTTTGAAAGATTTCTATAAATGATTTAAATCATACTCGTTTCTACAATAATTATTTAAAAGTAATCCTATAGCTCCCTCTGGTGGCCATTATAGGTACTAAGAATTGCAAGCTTGATTTATAAGTTATGATAGTTTAAATTTTATGCTGGCTCTTGAAAGTGATAAAGCTATGAAACTTACTGTGCTTCCTTCAAATGAGGACTTCTACTTATATAAAAAATTATGAAGATTTAGAATGAAAAATTGTAAAGATATAGTAAAATAACTATTGTATTTTTTTATGTTACTTTAATAAATCTCTATGGCAACACCATTTAAGCTATCCTAAACCCATTCACAATTTAACATCTCAGTATATTGGCGTCATGTTGAAAAAGGAGTATGGAAAGTGAAAAAGTGAAAGTGAAGTGACATTCAGCCAAGTATGGTGACCCATACTCAGAATTTGTGCTCTGCATTTAACCCATCCGAAATGCACACACACAGAGCAGTGAACACACACACACACACTGTGAGCACACACCCGGAGCAGTGGGCAGCCATTTATACTGCGGCGCCCGGGGAGCAGTGGGGGGTTCGATGCCTTGCTCAAGGGCACCTAAGTCGTGGTATTGAAGGTGGAGACAGAACTGTTCATGCACTCCCCCCGCCTACAATTCCGTCCGGCCCGAGACTAGAACCCACAACCCTTCGATTGGGAGTCCAACCCTCTAACCATTAGGCCACGACTTCCCCAAAGGAGTAGTATGAGTAGGAGTATGAATTCATTTGCAGGCTTTATCATAAATCCACAATAAAATTTCTGAGTTCTGTATCAATCTGTGTTGTTGTTTGTTTATTTTTATCTTTTATTTTTCATAGGAAGATAACTTACTCTCATTTTTAATAAATGTGCTTATAAACCAAGGACAAGCTATTTATAGCTGTATTTATAAACTGCTTACTACTGACTATTAATATTGGGACAAGGCTTTATAAAGCATGAACTGACTATTTAATAATGAGTGCAGTTATTATAAAGTGTTATCAATGCATTTGCTAATGTTAACAAATTAGACATTATTTTACAGTGTTATCAAATCCTTAAATGACTCATAAGCATTTGTGAAAGTTCTGCTTGCATTACAGCTTAGTATTGATCTGTGAGCTGAACAGATTTACTGTTACATCCATGAGATTATGTAAATTAAAATAAATATAATGTCACAGGATGTCATAGGTCAGTATCAAATGAGTTTGAAATTATTATCTGCAGCACAAATAAGTTTTTTTTAGGATTTTTAAAAATCCCTAAAACTGTCAGAAAAAGGTTAAGGCCTAAGCTATTTCTATGTGAGTGGCTAATTTTATTTTTGTTTTTATAATTGTAATACACAAACTATGAAATTATACAAAATGTATAAAAAGATAAATAAATAAATACGCACACATTAAAAAAGCAGCCAAGTCGAATGAGTTTCCTTTTTTATATAGATTAAAATTGAAGACAGAAGCAAGTGGTAAATGTGGTCACTTTAATATTCAAATCCAGTAGATCCAGTTTATGTTCACGTGGCTGTTTTCGTTTATATTCGCCAAGCTATTATGTGTTTTGAAATAATCTTGTCCGTGATGTGTTCGTTCGTACGACGAAAGCCAGAATCCTGCAGCTCGAGAGATATGTTATTCTGCCAGTCGCGCTTTCAAATAGTCTTGCGCACTTAAACGGGTCACAAACACCTGCATTTAGCTCTTGTTGTGTTACAATGGGTTTATTGTGTGCATTTGTGGTAATATTTTATTTAAAAAAGCTCTTAAACAAGAATAAATTCGTTTGTTTTGAGCTGGACACTGTACGCGCTGATCGGAGGCGGTGATTTCAGATAGGCAGCTGCAAATATTTCATTTTCACACAAACAGTTCAAAAACATCTTAATTTAGCTCTTGGTTTGTTCTAATTGGTTGATTGTGTGATATCGCTGTAATAATTTATTTTTAAAAGCTTTAAAACAGGAATAAATTCGTTTTCTCTGAGCTCTTTACTCCAGACGCTCGTGATCACAGCGGTGATTCATCTCTCCTATTTCTCACATATCTCTGGCCAGAAATAATTTATCCATGAGCCCTGAACCGGTAATAATCAGATATGTTGGTTTAGCTTGTCAGTGTGAATTAAATCTAAGTATTTGTTTGTATTTTTAACCGATTTAAAAGTGAAAGTAAAAGTCCGGGAATTGAACCTGTAGGGGCGCTATTTCTCTCAGACAATGGAAGTCTGAAGCACATATACTCAAACAGAGGGACAGAGTGAGATGAGATGTCTGACAGTTTTTTTAATTTTCTGTTATCCATACAGTGTTGTAAAGTCGTGAAACTATGCATATTTCCTCAGAATGACTTTTTCATCTGTATGAAAAAATTCTTTGACGTGTTTGGAAGCTGCAATTTAAAAATACAATAATGATTCCCTTTGTAAGGTCATTTAAAAAAATCACCACGGCAAAACCATTCAAGCTATCCAAAATCCATTCACAATTTAAGTTCCTATCAGAAATACTGATGTGTGTTCAGAGTTTTGTGAAATTCTAAGTATGTTATTTGCCTCAAAATCACCTGAGAAGTATTCCAGTTTGACATGTTGCCACGGCAACAATTTTTTAGATATCAATATCCCCCTTGCAGATTTATATCGGCTGTGTTTTAACATTATTCTGATGAAGTTTGAAGCAAATTGAGGTTATAATAAGATGCTGAATTCAAATCATTTTGAAAATGACACACTTCCTTCTGCCAGTTGGTGGCGCTATAACTTTGACTCCTAATAGTCACATATATGCGATCGACATCATACAACGAATAATCTGATGAAGTTTGATTAAAATCAGGAAATGTATGTGGATGGTATTAGACACTTCCTGTTTCTAATTTCTCGCCATAATTTCAACGCCTCGCCACGAGCAAACCGTTCGAGATATCAAAAATCCCCTGGCAATTTTTCATCCCCAGTGTCTTGAGATCATGTTGACCGAGTTTGGCGGCAATCGAGAAAAAAACCTATGACAAGTATTTCAAATTCCAGAGCATGCGCTTTTTACATAACTCTAAATAGCTGACTTCCTGTTGGGTGGAGCCTATGACATGCAATACGAAAGTTGTTCGGCACGATGAGATCTATATGTGTACTGAGTTTCATATGAATATGTGCAAGTATGTGTGAGCTATACATCAACATTTCTGACTGTGTTCCAGGGGGCGCCGTAGAGCCCCTGTGCCACGCCCGGGTCCCAGCCTCTGCAGGCTCCTAAAGGCCACAGATTCCAAAGTGTGCGCAAATTTTCAAGAGTTTTTGAGTATGTTAAGGACCCCAAAAGCCCCCACAACTTTGACGAAAAATTTGAATACTAAACCCTAAATAGCCAACTTCCTGTTGGGCGGAGCCTATGATATGCAATACAAAAGTTGTTTGGATTGATGAGATTTATATGTGTACGGAGTTTCATACGTCTACGAGCAAGAATGTATGATATATGGCCCTCCATATTCCAGGGGGCGCTGTAGAGCCCCTGTGCCACGCCCGTGTATCAGTCTCTGCCCGGCCATAATGGCCGCAGGTTCCAATCTGTGTGCCAATTTTCAAGACTTTTTAAGCACGTTAAGGGCCCCAAAAGCCCCCGAGACGTTGGAAAAAAAAAAAAAAAAAAAAAAAAAAAATAATAATAATAATAATAATAATAATAAAAAATAATCCTAAGGAAAACAATAGGCCTCTCGCCCTTTGGGCTTGAGCCCTAAAAATAATCCTAAGGAAAACAATAGGCCTCTCGCCCTTTGGGCTTGAGCCCTAATTAAAGCTGCAAGCAGCGATGAACGGGCCCTCGCACCCGGGCTCACCGCAATCGTGTGGCTTTAGTAAAAAGGTGAAGGTGAGAAATATGCATTTCAAATCGTTAATATAATTGGAATATGTCAAAGTCACTTATCAGTGCCAATTTTCCTGTTGCCAATAGGTGGCGCTATCATTATAATGGAATACTGGCCTTCAGATGTGTTCAGGCTAGGAGTCTTATCGAACATGTGAAGTTTGGGGAATATCGAACATTTCAAGCCTGAGTTACAACAACTTCTCTTGCTGTGGCGAGACATCAAATTTTGTCATGGCGCCATGGACACGCCCTTTAAAAAAATCTAAAGATCTCCACAATTTAACATTGCAAAGACCTTTAGATTAGACTGACCAAAATAAAATGTTGATGTCATAAAATTTCTTGGAGTAGTTCTTTGCGGTATAAAACATGACACTTCCTGTTGCCAGCAGGTGGCGCTATGACTATGACTGAATATGGGCATGTAGATCTGTTAAGGGCAGAAGTCTTATCTAACATGTGAAGTTTGAGGCAGATTGGACATTGTATGTCTGAGTTACAGCAACTTCCTTTTTCATGGCGAAACATCGAAATTTGTCAGGCCGCCATGGACACGCCCTTTAACGAAACCTCAAGATCTTCGCAATTTAACATTGCAAAGGCCTTTAGATTTAACTGACCATATATGGTGTTGATCTGAATAAATCTCTAGGAGGAGTTCGTTAAAGTACAACCCCTGAAAATGGCAAAAACAATGCCAATTTTGCAGAGAAAATTCAAAATAACCGACTTCCTGTTGGGATTCAGATTTCCTACCAAGAGACTTTTTTGTAGGTATTGGTGTGTTACATGTGTGTACCGATTTTTGTACATGTACGTGAAACATAGCTCGAGGCGCACTCTGTTGAATGTGTATAGGTGGCGCTATCGAGCCATTTTGCCACACCCAATGGAATATTGGCCTTCAGATGTGTTCAGGCCAGGACTCTTATCAAACAGGTGAAGTTTGGGCAAGATCTGATATTTTATGCCTGAGTTACAACAACTTCTACTCCCATGGCGAGACATCGAACTTTGTCACGGCGCCATGGACACGCCCTTTAACGAAAACTCAAGATCTTCACAGTTTAACATTGCACAGGCCTTTAGATTAGACTGACCACAAAAAAGACATTGATGTCATAAAATTTCTAGGAGTAATTCTTCGGAGCATAAAATATGACACTTCCTGTTGCCAATAGGTGGCGCTATGACTATAACTGAATATGGGCATGTCAATCTGTTCAGTTCTAGAGTCTTATCAACCATGTGAAGTTTGGGGCAGATTGGACATTGTATGTCTGAGTTATAGCAACTTCATTTTTCATGGCGAATCATCGAAATTCGCCAGGCCGCCACTGACACGCCCTTCGACGAAAACTCAAAATCTTCGCAATTTAACATCGCAAAGGCCTTTAGATTAGGCATACCAAATTTGGTGTTGAACTGAATAAGTCTCTAGGAGGAGTTCGTTAAAATACAACTCATGGAAATGGCAAAAATGACACAAAATTTGCTCATATTATTAAAAATAACCGACTTCCTGTTGGGATTCGGATTTTGTACCAGGAGACTTTTTTGTAGCTATTAGTGTGTTACATATGTGTACCGATTTTCATACATGTACGTGAAACATAGCTCGAGGCGCACACCGCTGAAAGTGTATAGGTGGCGCTGTCGAGCTATTTTGCCACACCCACTTCTGAAACCCATATCAGATGTAAATTTTCGCCGGTTCTGAGGTGTGTGCAAAGTTTCATGACTTTTTGAGTATGTTTAGGCCCTCAAAAATGCGATTCATTTTGGAGAAGAATAATAATAATAATAATTAAAGCTGCAAGCAGCGATGAACGGGCCCTCGCACCCGGGCTCACCGCCATCGTGTTGCTTTAGTAAAAAGGTGAACGTTGAGAAATATGCATTTAATGTCCTAAATATAAGTGGAATATATCAAAGTATATCCCATATATGTGCCAATCTTACCGTTGCCAGCAGGTGGCGCTATCATTATAATGGAATATTGGCCTTCAGATGTGTTCAGGCCAGGACTCTTATCGAACATGTGAAGTTTGGGGAAGATTGAACATTTTATGCTTGAGTTACAACAACTTCTCTTGATGTGGCAAGACATCGAATTTTGTCATGGCGCCATGGAAACGCCCTTTAACAAAAACTCAGGATCTCCAAAAGTTAACATTGCACAGGCCTTTAGATTAGACTGACCACAAAATATATGTTAATCTCAAAAAAATTATAGGAGTAGTTTGTCGCAGCGTAAAACATGTCACTTCCTGTTGCCAATAGGTGGCGCTATGACTATAACTGAATGTGGGCATGTAGATCTGTTAAGGGCAGAAGTTTTATCTAACATGTGAAGTTTGGGGCAGATTGGACATTGTACGTCTGAGTTACAGCAACTTCCTTTTTCATGGCGAAACATCGAAATTTGTCAGGCCACCATGGACACGCCCTTTAACGAAATCTAAAGATCTTCGCAATTTAACATCGCAAAGGGCTTAAGATTACACTGACCAGGTTTGGTGTTGATCTGAATAAATCTCTAGGAGGAGTTCGTTAAAGTACAACCCCTGAAAATGGCAAAAACAACGCCAATATCGCAGAGAAAATTCTAAATAACCGACTTCCTGTTGGGATTCAGATTTCGTACCAAGAGACTTTTTTGTAGGTATTGGTGTGTTACATGTGTATACCGATTTTTGTACATGTACGTGAAACATAGCTCGAGGCGCACTCTGTTGAAAGTGTATAGGTGGCGCTATCGAGCCATTTTGCCACAACTGATGGAATTTTGGCCTTCAGATGTGTTCAGGCCAGGACTCTTATCACACATGTGAAGTTTGGGGAAGATCGAACATTTTATGCCTGAGTTATAACATCTTTTATTCCCATGGCGAGACATCGAACTTCGTGACGGCGCCATGGACACGCCTTTTAACGAAAACTCAAGATCTTCACAACTTAACATCGCACAGGGCTTTAGATTAGACTGACCACAAAAAATACATTGATGTCATAAAATTTCTAGGAGTAGTTCATCGCAGTGTAAAATATGTCACTTCCTGTTGCCAATAGGTGGTGCTATGAATATAACTGAATATGGGCATGTCAATCTGTTCAGGTCAGGAGTCTCATCAAACATGTGAAATTTGGGGCAGATTGGTCATTGTATGTCTGAGTTATAGCAACTTCCTGTTTCATGGCGAATCATCGAAATTCGCCAGGCCGCCACGGACACGCCCATTAACGAAAACTCAAAAGCTTCGCAATTTAACATCGCAAAGGCCTTCAGATTAGGCATACCAAATTTGGTGTTGATCTGAATGAATCTCTAGGAGGAGTTCGTTAAAATACAACGCATGGAAATGACAAAAATGACACAAAATTTGCTCATAATATTAGTAATAACCGACTTCCTGTTGGGTTTCGGATTTTGCTCCAAGAGACTTTTTTGTAGCTATTGGAGAGTTACATGTGTATACCGATTTTCATACATGTACATGAAACGTAGCTCGAGGCGCACACCGTTGAACGTGTATAGGTGGCGCTGTTGAGCCATTTTGCCACACCCACTTCTGAAACCCATATCAGACGTAAATTTTCACCAGTTCTGAGGTGTGTGCAAAGTTTCATGACTTTTCGAGCATGTTTAGGCCCTCAAAAATGTGATTCATTTTGGAGAAGAAGAATAATAATAATAATAATAATAATAATTAAAGCTGCAAGCAGCGATGAACGGGCCCTCGCACCCGGGCTCACCGCCATCGTGTTGCTTTAGTAAAAAGGTGAACGTTGAGAAATATGCATTTAATGTCCTAAATATATGTGCCAATCTTACCGTTGCCAGCAGGTGGCGCTATCATTATAATGGAATATTGGCCTTCAGATGTGTTCAGACCAGGACTCTTATCAAACATGTGAAGTTTGGGGAAGATTGAACATTTTATGCTTGAGTTACAACAACTTCTCTTGCTGTGGCAAGACATCAAATTTTGTCATGGCGCCATGGAAACGCCCTTTAACAAAAACTCAAGATCTCCAAAAGTTAACATTGCACAGGCCTTTAGATTAGACTGACCACAAAATATATGTTAATCTCAAAAAAATTATAGGAGTAGTTTGTCGCAGCGTAAAACATGTCACTTCCTGTTGCCAATAGGTGGCGCTATGACTATAACTGAATGTGGGCATGTAGATCTGTTAAGGGCAGAAGTTTTATCTAACATGTGAAGTTTGGGGCAGATTGGACATTGTATGTCTGAGTTACAGCAACTTCCTTTTTCATGGCGAAACATCGAAATTTGTCAGGCCACCATGGACACGCCCTTTAACGAAATCTAAAGATCTTCGCAATTTAACATCGCAAAGAGATTACACTGACCAGGTTTGGTGTTGATCTGAATAAATCTCTAGGAGGAGTTCGTTAAAGTACAACCCCTGAAAATGACCAAAACAACGCCAATTTTGCAGAGAAAATTCTAAATAACCGACTTCCTGTTGGGATTCGGATTTCGTACCAAGAGACTTTTTTGTAGGTATTGGTGTCTTACATGTGTATACCGATTTTTGTACATGTACGTGAAACATAGCTCGAGGCGCACTTTGTTGAAAGTGTATAGGTGGTGCTATCGAGCCATTTTGCCACACCTGATGGAATTTTGGCCTTCAGATGTGTTCAGGCCAGGACTCTTATCACACATGTGAAGTTTGGGGAAGATCGGACATTTTATGCCTGAGTTATAACATCTTTTATTCCTATGGCGAGACATCGAACTTCGTGATGGCGCCATGGACACGCCTTTTAACGAAAACTCAAGATCTTCACAACTTAACATCGCACAGGGCTTTAGATTAGACTGACCACAAAAAATACATTGATGTCATAAAATTTCTAGGAGTAGTTCATCGCAGTGTAAAATATTTCACTTCCTGTTGCCAATAGGTGGCGCTATGACTATAACTGAATATGGGCATGTCAGTCTGTTCAGGTCAGGAGTCTCATCAAACATGTGAAGTTTGGGGCAGATTGGTCATTGTATGTCTGAGTTATAGCAACTTCCTGTTTCATGGCGAATCATCGAAATTCGCCAGGCCGCCAAGGACACGCCCATTAACGAAAACTCAAAAGCTTCGCAATTTAACATCGCAAAGACCTTCAGATTAGGCATACCAAATTTGGTGTTGATCTGAATGAATCTCTAGGAGGAGTTCGTTAAAATCCAACGCATGGAAATGACAAAAATGACACAAAATTTGCTCATAATATTAGTAATAACCGACTTCCTGTTGGGTTTCGGATTTTGCTCCAAGAGACTTTTTTGTAGGTATTGGAGAGTTACATGTGTATACCGATTTTCATACATGTACGTGAAACATAGCTCGAGGCGCACTCCGTTTAAAGTGTATACGCACTCCGTTGAAATTGTATAGGTGGCGCTATCGAGCCAGTTTGCCACACTCGATGGAATATTGGCCTTCAGATCTGTTTAGGCCAGGACCCTTTACACAAAAGTGAAGTTTGGGCAAGATTGGACATTTTATGCCTGAGTTATAACATCTTTTATTCCCATGGCGAGACATCGAACTTCATCACGGCGCCATGGACACACCTTTTAACAAAAACTCAAGATCTTCACAACTTAACATCACACAGGTCTTTAGATTAGACTGACCACAAAAAAGACACTGATGTCATAAAATTTCTAGGAGTAGTTTGTCGCAGTGTAAAATATGTAACTTCCTGTTGCCAATAGGTGGCGCTATGACTATAACTGAATATTGGCATGTAGATCTGTTCAGGTCAAGAGTCTTATCCAACATGTGAAGTTTGGGGCAGATTGGACATTGTATGTCTGAGTTACAGCAACTTCCTTTTTCATGGCGAAACATCGAAATTTGTCAGGCCGCCATGGACACGCCCTTTAACGAAACCTCAAGTCCTTCGCAATTTATTATCGCAAAGGGCTTTAGATTACATTGACCAAGTTTGGTGTTGATCTGAATAAATCTCTAGGAGGAGTTCGTTAAAGTACAACCCCTGAAAATGGCAAAAACAACACCAATTTTGAAGGGAAAATGCAAAATAACTGACTTCCTGTTGGGATCCGGATTTCGTACCAAGAGACTTTTTTGTAGGTATATGAGTGTTACATGTGTGTACCAATTTTTGTACATGTACGTGAAACATAGCTCGAGGCGCACTCTGTTGAAAGTGTATAGGTGGCGCTATAGAGCCATTCTGCCACACCCGGTGGAATATTGGCCTGCAGATCTGTTCAGGCCAGGACTCTTATCACACATGTGAAGTTTGGGGAAGATCGGACATTTTATGCCTGAGTTATAACATCTTTTATTCTCATGGCGAGACATCGAACTTCGTCGTGGCGCCATGAACATGCCATTTAACGAAAACTCAAGATCTTCACAACTGAACATCGCACAGGCCTTTAGATTAGACTGACCACAAAAAAGACATTGATGTCATAAAATTTCTAGGAGTAGTTCGTCGCAGCGTAAAATATGTCACTTCCTGTTGCCAATAGGTGGCGCTATGAATATAACTGAATATGGGCATGTCAATCTGTTCAGCTTCGGAGTCTCATCAAACATGTGAAGTTTGGGGCAAATTGGTCATTGTATGTCTGAGTTATAGCAACTTCATTTTTCATGGCGAATCATCGAAATTCGCCAGGCCGCCACGGACACGCCCTTCAACGAAAACTCAAGATCTTCGCAATTTAACATCGCAAAGGCCTTTAGATTAGGCATACCAAATTTGGTGATAATTTGAAGAACTCTCTAGGAGGAGTTCGTTAAAATACAACACATGGAAATGACCAAAATTACACAAAATTTGCTCATAATATTAAAAATAACCGACTTCCTGTTGGGTTTAGAATTTCACTCCAAGAGTCTTTTTTGTAGGTATTGGTGTGTTACATATGTGTGCCAATTTTCGTGCATGTACATGAAACGTAGCTCGAGGCGCACACCGTTGAACGTGTATAGGTGGCGCTGTTGAGCCATTTTGCCACACCCACTTCTGAAACCCATATCAGACGTAAATTTTCGCCAGTTCTGAGGTGTGTGCAAAGTTTCATGACTTTTCGAGCATGTTTAGGCCCTCAAAAATGCGATTCATTTTGGAGAAGAAGAATAATAATAATAATTAAAGCTGCAAGCAGCGATGAACGGGCCCTCGCAACCGGGCTCACCGGCAGCGAGTGGCTTTAGTTAATAGGTGAACGGTGAGAAATATGCGTTTAAACTCATAAATATAAGTAGAATATATCAATGTTTATTCCATATATGTGCCAATCTTCCTTTTGCCAGCAGGTGGCGCTATCATTATAGTGGAATATTGGCCTTCAGATGTGTTCAGGGCAGGACTTTTGTCGAACATGTGAGGTTTGGGGAGGATTGGACATTTAATGCCTGAGTTAAAACAACATCCTATTTCATGGCGAAACATCGAAATTTGTCAGGCCGCCATGGACACGCCCTTTAACGAAACCTCAAGATCTTCGCAATTTAAGATCGCAAAAGGCTTTAGATTACACTGACCAAGTTTGGTGTTGATCTGAATAAATCTCTAGGAGGAGTTCATCAAAGTCCAACCCCTGAAAATGGCCAAAACAACACTAATTTTGCAGAGAAAATTCTAAATAACTGACTTCTTGTTGGGATTCGGATTTCGTACCAAGAGACTTTTTCGTAGATATTGGTGTGTTACATGTGTGTACCGATTTTTGTACATGTACGTGAAACATAGCTCGAGGCGCACTCCGTTTAAAGTGTATACGCACTCCGTTGAAATTGTATAGGTGGCGCTATCGAGCCAGTTTGCCACACTCGATGGAATATTGGCCTTCAGATCTGTTTAGGCCAGGACCCTTTACACAAAAGTGAAGTTTGGGCAAGATTGGACATTTTATGCCTGAGTTATAACATCTTTTATTCCCATGGCGAGACATCGAACTTCATCACGGCGCCATGGACACACCTTTTAACAAAAACTCAAGATCTTCACAACTAAACATCACACAGGTCTTTAGATTAGACTGACCACAAAAAAGACACTGATGTCATAAAATTTCTAGGAGTAGTTTGTCGCAGTGTAAAATATGTAACTTCCTGTTGCCAATAGGTGGCGCTATGACTATAACTGAATATTGGCATGTAGATCTGTTCAGGTCAAGAGTCTTATCCAACATGTGAAGTTTGGGGCAGATTGGACATTGTATGTCTGAGTTACAGCAACTTCCTTTTTCATGGCGAAACATCGAAATTTGTCAGGCCGCCATGGACACGCCCTTTAACGAAACCTCAAGTCCTTCGCAATTTATTATCGCAAAGGGCTTTAGATTACATTGACCAAGTTTGGTGTTGATCTGAATAAATCTCTAGGAGGAGTTCGTTAAAGTACAACCCCTGAAAATGGCAAAAACAACACCAATTTTGAAGGGAAAATGCAAAATAACTGACTTACTGTTGGGATCCGGATTTCGTACCAAGAGACTTTTTTGTAGGTATATGAGTGTTACATGTGTGTACCAATTTTTGTACATGTACGTGAAACATAGCTCGAGGCGCACTCCGTTGAAAGTGTATAGGTGGCGCTATAGAGCCATTCTGCCACACCCGGTGGAATATTGGCCTGCAGATCTGTTCAGGTCAGGACTCTTATCACACATGTGAAGTTTGGGGAAGATCGGACATTTTATGCCTGAGTTATAACATCTTTTATTCTCATGGCGAGACATCGAACTTCGTCGCGGCGCCATGAACAAGCCATTTAACGAAAACTCAAGATCTTCACAACTGAACATCGCACAGGCCTTTAGATTAGACTGACCACAAAAAAGACATTGATGTCATAAAATTTCTAGGAGTAGTTCGTCGCAGCGTAAAATATGTCACTTCCTGTTGCCAATAGGTGGCGCTATGAATATAACTGAATATGGGCATGTCAATCTGTTCAGCTTCGGAGTCTCATCAAACATGTGAAGTTTGGGGCAAATTGGTCATTGTATGTCTGAGTTATAGCAACTTCATTTTTCATGGCGAATCATCGAAATTCGCCAGGCCGCCACGGACACGCCCTTCAACGAAAACTCAAGATCTTCGCAATTTAACATCGCAAAGGCCTTTAGATTAGGCATACCAAATTTGGTGATGATTTGAAGAACTCTCTAGGAGGAGTTCGTTAAAATACAACACATGGAAATGACCAAAATTACACAAAATTTGCTCATAATATTAAAAATAACCGACTTCCTGTTGGGTTTAGAATTTCACTCCAAGAGTCTTTTTTGTAGGTATTGGTGTGTTACATATGTGTGCCAATTTTCGTGCATGTACGTGAAACATAGCTGGAAGGCTGTTGATTTTCTTGGTATAGGTGGCGCTGTCGAGCCATTTTGCCACACCCTCTTCTGAATCCTATATCACACGAAAATTTTCACCAGGTTTGACGCGTGTGCAAAGTTTCATGACTTTTTGAGCATGTTAAAGCCCTCAAAAATGCGATTCATTCGGGAGAAGAAGAAGAATAATAATAATAATAATAATAAAAAACAAAGCAGATACAAGAGGGTCCTCGCACCTCGGTGCTCGGGCCCTAATAATAATAATAATAATAATAATAATAATAATAATAATAAACGGAGCAATTCCAAGAGGGTCCTCACACCATCGGTGCTCGGGCCCTAATAATAATAATAATAATAATAAACGGAGCAATTCCAAGAGGGTCCTCACACCATCGGTGCTCGGGCCCTAAATATAGCTGCAAGCAGCGATGGCGGGCTCAAGCCACCAATGCCATCGCCACCCCGGTGGCATCAGGTAAACTGTGCCCAGCGGGCACATGCATTCACAATATCTCTCTGGCAGTGAGGTTTTAAAGGATATGGCAGTTAAAGGGTTAATCCGAATCATCAAGACTTTAAAATCACATTCACAGAACAATATATATAACTTTAGTGACACTTTACAATAATATTTCATTTCTAAACATTATGTTAACATGAACAATATTTATATAGCATTCATTCATGTCAGTTAATATTCCAAACTTAAACATTAAAACATTGTTTTATTGTGATTTTTTTCCAAGCACATTTTACCAATTCCAAACCATATCAATCTTAATAACTACCATTATTTTTTATTTAATCATTTATGATTGCTATACAATAGTCCAGGAAAGCTGGAAGAGAAAAACTCCTTATTTTCATGTGTGCAGAATTATTGGGCATGTTTTCTTTTACAGATGAAATGCGCTAAAAAAAGAGTTTTAACTCTGTAAAGCCTGTGAGAAATATCAAACATAAATGCAATACAGAAATTGATAAGTTTTGGCCATTGTACAAAAAATGCTGACTGGGTCATGAGGTCAGAAAAGAAGAAGAAAAAAACAGGTCAAGAAGAACTGACAAAAAGAATTGCAAAATAATTAGGAATTAATGTGAAGATTAATTTTTAGTCAATTCTGCAAGACAGACTTTCAGGAAAGGAGGTGGAATAAAAAAGAGCTCCTAAATCTTAATCCCGGATTCTGGAAGATATATTCCTCAAACCATCGGACAAGAGGAGGTGGTGCTGGTCCTTCACGAGTCACTCTAATCTGTTCATAAAGCCTATATATAAAGTCTTAATATATAGTATTTCACAATACTTCATGGTATTCTAATTAAATAATTTTTTTGAATCTTAGATCTCTCAGAACCTGACACAGAGTAATTCTGGAGACTCCAGGAAAGTGGCAGTTCTGTAAAATGTTGGCGCTGGAGACTAAATGCTCCCTGATAGTTTCACACCTAATTCACTTACACACACACACACACACATTACCCACAGTGACAGAGGGACAGAGTTACATCAGATGTTTGATAGTTTTTTAATTTTCTATCATCCATATAGTGTTGTATAGTCATGAAACTATGCATATTTCCTCAGAATGACTTGTCTTCTATGTGTACATTTTTTTGAAGTGTTTAGAAGCTGCACTTAAAAAAAATAAAAAGACATTTACTGGTTTCTTTTTACTGTTATTTCAATAAATCACCACGACAAAACCATTCAAGCTATCCAAAATTCATTCGCACCTGTTCTGTAAGATAAATTCTTTAAACAGTGGTAAAAGAGGATGTGGGGCTGAACCTTCAAGAGTCACTCAAAACTTATCTGTCCATAAAGCCTATAAAGAATTATTTCTTAATATACAGTTCACAATACTTCAGCTTGTTATTCTAATTAAGTGAGGGTCATTTTATCAGTAAATACATAAAATTCATATTATTTTTCTTTGAAAGATTTCTATAAATGATTTAAATTATACTCGTTTCTACAATAATTATTTAAAAGTAATCCTATAGCTCCATCTGGTGGCCATTATTGGTACTAAGAATTGCAAGCTTGATTTATAAGTTATGATAGTTTTAATTTTATGCTGGCTCTTGAAAATGATAAAGCTATGTGCTTCCTTCAAATGATGACTTCTACATAGATAAAAAATTATGAAGAGTTGAAATGAAAATTTTTAAAGATATCGTAAAATAACTATTGTATTTTTTTATGTTACTTTAATAAATCGCTATGGCCACACCATTTAAGGTATCCTAAACCCATTCGCAATTTAACATCTTCAGTATATTAGCATCATGTTGAAAAAGTTTGGTGTGAACTACTTATGTCTTCTCGGAGGAGTATGAATTCATTTTTACATGCTGATTTTATCATAAATCCACAATAACATTTCTGAGTTGTGTATCAATCTGTGTTGTTGTTTGTTTATTTTTTTTTCATAGGAAGATAACTGAAAAGATTACTCTCCTTTTTAATAAATGTGCTTATAAACCAAGAACAAGCTATTTATATAATAAACTGCTTACTACTGACTATTAATATTGGGACAAGGCTTTATAAAGCATAAACTGACTATTTACTAATGAGTGCAGTTATTATAAAGTGTTACCAATGCATTTACTAATGTTAACAGATTAGACATTATTTTACAGTGTTATTAAATCCTTTAATGACTTATAAGCATTTGTGAAAGAAGCTTAGTCTTGATCTGTGAACTGAACAGTTTTACTGTTACATCCATGAGATTTTAAAAATGTAGATACATGTCATGTCACAGGATGGAATAGGTCAGTATCAAATTAGTTGAAATTATTATTTGCAGCACAAATAAGTATTTTTAGAATTTTGTTTTTAATTCCTGAAACTGTCAGAAAAGGATAAGGCCTAAGAGATTTCTTAAGCTGTAATGAAAACAGCAATGTTAGCAACAGCAACAAAAAATAACAATTTAAAATACATTTTTTTTCTGGTGATTAAAGAGATTATTAAGTCTCTCTCTCTCTCTCTCTCATTGTGTCTGCCACTCAGCTCATGCCCATCCCCCACTCACACACACACACTCACACACACACATGCACTCAGTCAGCACACATACATTGCTCAAACAGAGGGACAGAGTGAGTTGAGATGTCTGACAGTTTTTTTTTATTTTCTTTTAATCATACAGTGTTGTAAGGTCATGAAACTATGCATATGTCCTCAGAATGATTTGATCTCTGTATGAATTTTTTTTAAGTGTTTGGAAGCTGCTATTTAAAAATACAAGATAATTAATGATTCCCTTTTTACTGTCATTTCAAAAAATCACCACGACAAAACGGTTCAAGCTAACCAAAATCCGTTCGCAATTTAAGTTCCTCAATGTTTTTTCAACATGTAGACAAAGTTTGGTGAGTATAGTGAACATTTCCTCTGAGGAGAATGCATTAAATCAGAGCTCAATTTAAATATTCAAATCAAAATAGCCGACTTCCTGTTGGTCGTAGCTGATGACTGTGAATTAGAAAGTTGTCCGTCTTTATGAGAAAAATTTATGTACCAAGTTTGGTGTCTGTAGCTAAAATTAAACCCCCCACTTTTGACAAAAGGTGGCGCTATAGCATGCCTCCTTCACGCCCTTTTTAAAGCTTTTCCCATTGTCTAGCTATCACTAATACTGATATGTGTTTTTAGTTTCATGTAAATCTGAGGTTGGTGTCTGCCTCAAACTCATCATAACAGAACATTCAAGTTTGACACGTTGCCATGGCAACGCCATATCAGATATCAATATCCCCACAACAGATTTACATCGGCCGTGTTTTGTCATTATTCTGATGAAGTTTTAAGTAAATCGAGTAAAAATAAGATGCTGAATTCAAAACATTTTGAAAATGACTCACTTCCTGCTGCCAGTTGGTGGCGCTATAACGTTGACTCTTAATAGTCACATATATACGATCGGTATCATACAACGAACAAACCAATGAAGTTTGATAAAATTCAGGAAATGTATGTGGATGTTATTAGACATTTCCTGTTTCTCATTTCTCGCCATAATTTCCACGCCTCGCTACGGGCAAACCGTTCAAGATATCAAAAATCCCCTCGCAATTTTTCGTCCCCAATGTCTTGAGATCATGTTCACCGAGTTTCGTGGCGAACGGGTTGAAAACCTCAGAGGAGTATTTCAAATTCCAGAGCATGCTTTTTTTAAACAGCCCTGAATAGCTGACTTCCTGTTGGGCGGAGCCTATGACATAAAGTGTAAAAGTTGTTCGGCTCAATGAGATCTATAAGTGTACCGAGTTTCATATAAATACATGCAAGTCTGTGTGAGCTATGGTTCAAGATTTCTGAAGGTGTTCCAGGGGGCGCTGTAGAGTCCCTGTGCCACGCCCGGGTCCCAGCCTCTGCGGCGTCCTGATGGCCGCAGATTCCAATGTGTGTGCCAATTTTCAAGGGTTTTTGAGCATGTTAAGGCCCCTAAAAACCCCCGGAAGGTTAAATAAAAAATAAAAAAAATAATAAGAATAATCCTTAGAAGAACAATAGGGCTCTTCGCCCCTTCGGGCTTGAGCCCTAATTAAAGCTGCAAGCAGCGATGAACGGGCCCTCGCACCCGGGCTCACCGGCAGCGAGTGGCTTTAGTAAATAGGTGAGCGGTGAGAAATATGCATTTAAACTCATAAATATGAGTGGAATATATCAAAGTTATTCCATATATGTGCCAATCTTCCTGTTGCCAGCAGGTGCCGCTATCATTATAATGGAATATTGGCCTTCAGTTGTGTTCAGGGCAGGACTCTTATCAAACATGTAAAGTTTGGGGAAGATCGAACATTTTATGCCTGAGTTACAACAACTTCCTTTACTGTGGCGAGACAGCAAATTTTGTCATGACGCCATGGACACGCCCTTTAAAAAAAAAAACAAGATCTCCATAATTTAGCATTTCACAGGCCTTTAGATTAGACTGACCACAAAAAAAACATTAATGTAATACTATTTCTAGGAGTAGTTTGTCGCAGCGTAAAACATGTCACTTACTGTTGCCAGCAGGTGGCGCTATGACTATAACTGAATATGGGCATGTAGATCTGTTCAGGTCAAGAGTCTTATCCAACATGTGAAGATTGGGGCAGATTGGACATTGTATGTCTGAGTTACAGCAACTTCCTTTTTCATGGCGAAACATCGAAATTTGTCAGGCCGCCATGGACCCGCCCTTTAACGAAACCTCAAGTCCTTCGCAATTTATTATCGCAAAGGGCTTTAGATTACACTGACCAAGTTTGGTGTTGATCTGAATAAATCTCTAGGAGGAGTTCGTTAAAGTACAACCCCTGAAAATGGCAAAAACAACAGCAATTTTGAAGGGAAAATTCAAAATAACCGACTTCCTGTTGGGATCCGGATTTCGTACCAACAGACTTTTTTGTAGGTATTAGAGTGTTACATGTGTGTACCAATTTTTGTACATGTACGTGAAACATAGCTCGAGGCGCACTCCGTTGAAAGTGTATAGGTGGCGCTATAGAGCCATTCTGCCACACCCGGTGGAATATTGGCCTGAAGATCTGTTCAGGCCAGGACTCTTATCACACATGTGAAGTTTGGGGAAGATCGGACATCTTATGCCTGAGTTATAACATCTTTTATTCGCATGGCGAGACATCGAACTTCGTCGCGGCGCCATGAACAAGCCTTTTAACGAAAACTCAAGATCTTCACAACTGAACATCGCACAGGCCTTTAGATTAGACTGACCACAAAAAAGACATTGATGTCATAAAATTTCTAGGAGTAGTTCGTCGCAGCGTAAAATATGTCACTTCCTGTTGCCAATAGGTGGCGCTATGACTATAACTGAATATGGGCATGTCAATCTGTTCAGGTTCGGAGTCTCATCAAACATGTGAAGTTTGGGGCAGATTGGTCATTGTATGTGTGAGTTATAGCAACTTCATTTTTCATGGCGAATCATCGAAATTCGCCAGGCCGCCACGGACACGCCCTTCATCGAAAAGTCAGGATCTTCGCAATTTAACATCGCAAAGGCCTTTAGATTAGGCATACCAAATTTGGTGTTGATTTGAAGAACTCTCTAGGAGGAGTTCGTTAAAATACAACACATGGAAATGACCAAAATTACACAAAATATGCTCATAATATTAAAAATAACCGACTTCCTGTTGGGTTTAGAATTTCGCTCCAAGAGTCTTTTTTGTAGGTATTGGTGTGTTACATATGTGTGCCAATTTTCGTGCATGTACGTGAAACATAGCTGGAAGGCTGTTGATTTTCTTGGTATAGGTGGCGCTGTCGAGCCATTTTGCCACACCCTCTTCTGAATCCTATATCAGACGAAAATTTTCACCAGGTTTGATGAGTGTGCAAAGTTTCATGACTTTTTGAGCATGTTAAAGCCCTCAAAAATGCGATTCATTCGGGAGAAGAAGAAGAAGAAGAAGAAGAAGAAGAAGAAGAAGAAGAATAAATTAAAGCTGCAAGCAGCGATGAACGGGCCCTCGCACCCGGGCTCACCGGCAGCGAGTGGCTTTAGTTAATAGGTGAACGGTGAGAAATATGCGTTTAAACTCATAAATATAAGTAGAATATATCAATGTTTATTCCATATATGTGCCAATCTTCCTGTTGCCAGCAGGTGGCGCTATCATTATAATGGAATTTTGGCCTTCAGATGTGTTCAGGGCAGGACTTTTATCGAACATGTGAGGTTTGGGGAGGATTGGACATTTTATGCCTGAGTTACAACAACATCCTATTTCATGGCGAAACAATGAAATTTGTCAGGCCGCCATGTACACGCCCTTTAACGAAACCTCAAGATCTTCGCAATTTAAGATCGCAAAAGGCTTTAGATTACACTGACCAAGTTTGGGGTTGATCTGAATAAATATCTAGGAGGAGTTCTTTAAAGTACAACCCCTGAAAATGGCCAAAACAACACTAATTTTGCAGAGAAAATTCGAAATAACTGACTTCCTGTTGGGATTCGGACTTCGTACCAAGAGACTTTTTCGTAGATATCGGTGTGTTACATGTGTGTACCGATTTTTGTACATGTACGTGAAACATAGCTCAAGGCGCACTCCGTTTAAAGTGTATACGCACTCCGTTGAAAGTGTATAGGTGGCGCTATTGAGCCATTTTGCCACACTCGATGGAATATTGGCCTTCAGATCTGTTCAGGCCAGGACCCTTATCACACAAGTGAAGTTTGGGCAAGATCGGACATTTTATGCCTGAGTTATAACATCTTTTATTCCCATGGCGAGACATCGAACTTCATCACGGCGCCATGGACACACCTTTTAACAAAAACTCAAGATCTTCACAACTAAACATCACACAGGTCTTTAGATTAGACTGACCACAAAAAAGACATTAATGTCATAAAATTTCTAGGAGTAGTTTGTCGCAGTGTAAAATATGTAACTTCCTGTTGCCAATAGGTGGCGCTATGACTATAACTGAATATTGGCATGTAGATCTGTTCAGGTCAAGAGTCTTATCCAACATGTGAAGTTTGGGGCAGATTGGACATTGTATGTCTGAGTTACAGCAACTTCCTTTTTCATGGCGAAACATCGAAATTTGTCAGGCCGCCATGGACCCGCCCTTTAACGAAACCTCAAGTCCTTCGCAATTTATTATCGCAAAGGGCTTTAGATTACACTGACCAAGTTTGGTGTTGATCTGAATAAATCTCTAGGAGGAGTTCGTTAAAGTACAACCCCTGAAAATGGCAAAAACAACAGCAATTTTGAAGGGAAAATTCAAAATAACCGACTTCCTGTTGGGATCCGGATTTCGTACCAACAGACTTTTTTGTAGGTATTGGAGTGTTACATGTGTGTACCAATTTTTGTACATGTACGTGAAACATAGCTCGAGGCGCACTCCGTTGAAAGTGTATAGGTGGCGCTATAGAGCCATTCTGCCACACCCGGTGGAATATTGGCCTGATGATCTGTTCAGGCCAGGACTCTTATCACACATGTGAAGTTTGGGGAAGATCGGACATCTTATGCCTGAGTTATAACATCTTTTATTCGCATGGCGAGACATCGAACTTCGTCGCGGCGCCATGAACAAGCCTTTTAACGAAAACTCAAGATCTTCACAACTGAACATCGCACAGGCCTTTAGATTAGACTGACCACAAAAAAGACATTGATGTCATAAAATTTCTAGGAGTAGTTCGTCGCAGCGTAAAATATGTCACTTCCTGTTGCCAATAGGTGGCGCTATGACTATAACTGAATATGGGCATGTCAATCTGTTCAGGTTCGGAGTCTCATCAAACATGTGAAGTTTGGGGCAGATTGGTCATTGTATGTGTGAGTTATAGCAACTTCATTTTTCATGGCGAATCATCGAAATTCGCCAGGCCGCCACGGACACGCCCTTCAACGAAAAGTCAGGATCTTCGCAATTTAACATCGCAAAGGCCTTTAGATTAGGCATACCAAATTTGGTGTTGATTTGAAGAACTCTCTAGGAGGAGTTCGTTAAAATACAACACATGGAAATGACCAAAATTACACAAAATATGCTCATAATATTAAAAATAACCGACTTCCTGTTGGGTTTAGAATTTCGCTCCAAGAGTCTTTTTTGTAGGTATTGGTGTGTTACATATGTGTGCCAATTTTCGTGCATGTACGTGAAACATAGCTGGAAGGCTGTTGATTTTCTTGGTATAGGTGGCGCTGTCGAGCCATTTTGCCACACCCTCTTCTGAATCCTATATCAGACGAAAATTTTCACCAGGTTTGACGCGTGTGCAAAGTTTCATGACTTTTTAAGCATGTTAAAGCCCTCAAAAATGCGATTCATTCGGGAGAAGAAGAAGAAGAAGAAGAATTAAAGCTGCAAGCAGCGATGAACGGGCCCTCGCACCCGGGCTCACCGCCATCGTGTGGCTTTAGTAAAAAGGTGAACGTTGAGAAATATTCATTTAATGTCCTAAATATAAGTGGAATATATCAAAGTATATCCCATATATGTGCCAATCTTACCGTTGCCAGCAGGTGGCGCTATCATTATAATGGAATATTGGCCTTCAGAGGTGTTCAGGCCAGGACTCTTATCAAACATGTGAAGTTTGGGGAAGATTGAACATTTTATGCTTGAGTTACAACAACTTCTCTTGCTGTGGCAAGACATCAAATTTTGTCATGGCGCCATGGAAACGCCCTTTAACAAAAACTCAAGATCTCCAAAAGTTAACATTGCACAGGCCTTTAGATTAGACTGACCACAAAATATATGTTAATCTCAAAATAATTATAGGAGTAGTTTGTTGCAGCGTAAAACATGTCACTTCCTGTTGCCAATAGGTGGCGCTATGACTATAGCTGAATGTGGGCATGTAGATCTGTTAAGGGCAGAAGTTTTATCTAACATGTGAAGTTTGGGGCAGATTGGACATTGTATGTCTGAGTTACAGCAACTTCCTTTTTCATGGCGAAACATCGAAATTTGTCAGGCCACCATGGACACGCCCTTTAACGAAATCTAAAGATCTTCGCAATTTAACATCACAAAGGGCTTAAGATTACACTGACCAGGTTTGGTGTTGATCTGAATAAATCTCTAGGAGGAGTTCGTTAAAGTACAACCCCTGAAAATGGCAAAAAAAACGCCAATTTTGCAGCGAAAATTCTAAATAAACGACTTCCTGTTGGGAATCGGATTTCGTATCAAGAGACTTTTTTGTAGGTATTGGTGTGTTACATGTGTATACCAATTTTTGTACATGTACGTGAAACATAGCTTGAGGCGCACTCTGTTGAAAGTGTATAGGTGGCGCTATCGAGCCATTTTGCCACACCTGATGGAATTTTGGCCTTCAGATATGTTCAGGCCAGGACTCTTATCACACATGTGCAGTTTGGGGAAGATCGGACATTTTATGCCTGAGTTATAACATCTTTTATTCCCATGGCGAGACATCGAACTTCGTGACGGCGCCATCGACACGCCTTTTAACGAAAACTCAAGATCTTCACAACTTAACATCGCACAGGCCTTTAGATTAGACTGACCACAAAAAATACATTGATGTCATAAAATTTCTAGGAGTAGTTCATCGCAGTGTAAAATATGTCACTTCCTGTTGCCAGTAGGTGGCGCTATGACTATAACTGAATATGGGCATGTCAATCTGTTCAGGTCAGGAGTCTCCTCAAACATGTGAAGTTTGGGGCAGATTGGTCATTGTATGTCTGAGTTATAGCAACTTCCTGTTTCATGGCGAATCATCGAAATTCGCCAGGCCGCCACGGACACGCCCATTAATGAAAACTCAAAAGCTTCGCAATTTAACATCGCAAAGGCCTTCAGATTAGGCATACCAAATTTGGTGTTGATCTGAATGAATCTCTAGGAGGAGTTCGTTAAAATACAACGCATGGAAATGACAAAAATGACACAAAATTTGCTCATAATATTAGTAATAACCGACTTCCTGTTGGGTTTCGGATTTTGCTCCAAGAGACTTTTTTGTAGGTATTGGAGAGTTACATGTGTATACCGATTTTCATACATGTACATGAAACGTAGCTCGAGGCGCACACCGTTGAACGTGTATAGGTGGCGCTGTTGAGCCATTTTGCCACACCCACTTCTGAAACCCATATCAGACGTAAATTTTCGCCAGTTCTGAGGTGTGTGCAAAGTTTCATGACTTTTCGAGCATGTTTAGGCCCTCAAAAATGCGATTCATTTTGGAGAAGAAGAATAATAATAATAATAATAATAATAATAATAATAATAATAATAATAATAAACGGAGCAATTCCAAGAGGGTCCTCACACCATCGGTGCTCGGGCCCTAATAAATATAGCTGCAAGCAGCGATGGCGGGCTCAAGCCACCAATGCCATCGCCACCCCGGTGGCATCAGGTAAACTGTGCCCAGCGGGCACATGCATTCACAATATCCCTCTGGCAGTGACATTTTAAAGGATATGGCAGTTAAAGGGTTAATCCGAATCATCTAGACTTTAAAATCACATTCACAGAACAATATATATATATATTCCCCAAACATATATATATATATATATATATATATATATATATATATATATATATATATATATATATATATATATATATATATATATATTTAGTAACACTTTACAATAAGATTTCATTTATAAACATTATGTTAACATGAACAATATTTATATAGCATTAATTTATGTCAGTTAATATTCCAAACTTAAACATTAAAACATTGTTTTATTGTGATTTTTTTCCAAGCACATTTTACCAATTCCAAACCATATCAAGCTTAATAACTACCATTATTTTTTATTTAATCATTTATGAGTGCTATACAATAGTCCAGGAAAGCTGTAAGAGAAAAACTCCTTATATTCATGTGCAGAATTATTAGGCTGTTTTCTTTTACAGATGAAATGCGCTAAAAAAGAGTTTTAACTCAAACTGTTTTAACTCAAAGTCGAAAATTATGAAATACCCATGAGAAATATCAAACACAAATGCAATACAGAAATGGATAAGTTAAGACTTGACCATTGTACAAAAATGCTGACTGGGTCATGAGGTCAGAAAAGAAGAAGAAGAAAAAAAACAGGTCAAGAAGAACTGACAAAAATAATTGCAAAATAATTAGGAATTAATGTGAAGATTAATTTTTAGTCAATTCTGCAAGACAGACTTTCAGGAAAGGAGGTGGAATAAAAATGAGCTCCTAAATCTTAATCCCGGATTCTGGAAGATATATTCCTCAAACCATCGGACAAGAGGAGGTGGTGCTGGTCCTTCACGAGTCACTCTAATCTGTTCATGAAGCCTATATATAAAGTCTTAATATATAGTATTTCACAATACTTCATGGTATTCTAATCAAATCATTTTTTGGAATCTTAGATCTCTCAGAACCTGACACCGAGTAATTCTGAGACTCCAGGAAAGTGGCAGTTCTGTAAAATGTTGGCGCTGGAGACTAAATGCTCCCTGATAGTTTCACACCTAATTCACTTAACACACACACACACACACACATACACACACACACACACACACACACACACACACACACACACACACACACACACACACATTACCCACAGTGACAGAGGGACAGAGTGACATCAGATGTATGATAGTTTTTTAATTTTTTATCATCCATATAGTGTTGTATAGTCATGAAACTATGCATATTTCCTCAGAATGACTTGTCTTCTATGTGTACATTTTTTTGAAGTGTTTAGAAGCTGCACTTAAAAAAATAAAAGACATTTACTGGTTACTTTTTTACTGTTATTTCAAAAAATCACCACGACAAAACCATTCAAGCTATTCAAAATTCATCCGCACCTGTACTGTAAGATACATTCTTTAAACAGTGGTAAAAGAGGATGTGGTGCTGATCCTTCAAGAGTCACTCAAAACTTATCTGTCCATAAAGCCTATAAAGAATTATTCTTAATATACAGTTCACAATACTTCAGCTTGTTATTCTAATTATGTGAGGGTTATTTTATCAGTAAAATACATAAAATACATATTATTTTTCTTTGAAAGATTTCTATAAATGATTTAAATCATACTTGTTTCTACAATAATTATTTAAAAGTGATCCTATAGCTCCATCTGGTGGCCATTATTGGTACTAAGAATTGCCAGCTTGATTTATATGTTATGATAGTTTTAATTTTATGCTGGCTCTTGAAAATGATAAAGCTATGAAACTTACTGTGCTTCCTTCAAATGATGACTTCTAGGTATATAAAAAATTATGAAGAGTTGGAATTAAAAATTTTAAAGATATAGTAAAATAACTATGGTATTTTTTTTATGTTACTTTAATAAATCTCTATGGCCACACCATTTAAGGTATCCTAAACCCATTCGCAATTTAACATCTTCAGTATATGGCTTCATGTTAAAAAAGTTTGGTGTGAACTACTTGTGTCTTCTTGGAGGAGAATGAATTCATTTACAGGCTGAGTTTATCATAAATCCACAATAACATTTCTGAGTTCTGTATCAATCAGTGTTGTTGTTTGTTTATTTTTATTTTTTTATTTTTCATAGGAAGATAACTGACCCTTTACTCTCCTTTTTAATAAATGAGCTATTTATAGCTGTATTTATAAACTGCTTACTACTGACTATTAATATTGGGACAAGGCTTTATGAAGCATGAACTGACTATTTACTAATGAGTGCAGTTATTATAAAGTGTTATCAATGCATTTGCTAATGTTAACAAATTAGACATTATTTTACAGTGTTATCAAATGTTTTGTAATGATTTTATTGACCTAAAAGCATTTGTGAAAGTTCTGCTTGCATTACAGCTTAGTCTTGATCTGTGAGCTGAACAGATTTACTGTTACATCCATGAGATTATGTAAATTCAAATAAATATCATGTCACAGGATGTCAGAGGTCAGTATCAAATTAGTTTGAAATTATTATTTGCAGCACAAATAAGGTTTTTTAGGATTTTTAAAAATCCCTAAAACTGTCAGAAAAGGATAAGGCCTAAGATTTCTATGTGAGTGGCTAAATTTGTTTGTTTTTATAACTATAATGCATAAACTATGAAACTATACAAAATGTATAAAAAAGTACAAGTTATTCTTTTCCAATGTTTTTTATTTATTTACAATTTTTTTTTTTTTTTTTGGGATTTACATTTTTAAAAATTAGCCTATGGCAATCATTCTAAACAGCTTGAATAAAACCTGTCAATATTTATTATAGACCACTATAACTGTGTATAATCTAACAAACGAGTTTATTATGAAAATAAAGTGTGTACACCAGATAAATTGGACGATAAAGAAATTGCTAACAATAGTATAATTACTTATTATAGTATTAGGTTTTTAGGCGTTTAGATGCAGAAATGGACAAATCAAATGTAAAATCAAATGTAATTGATTTAATTAAATATAGATTAAGTCTTGTTAGAGCAAAATAATAAATAAATACGTACACACATTAAAAAAGCAGCCAAGATGAATGAGTTTTTTATATAGATTAAAATTGAAGACAGAAGCAGCTGGTATATGCGGTCACTTAATATTAAAATCCAGTCGATCCACTTCAGATTTATTTCTCAACAGTTTATGTTCACGTGGCTGTTTTCGTTTATATTAGCCAAGCTATTATGTATTTTGAAATAATCTTGTCCGTGATGTGTTCGTTCTTACGACGAAAGGCAGAATCCTGCAGCTCGAGAGAGAAATGTTGTTCTGCCAGTCGCGCTTTCAAATAGTCTTGCGCACTTAAACGGGTCACAAACACCTGCATTTAGCTCGTGTTGTGTTATAATGGATGTATTGTGTGCATTTATGGCAATAATTTATTTTGAAAAGCTCTTAAACAAGAATAAATTCGTTTGTTTTGAACTTGTGACACTGTGCGCGCTGATCGGAGGCAGTGATTTCAGATAGGCAGCCGCGAAAATTTCCACACAAACAGTTCAAAAACATCTGAATTTAGCTCTTGGTGTGCTCTAATTGGTGAATTGTGTGATATCGCTGCAATACTTTATTTTTAATAGCTATAAAACAAGAATAAACTCGTTTTTTTCTGAGCTCATCATTCCACACGCTCCTGCTCAGAGCGGTGATTCATCTCTCGTGTTTCTCACGTATCACTGACCACACATCAATTATTAATGAGCCCTGACCTTATAATAATCATATATGTTGGTTTAGCTTGTCAGTGTGAATTAAATCCAAGTATTTATTTGTATTTTAACCGATTTAAAATCGAAACCAAAAGACAGTCTCCTCCCTTTTTTATTCCGGTAACTGCACCTGTAGGGGCGCTATTTCTCTCAGACAATGGAAGTCTAAGCACACACACTCAAACAGAGGGACAGAGTGATATGAGATGTCTGACAGTTTTTTAATTTTCTGTTATCCATACAGTGTTGTAAAGTCATGAAACTATGCATATTTACTCAGAATAACTTTTTTCTGTATGAAAAAAGTTTTGAAGTGTTTGGAATTAAAAAATGCAGGAAAATTAATAATTCCATCTTTATTGTCATTTTAAAAAATCCCCACGACAAAACCATCCTAGCTATCCAAAACCCATTCACAATTTAAGTTCCTCAATGTTTTTTCAACATGTACACCAAGTTTGGTGTGTATAGTGTTACTCTCCTCTGAGCAGTATGCATTAATTCACAGCTAAATGTAAAAAACAATCCACATTCAAATCAAAATAGCCGACTTCCTGTTGGTCGTAGCTGATGACTGTGAATTAGAAAGTTGTCCGTCTTGATAAGAACAATTTTTGTACTGAGTTTGGTGTCTGTAGCTAAAACTAACCCCCCCACTTTTGACAAAAGGTGGCGCTATAGAGTGCCTCTTCCACGCCCTCTTATGACATTTTGCCAGTGTCTAGCTGTCACTAATACTGATATGTGTTCTGAGTTTGATGAAATTCTAAGCATGTTATATACCTCAAAATCACCTGAGAAGTATTCCAGTTTGACATGTTGCCACGGCAACAATATTTTTAGATATCAATATCCCCCCAGCAGATTTATATTGGCTGTGTTTTAACATTATTCTGATGAAGTTTGAAGCAAATCGAGTAAAAATAAGATGCTGAATTCAAAGCATTTTGAAAATGACACACTTCCTGCTGCCACTTGGTGGCGCTATAACTTTGACTCCTAATAGTCACATATATGCGATCGACATCATACAATGAATAATCTGATGAAGTTTGATTAAAATTAGGAAATGTATGTGGATGGTATTAGACACTTCCTGTTTCTCATTTCTCGCCATAATTTCAAAGCCTCGCCACGAGCAAACCGTTTGAGATATCAAAAATCCCCTGGCAATTTTTCATCCCCAATGTCTTGAGATCATGTTGACCGAGTTTGGCGGCAATCGAGTAAAAAACCTATGACAAGTATTTCAAATTCCAGAGCATGCGCTTTTTAAATAACTCTAAATAGCTGACTTCCTGTTGGGCGGAGCCTATGATATGCAATACGAAAGTTGTTCGGCACGATGAGATCTATATGTGTACTGAGTTTCATATTAATACGTGCAAGTATGTGTGAGCTATACATCAACATTTATAACTGTGATCCAGGGGGCGCCGTAGAGCCCCTGTGCCACGCCCAGGTCTCAGCCTCTGCAGGCTCCTTCAGACCACAGATTCCAAAGTGTGCGCAAATTTTCAAGAGTTTTTGAGTATGTTAAGGACCCCAAAAGCCCCCACAACTTTGACGACAAATATGAATAATAAACCCTAAATAGCCAACTTCCTGTTGGGCGGAGCCTATGATATGCAATACGAAAGTTGTTTGTATTGATGAGTTCTATATGTGTACCGAGTTTCGTATGTCTATGTGCAAGTATGTATGATATATGGCCCTCCATATTCCAGGGGGCGCTGTAGAGCCCCTGTGCCACGCCCGTGTATCAGTCTCTGCCCGGCCCTAATGGCCGCAGGTTCCAATGTGTGTGCCAATTTTCAAGACTTTTTAAGCATGTTAAGGGCCCCAAAAGCCCCCGAAACCTTGAAGAAAAATAATAATAATAAATAATAATAATAATAATAATAATAATAATAATAATAACAAATAATCCTAAGGAAAACAATAGGGCTCTCGCCCTCCAGGCTTGAGCCCTAATAATAATAAAAAACAAAGCAGATACAAGAGGGTCCTCGCACCTCGGTGCTCGGGCCCTAAAAACAAAGCAGATACAAGAGGGTCCTCGCACCTCGGTGCTCGGGCCCTAATTAAAGCTGCAAGCAGCGATGAACGGGCCCTCGCACCCGGGCTCACCGGCAGCGAGTGGCTTTAGTTAATAGGTGAACGGTGAGAAATATGCGTTTAAACTCATAAATATAAGTAGAATATATCAATGTTTATTCCATATATGTGCCAATCTTCCTGTTGCCAGCAGGTGGCGCTATCATTATAATGGAAAATTGGCCTTCAGATGTGTTCAGGGCAGGACTTTTATCGAACATGTGAGGTTTGGGGAGGATTGGACATTTTATGCCTGAGTTACAACAACATCCTATTTCATGGCGAAACAATGAAATTTGTCAGGCCGCCATGGACACGCCCTTTAACGAAACCTCAAGATCTTCGCAATTTAAGATCGCAAAAGGCTTTAGATTACACTGACCAAGTTTGGTGTTGATCTGAATAAATATCTAGGAGGAGTTCCTTAAAGTACAACCCCTGAAAATGGCCAAAACAACACTAATTTTGCAGAGAAAATTCCAAATAACTGACTTCCTGTTGGGATTCGGACTTCGTACCAAGAGACTTTTTCGTAGATATTGGTGTTTTACATGTGTGTACCGATTTTTGTACATGTACGTGAAACATAGCTCAAGGCGCACTCCGTTTAAAGTGTATACGCACTCCGTTGAAAGTGTATAGGTGGCGCTATTGAGCCATTTTGCCACACTCGATGGAATATTGGCCTTCAGATCTGTCCAGGCCAGGACCCTTATCACACAAGTGAAGTTTGGGCAAGATCGGACATTTTATGCCTGAGTTATAACATCTTTTATTCCCATGGCGAGACATTGAACTTCATCACGGCGCAATGGACACACCTTTTAACAAAAACTCAAGATCTTCACAACTAAACATCACACAGGTCTTTAGATTAGACTGACCACAAAAAAGACATTGATGTCATAAAATTTCTTGGAGTAGTTTGTCGCAGTGTAAAATATGTAACTTCCTGTTGCCAATAGGTGGCGCTATGACTATAACTGAATATTGGCATGTAGATCTGTTCAGGTCAAGAGTCTTATCCAACATGTGAAGTTTGGGGCAGATTGGACATTGTATGTCTGAGTTACAGCAACTTCCTTTTTCATGGCGAAACATCGAAATTTGTCAGGCCGCCATGGACCCGCCCTTTAACGAAACCTCAAGTCCTTCGCAATTTATTATCGCAAAGGGCTTTAGATTACACTGACCAAGTTTGGTGTTGATCTGAATAAATATCTAGGAGGAGTTCGTTAAAGTACAACCCCTGAAAATGGCAAAAACAACAGCAATTTTGAAGGGAAAATTCAAAATAACCGACTTCCTGTTGGGATCCGGATTTCGTACCAAGAGACTTTTTTGTAGGTATTGGAGTGTTACATGTGTGTACCAATTTTTGTACATGTACGTGAAACATAGCTCGAGGCGCACTCCGTTGAAAATGTATAGGTGGCGCTATAGAGCCATTCTGCCACACCCGGTGGAATATTGGCCTGAAGATCTGTTCAGGCCAGGACTCTTATCACACATGTGAAGTTTGGGGAAGATCGGACATCTTATGCCTGAGTTATAACATCTTTTATTCGCATGGCGAGACATCGAACTTCGTCGCGGCGCCATGAACAAGCCTTTTAACGAAAACTCAAGATCTTCACAACTAAACATCGCACAGGCCTTTAGATTAGATTGACCACAAAAAAGACATTGATGTCATAAAATTTCTAGGAGTAGTTCGTCGCAGCGTAAAATATGTCACTTCCTGTTGCCAATAGGTGGCGCTATGACTATAACTGAATATGGGCATGTCAATCTGTTCAGGTTCGGAGTCTCATCAAACATGTGAAGTTTGGGGCAGATTGGTCATTGTATGTCTGAGTTATAGCAACTTCATTTTTCATGGCGAATCATCGAAATTCGCCAGGCCGCCACGGACACGCCCTTCAACGAAAAGTCAGGATCTTCGCAATTTAACATCGCAAAGGCCTTTAGATTAGGCATACCAAATTTGGTGTTGATTTGAAGAACTCTCTAGGAGGAGTTCGTTAAAATACAACACATGGAAATGACCAAAATTACACAAAATATGCTCATAATATTAAAAATAACCGACTTCCTGTTGGGTTTAGAATTTCGCTCCAAGAGTCTTTTTTGTAGGTATTGGTGTGTTACATATGTGTGCCAATTTTCGTGCATGTACGTGAAACATAGCTGGAAGGCTGTTGATTTTCTTGGTATAGGTGGCGCTGTCGAGCCATTTTGCCACACCCTCTTCTGAATCCTATATCAGACGAAAATTTTCACCAGGTTTGACGAGTGTGCAAAGTTTAATGACTTTTTGAGCATGTTAAAGCCCTCAAAAATGCGATTCATTCGGGAGAAGAAGAATAATAATAATAATAATAATAATAATAATTAAAGCTGCAAGCAGCGATGAACGGGCCCTCGCACCCGGGCTCACCGGCAGCGAGTGGCTTTAGTTAATAGGTGAACGGTGAGAAATATGCGTTTAAACTCATAAATATAAGTAGAATATATCAATGTTTATTCCATATATGTGCCAATCTTCCTGTTGCCAGCAGGTGGCGCTATCATTATAATGGAATATTGGCCTTCAGATGTGTTCAGGGCAGGACTTTTATCGAACATGTGAGGTTTGGGGAGGATTGAACATTTTATGCCTGAGTTACAACAACTTCTCTTGCTGTGGCGAGACATCAAAATTTGTCATGGCTCCATGTACACGCCCTTTAACAAAAACTCAAGATCTCCACAAGTTAAGATTGCACAGGCCTTTAGATTAGACTGAATACAAAAAATACTTTAATCTCAAAAAAATTCTAGGAGTAGTTTGTCGCAGCGTAAAACATGTCACTTCCTGTTGCCAGCAGGTGGCGCTATGACTATAACTGAAAATGGGCATGTAGATCTGTTAAGGGCAGAAGTCTTATCTAACATGTGAAGTTTGGGGCAGATTGGACATTGTATGTCTGAGTTACAGCAACGTCTTTTTTCATGGCGAAACATCGAAATTTGGCAGGCCGCCATGGACACGCCCTTTAACGAAACCTCAAGATCTTCGCAATTTAACATCACAAAGGCCTTTAGATTACATTGAAGAAGTTTGATGTTGATCTGAATAAATCTCTAGGAGGAGTTCGTTAAAGTACAACCCCTGAAAATGGCAAAAACAACACCAATTTTGAAGGGAAAATTCTAAATAACCGACTTCCTGTTGGGATCCGGATTTCGTACCAAGAGACTTTTTTGTAGGTATTGGAGTGTTACATGTGTGTACCAATTTTTGTACATGTACATGAAACATAGCTCGAGGCGCACTCCGTTTAAAGTGTATAGGTGGTGCTATCGAGCCATTCTGCCACACCCGGTGGAATATTGGCCTGCAGATCTGTTCAGGCCAGGACTCTTATCACACATGTGAAGTTTGGGGAAGATCTGACATTTTATGCCTGAGTTATAACATCTTTAATTCCCATTGCGAGACATCGAACTTCGTCGCGGCGCCATGAACAAGCCTTTTAACGAAAATTCAAGATCTTCACAACTGAACATGGCACAGGCCTTTAGATTAGACTGACCGCAAAAAAGACATTGATGTCATAAAATTTCTAGGAGTAGTTCGTCGCAGCGTAAAATATGTCACTTCCTGTTGCCAATAGGTGGCGCTATGACTATAACTGAATATGGGCATGTCAATCTGTTCAGGTTCGGAGTCTCATCAAACATGTGATGTTTGGGGCAGATTGGACATTGTATGTGTGAGTTATAGCAACTTCATTTTTCATGGCGAATCATCGAAATTCGCCAGGCCGCCACGGACACGCCCTTCAACGAAAACTCAAGATCTTCGCAATTTAACATCGCAAAGGCCTTTAGATTAGGCATACCAAATTTGGTGTTGATTTGAAGAAATCTCTAGGAGGAGTTCGTTAAAATACAACACATGGAAATGACCAAAATTACACAAAAAATGCTCATAATATTAAAAATAACCGACTTCCTGTTGGGTTTAGAATTTCGCTCCAAGAGTCTTTTTTGTAGGTATTGGTGTGTTACATATGTGTGCCAATTTTCGTGCATGTACGTGAAACATAGCTTGAAGGCTGTTGATTTTCTTGGTATAGGTGGCGCTGTCGAGCCATTTTGCCACACCCTCTTCTGAATCCTATATCACACGAAAATTTTCACCAGGTTTGACGCGTGTGCAAAGTTTCATGACTTTTTGAGCATGTTAAAGCCCTCAAAAATGCGATTCATTCGGGAGAAGAAGAAGAAGAAGAATAATAATAATTAAAGCTGCAATCAGCGATGAACGGGCCCTCGCACCCGGGCTCACCACCAGCGAGTTGCTTTAGTAAAAAGGTGAACGGTGAGAAATATGCATTTAATGTCATAAATATAAGTGGAATATATCAAAGTATATCCCATATATGTGCCAATCTTACCGTTGCCAGCAGGTGGCGCTATCATTATAATGGAATATTGGCCTTCAGATGTGTTCAGGCCAGGACTGTTATCAAACATGTGAAGTTTGGGGAAGATCGAACAAATTATGCCTGAGTTACAACAACTTCTCTTACTGTGGCGAGACATAAAAATTTGTCATGGCGCCATGGAAACGCCCTTTAACAAAAACTCAAGGTCTCCACAAGTTAACATTGCACAGGCCTTTAGATTAGACTGACCACAAAATATATGTTAATCTCAAAAAAATTATAGGAGTAGTTTGTCGCAGCGTAAAACATGTCACTTCCTGTTGCCAATAGGTGGCGCTATGACTATAACTGAATGTGGGCATGTAAATCTGTTAAGGGCAGAAGTTTTATCTAAAATGTGAAGTTTGGGGCAGATTGGACATTGTATGTCTGAGTTACAGCAACTTCCTTTTTCATGGCGAAACATCGAAATTTGTCAGGCCGCCATGGACACGCCCTTTAACGAAATTTAAAGATCTTCGCAATTTAACATCGCAAAGGGCTTAAGATTACACTGACCAGGTTTGGTGTTGATCTGAATAAATCTCTAGGAGGAGTTCGTTAAAGTACAACCCCTGAAAATGGCAAAAACAACGCCAATTTTGCAGAGAAAATTCTAAAAAACTGACTTCCTGTTGGGATTCGGATTTCGTACCAAGAGACTTTTTTGTAGGTATTGGTGTGTTACATGTGTATACCGATTTTTGTACATGTACGTGACACGTAGCTCGAGGCGCACTCCATTGAAAGTGTATAGGTGGCGCTATCGAGCCATTTTGCCACACCCAATGGAATATTGGCCTCCTGATGTGGGCAGGTCAGTACTCTTATCAAACATGTGAAGTTTGGGCAAGATCTGATATTTTATGTCTGAGTTACAAAAACTTCTACTCCCATGGCGAGACATCGAACTTTGTCACCGCACCATGGACACGCCCTTTAACGAAAACTCAAGATCTTCACAATTTAACATTGCACAGGCCTTTAGATTAGACTGACCACAAAAAAGACATTGATGTCATAAAATTTCTAGGAGTAGTTCTTCGGAGTATACAATATGACACTTCCTGTTGCCAATAAGTGGCGCTATGACTATAACTGAATATGGGCATGTCAATCTGTTCAGTTCCAGAGTCTTATCAACCATGTGAAGTTTGGGGCAGATTGGACATTGTATGTCTGAGTTATAGCAACTTCATTTTTCATGGCGAGTCATCGAAATTCGCCAGGCCGCCACGGACACGCCCTTCAACGAAAACTCAAAATCTTCGCAATTTAACATCGCAAAGGCCTTTAGATTAGGCATACCAAATTTGGTGTTGATTTGAAGAAATCTCTAGGAGGAGTTCGTTAAAATACAACGCATAGAAATGGCAAAAATGACACAAAATTTGCCCATAATATTAAAAATAACCGACTTCCTGTTGGGTTTAGAATTTTGCTCCAAGAGTCTTTTTTGTAGGTATTGATGTGTTACATGTGTGTACCGATTTTCATACATGTACGTGAAATGTAGCTCGAGGCGCACACCGCTAAACGTGCATAGGTGGCGCTGTCGAGCCATTTTACCACGCCCACTTCTGAAACCCATATCAGACGTAAATTTTCGCCAGTTCGGAGGCGTGTGCAAAATTTGGTGACTTTTTGAGCATGTTTAGGCCCTCAAAAATGCGATTCATTTTGGAGAAGCGGAATAATAATAATAATAAACGGAGCAATTCCAATAGGGTCCTCACACCATCGGTGCTCGGGCCCTAATTAAAGCTGCAAGCAGCGATGAACGGGCCCTCGCACCCGGGCTCACCGCCATCGTGTTGCTTTAGTAAAAAGGTGAACGTTGAGGAATATGCATTTAATGTCCTAAATATAAGTGGAATATATCAAAGTATATCCCATATATGTGCCAATCTTACCGTTGCCAGCAGGTGGCGCTATCATTATAATGGAATATTGGCCTTCAGATGTGTTCAGGCCAGGACTCTTATCGAACATGTGAAGTTTGGGGAAGATTGAACATTTTATGCTTGAGTTACAACAACTTCTCTTGCTGTGGCAAGACATCGAATTTTGTCATGGCGCCATGGAAACGCCCTTTAACAAAAACTCAGGATCTCCAAAAGTTAACATTGCACAGGCCTTTAGATTAGACTGACCACAAAATATATGTTAATCTCAAAAAGATTATAGGAGTAGTTTGTCGCAGCGTGAAACATGTCACTTCCTGTTGCCAATAGGTGGCGCTATGACTATAACTGAATGTGGGCATGTAGATCTGTTAAGGGCAGAAGTTTTATCTAACATGTGAAGTTTGGGGCAGATTGGACATTGTATGTCTGAGTTACAGCAACTTCCTTTTTCATGGCGAAACATCGAAATTTGTCAGGCCACCATGGACACGCCCTTTAACGAAATCTAAAGATCTTCACAATTTAACATCGCAAAGGGCTTAAGATTACACTGACCAGGTTTGGTGTTGATCTGAATAAATCTCTAGGAGGAGTTCGCTAAAGTACAACCCCTGAAAATGGCAAAAACAACGCCAATATCGCAGAGAAAATTCTAAATAACCGACTTCCTGTTGGGATTCAGATTTCGTACCAAGAGACTTTTTTGTAGGTATTGGTGTGTTACATGTGTATACCGATTTTTGTACATGTACGTGAAACATAGCTCGAGGCGCACTCTGTTGAAAGTGTATAGGTGGCGCTATCGAGCCATTTTGCCACAACTGATGGAATTTTGGCCTTCAGATGTGTTCAGGCCAGGACTCTTATCACACATGTGAAGTTTGGGGAAGATCGAACATTTTATGCCTGAGTTATAACATCTTTTATTCCCATGGCGAGACATCGAACTTCGTGACGGCGCCATGGACACGCCTTTTAACGAAAACTCAAGATCTTCACAACTTAACATCGCACAGGGCTTTAGATTAGACTGACCACAAAAAATACATTGATGTCATAAAATTTCTAGGAGTAGTTCATCGCAGTGTAAAATATGTCACTTCCTGTTGCCAATAGGTGGCGCTATGACTATAACTGAATATGGGCATGTCAATCTGTTCAGGTCAGGAGTCTCATCAAACATGTGAAGTTTGGGGCAGATTGGTCATTGTATGTCTGAGTTATAGCAACTTCCTGTTTCATGGCGAATCATCGAAATTCGCCAGGCCGCCACGGACACGCCCATTAACAAAAACTCAAAAGCTTCGCAATTTAACATCGCAAAGGCCTTCAGATTAGGCATACCAAATTTGGTGTTGATCTGAATGAATCTCTAGGAGGAGTTCGTTAAAATACAACGCATGGAAATGACAAAAATGACACAAAATTTGCTCATAATATTAGTAATAACCGACTTCCTGTTGGGTTTCGGATTTTGCTCCAAGAGACTTTTTTGTAGGTATTGGAGAGTTACATGTGTATACCGATTTTCATACATGTACATGAAACGTAGCTCGAGGCGCACACCGTTGAACGTGTATAGGTGGCGCTGTTGAGCCATTTTGCCACACCCACTTCTGAAACCCATATCAGACGTAAATTTTCGCCAGTTCTGAGGTGTGTGCAAAGTTTCATGACTTTTGGAGCATGTTTAGGCCCTCAAAAATGCGATTCATTTTGGAGAAGAAGAATAATAATAATAATAATAATAATAATAATAATAATAATAATAATAATAAACGGAGCAATTCCAAGAGGGTCCTCACACCATCGGTGCTCGGGCCCTAATAATAATAATAATAATAATAAACAAAGCAGATACAAGAGGGTCCTCACACCATCGGTGCTCGGGCCCTAAATATAGCTGCAAGCAGCGATGGCGGGCTCAAGCCACCAATGCCATCGCCACCCCGGTGGCATCAGGTAAACTGTGCCCAGCGGGCACATGCATTCACAATATCCCTCTGGCAGTGAGGTTTTAAAGGATATGGCAGTTAAAGGGTTAATCCGAATCATCTAGACTTTAAAATCACATTCACAGAACAATATATATATATATATATAACTTTAGTAACACTTTACAATAAGATTCCATTTATAAACATTATGTTAACATGAACAATATTTATATAGCATTCATTCATGTCAGTTAATATTCCAAACTTAAACATTAAAACATTGTTTTATTGTGATTTTTTTCCAAGCACATTTTACCAATTCCAAACCATATCAATCTTAATAACTACCATTATTTTTTATTTAACCATTTATGAGTGCTATACAGTGTTGTGGGTAACGCGTTACAAAGTAACGCGTTAGAGTACTCTAATTACTTTTTTCCTGAAATGAGTAACTTAACGCGTTAGTTTCGTGCGTAAGTAATCAGTAACTTCGTTATTTTTTTTAAAAAAGTAATCCGTTATTTTAAGGAAAGGAAAATCCCGACTGCAGCCTGCTTTTTTTCAGACAGTAGTCCTAGGTCTACTGTGCCACCTGCAGATGTATCAACGGAGCCGAAGCTCTGTGATCGTAAAGTCAATGGCTGTGATGCGTCTGTGCCCTGCGCCTGACCCTGTGTGTGTGTGTGTGTGTGGGTTTTGTTTTTTGTTTTTTTTCGAACTCCCGGCAAGATAGCAGAGAGGACAGCGTTTGGTTTATGGAAGTACGCACATTATTTTCAATTTGTCAACGAAAAAGAAAAGAACATAACGGTAAAATGCACGCTCTGCTTTGGTGAAAAGCTTCTGTCGACCGCCAAATATTCTACCTCAAATTTAACGCTACGTTTTAATCACTACTTTGAAGAGTAAATGTAAGAGGACTGTGTTAAAGCGAATTTAGGCTTGTGACTGTGAGTGACACTTTAATAAATATAGTTCGGCTATTAAGCGATTTGTCATTTGCCTGTGTGGCAGTGAAGGATTTAATTCGGTTTGTTATCATTTTTTTTTTGACAGCCAGCTGTTAATTTCTGTTAGATCGTTGGCTGGCTGATTGTTCATCATTTCTAAATGGATTTAAATCTGCAAGCCTGTTTAAGGTTGTGTTTACAAGTAAGCATACTTGTATTTTGATAACTGCATTATTTAAAGTTAAAGAAAAATCAGGAGTTATCTTGTGGTGCTCATAATATACAGTAGAATAGGCTACCCGGGCTGGGTAACGTTAGGTGCGAATATTGATTAATAATATGTTCTGTGATAATAAATAAATAAAACGCCATGTGGAATAGCCGATTGCTGACTGTCTTTCCTGTTATTGTTATCCTGCAGTGTTAATTAAATCGGATGACTGACGTTATTCATTGTCGGGAGTCACGACTTCTAGGTGCATTTAAAGGGGCCGGGGGCTGTGTCTGTCGTGTGTGAGCCGCTGCAAACGGCTTTTAATTTTTGGTAACGCATGAGTACTCTAACGCGTTACTTTTATGAATAGGTAACGCTGTATCATAACTGATTACTTTTAATTGATGGTAACGTTGTAACCTAACTAACTACTTTCCAAAGTAACTATACCCAACACTGGTGCTATACAATAGTCCAGGAAAGCTGGAAGAGAAAAACAGGTCAAGAAGAACTGACAAAAAGAATTGCAAAATAATTAGGAATTAATGTGAAGATTAATTTTTAGTCAATTCTGCAAGACAGACTTTCAGGAAAGGAGGTGGAATAAAAATGAGTTTCTAAATCTTAATCCTGGATTCTGGAAGATATATTCCTCAAACTATCGGACAAGAGGAGGTGGTGCTGGTCCTTCACGAGTCACTCTAATCTGTTCATAAAGCCTATATATAAAGCCTTAATATATAGTATTTCACAATACTTCATGGTATTCGAATTAAATCATTTTTTGGAATCTTAAGTCTCTGAGAGCCTGACACCGAGTAATTCTGGAGACTCCAGGAAAGTGGCAGTTCTGTAAAATGTTGGCGCTGGAGACTAAATGCTCCCTGATAGTTTCACACCTAATTCACTTAACACACACACATACACACACACACACACATTACCCACAGTGACAGTGGGACTGAGTGACATCAGATGTATGATAGTTTTTTAATTTTCTATCATCCATATAGTGTTGTATAGTCATGAAACTATTGTCATGAGACCTGTCATTCTGAGGAAATATGCCTCAGAATGACTGGTCTTCTATGTGTACATTTTTTTTTTTTTTTGAAGTGTTTAGAAGCTGCACTTTAAAAAAATAAAAAGACATTTACTGGTTCCTTTTTTACTATTATTTCAAAAAATCACCACGACAAAACCATTCAAGCTATCCAAAATTCTTTCGCACCTGTTCTGTAAGATAAATTATTTAAACAGTGGTAAAAGAGGATGTGGTGCTGAACCTTCAAGAGTCACTCAAAACGTATCTGTCCATAAAGCCTATAAAGAATTATTCTTAATATACAGTTCACAATACTTCAGCTTGTTATTCTAATTAAGTGAAGGTCATTTTTATCAGTAAAATTCCTAAAATACATATTATTTTATTTGAAAGATTTCTATAAATGATTTAAATCATACTCGTTTCTACAATAATTATTTAAAAGTAATCCTATATCTCCATCTTGTGGCCATTATTGGTACTAAGAATTGCAAGCTTGATTTATAAGTTATGATAGTTTTAATTTTATGCTGGCTCTTGAAAATGATAAAGCTATGAAACTTACTGTGCTTCCTTCAAATGAGGACTTCTACTTATATGAAAAATTATGAAGAGTTAGAATGAAAAAATTGAAAGATATAGTAAAATAACTATTGTATTTTTTTATGTTACTTTAATAAATCTCTATGGCAACACCATTTAAGCTATCCAAAACCCATTCACAATTTAACATCTCAGTATATTGGCATCATGTTGATGTATGGAGTAGTATGAGGAGGAGTATGAATTAATTTACAAGCTGATTTTATCATAAATCCACAATAACATTTCTGAGTTCTGTATAAATCTGTGTTGTTGTTTGTTTGTTTTCTTTTATTTTTCATAGGAAGATAACTGACCCTTTACTCTCTTTTTTAATAAATGTGCTTATAAACCAAGGGCAAGCTATTTATAGCTGTATTTATAAACTGCTTACTACTGACTATTAATATTGGGACAAGGCTTTATAAAGCATGAACTGACTATTTACTAATGAGTGCAGTTATTATAAAGTGTTATCAATGCATTTGCTAATGTTAACAAATTAGACATTATTTTACAGTGTTATCAAATCCTTAAATGACTCATAAGCATTTGTGAAAGTTCTGCTTGCATTACAGCTTAGTATTGATCTGTGAGCTGAACAGATTTACTGTTACATCCATGAGATTATGTAAGTTAAAATAAATATAATGTCACAGGATGTCATAGGTCAGTATCAAATGAGTTTGAAATTATTATTTGCAGCACAAATAAGGTTTTTTTTTTTAGGATTTTTAAAAATCCCTAAAACTGTCAGAAAAAGGATAAGGCCTAAGCTATTTCTATGTGAGTGGCTAAATTTATTTTTGTTTTTATAACTATAATGCATATTTCTATGAAATTATACAAAATGTATAAAAAAGTACAACAGTTATTGTTTTCAAATGTTTTTTATAAATTTTCTTTTTTTTTAATTAAATTAGCCTACTGCAATCATTCTAAACAGCTTGAATAAAACCTGTTAATATTTATTATGACCACTGTAACTGTGTATAATCTAACAAACAAGTTTATTATGAAAATAAAAGTGTGTACACCAGATAAATTGGACGATAAAGAAATTGCTAACAATAGTATAATAGAGCATGTTTTATGTTTTTAGGCGTTTAGATGCAGAAATGGACAAATCAAATGTAAAATAAAATGTATTGATTTAATTAAATATAGATTAATTCTTGTTAGAGCAAAATAATAAATAAATACGTACACACATTAAAAAAGCAGCCAAGATGAATGAGTTTAATTTTTTATATAGATTAAAATTGAAGACAGAAGCAGCTGGTATATGAGGCCACTTAATATTCAAATCCAGTAGATCCACTTCAGATTTATTTCTCAACAGTTTATGTTCACGTGGCTGTTTTCGTTTATATTAGCCAAGCTATTATGTGTTTTGAAATAATCTTGTCCGTTATGTGTTCGTTCGTACGACGAAAGCCAGAATCCTGCAGCTCGAGAGAGATATGTTATTCTGCCAGTCCAGCTTTCAAATAGTCTTGCACACTTAAACGGGTCACAAACACCTGCATTTAGCTCTTGTAGTGTTACAATGGGTTTATTGTGTGCATTGACCCATGTTAATATTTTATTTAAAAAAGCTCTTAAACAAGAATAAATTCGTTTGTTTTGAGCTCGACACTGTACGCGCTGATCGGAGGCAGTGATTTCAGATAGGCAGCGCAAATATTTCATTTTCACACAAACAGTTAAAAAACATCTGAATTTAGCTCTTGGTGTGTTCTAATTGGTTGATTGTGTGATATCGCTGTAATATTTTATTTTTAAAAGCTTTAAAACAGGAATAAATTCGTTTTTTCTGAGCTCTTTACTCCAGACGCTTGTGATCACAGCGGTGATTCATCTCTCCTATTTCTCAAGTATCTCTGGCCAGAAATTATTTATCCATGAGCCCTGAACCGGTAATAATCAGATATGTTGTTGTAGCTTGTCAGTGTGAATTAAATCTAAGTATTTATTTGTATTTTTAACCGATTTAAAAGTGAAAGTAAAAGTCCGGTAATTGCACCTGTAGGGGCGCAATTTCTCTCAGACAATGGAAGTCTGAAGCACATATACTCAAACAGAGGGACAGAGTGAGATGAGATGTCTGACAGTTTTTTAATTTTCTGTTATCCATACAGTGTTGTAAAGTCGTGAAACTATCCATATTTACTCAGAATTACTTTTTTTCTGTATGAAAAAAGGTTTTGAAGTGTTTGGAATTTAAAAATGCAGAACAATTAATAATTCCCTTTTTACTGTCATTTAAAAAAATCACAGAGACAAAACCATTCAAGCTATCCAAAATCTATTGGCAAATTAAGTTGTTTAAAATGTTTTGGCATCATGTAGACAAAGTTTGGTGTGTATAGTGTTACTCTCCTCTGAGCAGTATGCATTAATTCACAGCTAAATGTAAAAAAAAAAATCCACATTCAAATCAAAATAGCTGACTTCCTGTTGATCGTAGCTGATGACTGTGAATTAGAAAGTTGTCTGTCTTGATGAGAACAATTTTTGTACCGAGTATGGTGTCTGTAGCTAAAACTAACCCCCCCACTTTTGACAAAAGGTGGCGCTATAGAGTGCCTCTTCCACGCCCTCTTATGAACTTTTGCCAGTGTCTAGTTATCACAAATACTGATATGTGTTCTGAGTTTGATGAAATTCTAAGCATGTTATATGCCTCAAAATCACCTGAGAAGTATTCCAGTTTAACATGTTGCCACGGCAACAATATTTTTAGATATCAATATCCCCCCAGCAGATTTATATCGGCTGTGTTTTAACATTATTCTGATGAAGTTTGAAGCAAATTGAGTAATAATAAGATGCTGAATTCAAAGCATTTTGAAAATGACACACTTCCTGCTGCCAGTTGGTGGCGCTATAACTTTGACTCCTAATAGTCACATATATGCGATCGACATCATACAAAGAATAATCTGATGAAGTTTGATTAAAATCAGGAAATGTATGTGGATGGTATTAGACACTTCCTGTTTCTCATTTCTCGCCATAATTTCAACACCTCGCCACGAGCAAACCGTTCGAAATATCAAAAATCCCCTGGCAATTTTTCATCCCCAATGTCTTGAGATCATGTTGACCGAATTTGGTGGCATTCGGCAAAAAAACCTATGACAAGTATTTCAAATTCCAGAGCATGCACTTTTTACATAACTCTAAATAGCTGACTTCCTGTTGGGCGGAGCCTATGACATGCAATACGAAAGTTGTTCGGCACGATGAGATCTGTATGTGTACTGAGTTTCATATGCATATGTGTGAGTATGTGTGAGCTATACATCAACATTTCTGACTGTGATCCAGGTGGCGCCGTAGAGCCCCTGTGCCACGCCCGGGTCCCAGCCTCTGCAGGCTCCTAAAGGCCACAGATTCCAAACTGTGCGCAAATTTTCAAGAGTTTTTGAGTATGTTAAGGACCCCAAAAGCCCCCACAACTTTGACGAAAAATATGAATACTAAACCCTAAATAACCAACTTCCTGTTGGGCGGAGCCTATGACATGCAGTACGAAAGTTGTTTGGTTTGATGAGATCTACATGTGTACCGAGTTTCGTGTGTCTACGTGCAAGTATGTATGATATATGGCCCTCAGTATTCCAGGGGGCGCTGTAGAGCCCCTGTGCCACGCCCATGTATCGGTCTCTGCCCAGCCCTAATGGCCGCAGGTTCCAAGGTGTGTGCCAATTTTCAAGAGTTTTCGAGCATGTTAAGGACCCCAAAAGCCCCCGTAACGTTGGAAAAAAATAATAATAATAATAAAAAAATATAGCTGCAAGCAGCGATGGCGGGCTCAAGCCACCAATGCCATCGCCACCCCGGTGGCATCAGGTAAACTGTGCCCAGCGGGCACATGCATTCACAATATCCCTCTGGCAGTGAGGTTTTAAAGGATACGGCAGTTAAAGGGTTAATCCGAATCATCTAGACTTTAAAATCACATTCACAGAACAATATATATATTAGTAACACTGTACAATAAGATTTCATTTATAAACATTATGTTAACATGAACAATATTTATATAGCATTCATTCATGTCAGTTAATATTCCAAACTTAAACATGAAAACATTGTTTTATTGTGATTTTTTTCCAAGTACATTTTACCAATTCCAAACCATATAAATCTTAATAACTACCATTCTTTTTTATTTAATCATTTATGAGTGCTATACAATAGTCCAGGAAAGCTGGAAGAGAAAAACTCCTTATATTCATGTGTGCAGAATTATTAGGCATGTTTTCTTTTACAGATGAAATGCGCTAAAATAGACTTTTAACTCAAACTGTAAGGTCGAAAATTATGAAATACCCATGAGAAATATCAAACACAAATGCAATACAGAAATGGAAAAGTTAAGACTTGACCATTGTACAAAAAATACTGACTGGGTCATGAGGTCAGAAAAGAAGAAGAAAAAAGCAGGTCAAGAAGAACTGACAAAAAGAATTGCAAAATAATTAGTAATTAATGTGAAGATTAATTTTTAGTCAATTCTGAAAGACAGACTTTTCAGGAAAGGAGGTGGAATAAAAATGAGCTCCTAAATCTTAATCCTGGATTCTGGAAGATATATTCCTCAAACCATCGAACAAGAGGAGGTGGTGCTGGTCCTTCACGAGTCACTCTAATCTGTGCATAAAGCCTATATATAAAGACTTAATATATAGTATTTCACAATACTTCATGGTATTCTAATTAAATCATTTTTTGGAATCTTAAGTCTCTCAGAGTCCGACACCGAGTAATTCTGGAGACTCCAGGAAAGTGGCAGTTCTGTAAAATGTTGGCGCTGGAGACTAAATGCACCCTGATAGTTTCACACCTAATTCACTTAACACACACACACACACACATTACCCACAGTGACAGTGGGACTGAGTGACATCAGATGTATGATAGTTTTTTTTTTAATTTTCTATCATCCATATAGTGTTGTATAGTCATGAAACTATGGTCATGAGACCAGTCATTCTGAGGAAATATGCCTCAGAATGACTGGTCTTCTATGTGTACATTTTTTTTTTTTTAAAGTGTTTAGAAGCTGCACTTTAAAAAAATAAAAAGACATTTACTGGTTCCTTTTTTACTATTATTTCAAAAAACATCACGGCAAAACCATTCAAGCTATCCAAAATTCATTCACACCTATTCTGTAAGATTAATTCTTTAAACAGTGGTAAAAGAGGATGTGGTGCTGATCCTTCAAGAGTCACTCAAAACGTATCTGTCCATAAAGCCTATAAAGAATTATTCTTAATATACAGTTCAAAATACTTCAGCTTGTTATTCTAATTAAGTGAGGGTCATTTTATCAGTAAAATATATACAATTCATTTTTTTTTTAAAGATTTCTATAAATGATTTAAATCATACTCGTTTCTACAATAATTATTTAAAAGTAATCCTATAGCTCCCTCTGGTGGCCATTATAGGTACTAAGAATTGCAAGCTTGATTTATAAGTTATGATAGTTTAAATTTTATGCTGGCTCTTGAAAGTGATAAAGCTATGAAACTTACTGTGCTTCCTTCAAATGAGGACTTCTACTTATATAAAAAAATTATGAAGATTTAGAATGAAAAATTGTAAAGATATAGTAAAATAACTATTGTATTTTTTTATGTTACTTTAATAAATCTCTATGGCAACACCATTTAAGCTATCCTAAACCCATTCACAATTTAACATCTCAGTATATTGGCATCATGTTGAAAAAGGAGTATGGAGTAGTATGAGTAGGAGTATGAATTCATTTGCAGGCTTTATCATAAATCCACAATAAAATTTCTGAGTTCTGTATCAATCTTTGTTGTTGTTTGTTTATTTTTATCTTTTATTTTTCATAGGAAGATAACTTACTCTCATTTTTAATAAATGTGCTTATAAACCAAGGACAAGCTATTTATAGCTGTATTTATAAACTGCTTACTACTGACTATTAATATTGGGACAAGGCTTTATAAAGCATGAACTGACTATTTAATAATGAGTGCAGTTATTATAAAGTGTTATCAATGAATTTGCTAATGTTAACAAATTAGACATTATTTTACAGTGTTATCAAATCCTTAAATGACTCATAAGCATTTGTGAAAGTTCTGCTTGTATTACAGCTTAGTATTGATCTGTGAGCTGAACAGATTTACTGTTACATCCATGAGATTATGTAAATTAAAATAAATATAATGTCACAGGATGTCATAGGTCAGTATCAAATGAGTTTGAAATTATTATTTGCAGCACAAATAAGGTTTTTTTAGGATTTTTAAAAATCCCTAAAACTGTCAGAAAAAGGTTAAGGCCTAAGCTATTTCTATGTGAGTGGCTAATTTTATTTTTGTTTTTATAATTGTAATACACAAACTATGAAATTATACAAAATGTATAAAAAGATAAATAAATAAATACGCACACATTAAAAAAGCAGCCAAGTCGAATGAGTTTCCTTTTTTATATAGATTAAAATTGAAGACAGAAGCAAGTGGTAAATGTGGTCACTTTAATATTCAAATCCAGTAGATCCAGTTTATGTTCACGTGGCTGTTTTCGTTTATAGTCGCCAAGCTATTATGTGTTTTGAAATAATCTTGTCCGTTATGTGTTCGTTCGTACGACGAAAGGCAGAAACCTGCAGCTCAAGAGATATATGTTATTCTGCCAGTCGCGCTTTCAAATAGTCTTGCACACTTAAACAGGTCACAAACACCTGCATTTAGCTCTTGTTGTGTTACAATGGGTTTATTGTGTGCATTTGTGGTAATATTTTATTTTAAAAAGCTCTTAAACAAGAATAAATTCGTTTGTTTTGAGCTCGACACTGTACGCGCTGATCGGAGGCGGTGATTTCAGATAGGCAGCTGCAAATATTTCATTTTCACACAAACAGTTCAAAAACATCTTAATTCAGCTCTTGGTGTGTTCTAATTGGTTGATTGTGTGATATCGCTGTAATAATTTATTTTTAAAAGCTTTAAAACAGGAATAAATTCGTTTTCTCTGAGCTCTTTACTCCAGACGCTCGTGATCACAGCGGTGATTCATCTCTCCTATTTCTCACATATCTCTGGCCAGAAATAATTTATCCATGAGCCCTGAACCGGTAATAATCAGATATGTTGGTTTAGCTTGTCAGTGTGAATTAAATCTAAGTATTTGTTTGTATTTTTAACCGATTTAAAAGTGAAAGTAAAAGTCCGGGAATTGAACCTGTAGGGGCGCTATTTCTCTCAGACAATGGAAGTCTGAAGCACATATACTCAAACAGAGGGACAGAGTGAGATGAGATGTCTGACAGTTTTTTTAATTTTCTGTTATCCATACAGTGTTGTAAAGTCGTGAAACTATGCATATTTCCTCAGAATGACTTTTTCATCTGTATGAAAAAATTCTTTGACGTGTTTGGAAGCTGCAATTTAAAAATACAATAATGATTCCCTTTGTAAGGTCATTTAAAAAAATCACCACGGCAAAACCATTCAAGCTATCCAAAATCCATTCACAATTTAAGTTCCTATCAGAAATACTGATGTGTGTTCAGAGTTTTGTGAAATTCTAAGTATGTTATTTGCCTCAAAATCACCTGAGAAGTATTCCAGTTTGACATGTTGCCACGGCAACAATTTTTTAGATATCAATATCCCCCTTGCAGATTTATATCAGCTGTGTTTTAACATTATTCTGATGAAGTTTGAAGCAAATCGAGTAATAATAAGATGCTGAATTCAAATCATTTTGAAAATGACACACTTCCTTCTGCCAGTTGGTGGCGCTATAACTTTGACTCCTAATAGTCACATATATGCAATCGACATCATACAACGAATAATCTGATGAAGTTTGATTAAAATCAGGAAATGTATGTGGACGGTATTAGACACTTCCTGTTTCTCATTTCTCGCCATAATTTCAACGCCTCGCCACGAGCAAACCGTTCGAGATATCAAAAATCCCCTGGCAATTTTTCATCCCCAGTGTCTTGAGATCATGTTGACCGAGTTTGGCGACAATCGAGAAAAAAACCTATGACAAGTATTTCAAATTCCAGAGCATGCGCTTTTTACATAACTCTAAATAGCTGACTTCCTGTTGGGTGGAGCCTATGACATGCAATACGAAAGTTGTTCGGCACGATGAGATCTATATGTGTACTGAGTTTCATATGAATATGTGCAAGTATGTGTGAGCTATACATCAACATTTCTGACTGTGTTCCAGGGGGCGCCGTAGAGCCCCTGTGCCACGCCCGGGTCCCAGCCTCTGCAGGCTCCTAAAGGCCACAGATTCCAAAGTGTGCGCAAATTTTCAAGAGTTTTTGAGTATGTTAAGGACCCCAAAAGCCCCCACAACTTTGACGAAAAATTTGAATACTAAACCCTAAATAGCCAACTTCCTGTTGGGCGGAGCCTATGATATGCAATACAAAAGTTGTTTGGATTGATGAGATTTATATGTGTACCGAGTTTCATACGTCTACGAGCAAGAATGTATGATATATGGCCCTCCATATTCCAGGGGGCGCTGTAGAGCCCCTGTGCCACGCCCGTGTATCAGTCTCTGCCCGGCCCTAATGGCCGCAGGTTCCAATCTGTGTGCCAATTTTCAAGACTTTTTAAGCACGTTAAGGGCCCCAAAAGCCCCCGAGACGTTGGAAAAAAATAATAATAATAATAATAATAAAAAATAATCCTAAGGAAAACAATAGGCCTCTCGCCCTTTGGGCTTGAGCCCTAATAATCCTAAGGAAAACAATAGGGCTCTCGCTCTCCAGGCTTGAGCCCTAATAATAAAAAACAAAGCAGATACAAGAGGGTCCTCGCACCTCGGTGCTCGGGCCCTAATAATAATAAACGGAGCAATTCCAATAGGGTCCTCACACCATCGGTGCTCGGGCCCTAATAATAAACGGAGCAATTCCAATAGGGTCCTCACACCATCGGTGCTCGGGCCCTAATAATAATAATAATAATAAACGGAGCAATTCCAAGAGGGTCCTCACACCATCGGTGCTCGGGCCCTAATAAAAAACAAAGCAGATACAAGAGGGTCCTCGCACCTCGGTGCTCGGGCCCTAATTATGCAAGAGAAAATAAGACTCCCGGGTCTCTTAAAATGGACAACGTCTCCGAAAGTTTCCATTTTTAGAAAAAAAAACATTTTTATTTTTTAAATGCATAGAATGCAATGCATACATAAAAAAATAAACATTTAATTATTACCCATTGTTTCTCTGTCTGTACTTGTAATGTGAACAATGAAAATAAAGTTGACAGATTAATTAAGTGCATTTAAGTGCCATTCATTTGGGGTTTAAATAAAGCATTTTCTGCTTCGTGATTTGATGCACATTAAACACATAAAACATTAATTTATCTTTTAATTATTGAAAATTAACTTAACTTTTTGGTAAACAGGGGATTTGCTATAAAAAAAAATAAAACATGGAAGAAATGTTGTGTGATTAAACCTTAAAAAAAATTGATTTTTATTTTTATTTTTAGTAGTAGGCTATGTACATTCTGCTGAACAATAGTAATACAGGACTTTTATTTTGACGGGTTGACGTACATTTACAGTTCTGTGTATGTGATGTGACGCTAGTTTTACTCATATCAAACGGTCAAATGCTCATGAAGTGACTGTCAGAGCAGTTCTGGAGATGTTGTTCATGTGTTAACGTCCTTATTTAGAGAGACTGCAGACGCTGAAATCACCGGAGCGTCACGCGTGCTTCCGTGTGTTTAATGAATGAAGACGCGCTTCTGCTCCATTCATTAACACAGCAGAACATGCATGATTCATATTTAAACAGACTGTTCCGGCTTAATATTTAAAGATGTTAGTCCATATCGTGATTTGATGTAAGTGCAATGACCTATTTTTGATTAATTAATTCAAAATTTGGCTAATTCCGTGCCATTCCGCGTTAAACTGTAAATTCTGTTTTTATGACTGGATTACGCGATTCCCTCCGCATTTTCTGCATCGCGGAAATAATAGGGCCCTAGTTGTGATACGCCAGCTCGATCTTGCAATGGACACACGCCACGACGTTCTCTTTACGTTTGCCCGCGCCCTCAAATCAAAACACTGCTGACTCGTGTCTCCTTCCACTTTGTGGGTGATGTAAACGCGTTGTGTCACATTTAAAAAAATCATTGCGAAAGAACCAGTCGTGAGATTTAAAATAAATTAAAAGAGGCTTCCAGGCAGAGGAATTTGCCTCTGTAATGTTTTGTAAACGAGTTACTCTAGGAATCGTTTCAGCCCTAAATGCAGTTATCTGAACCTAATATGTTTGCTTGAAGTACCCCTGCGATTTTAAAATAAATATTTAAACAAATAAGTATCACATTTGCATGTTCACGGTTCTCTGATGTTGGTTAATGGTCACATGACATACAGGTAAATAAATTAAATAATTATTATTTTTGTATTATTTTATTATTGTTTGGTTTTGTTTGATGTTATTTTAAAACAATTTGTTTTAAGATAATAATTTAAAAAATTCACTAAATTATTTGCTTTTTATTAAATTCAAACCCCCTGCAGTTCCTTTATAAACCCCAGTTTGGGAAACCTTGACATAATGTAATGTTTATTTTAATTCATGTTGACAATAACAGTAAATGGAATATATTTTCTTACTCATTGTATTTTTATATCAATATGCAACAAGATTATCCTATTTAAATCAATGTGACAAACGAGTTCAGTCAAGAGTAACCCAAAAGTAACGTGGTCTGAACAGTTAATGAACACTAATAAACTAATAGTGACTCTACTGATAGTGAAGCAGTGGGGTTTAGTTACTTCAAAAACAGAAAGAAATATATGCTCAAACTTTTCAGGATTTAAGCTGTTTACTCTGTGTGTGTGTGTGTGTGTGTGTGTGTGTGTGTGTGTGTCTGTGCATGTGTGTGTGTGTGTGTGTACTGTGTGTTTCTGTGTGTGTGCGTGAGTGTGAGTGTGAGTGAGTGTGAGAGTGAGAGTGTGTGAGTACGAGTGTGTGCGTGTGCGTGTGTTCAGTGTGAATCTACAATTTTCATAGTCTTCAAAATAAAGAAAACTCTTTGAATGAGAAGGTGTGTCCAAACTTTTGGTCTGTACTGTATATTAACAGGATGTTCATGAATTGGAATCTCAACTGTCACTTTCTCTCTCTCACACACACACACACAGACACACACAGACACACACACGCACACACACAGACACACACAGACACACACAGAAACACACAGTACACACACAGACACACACACAGACAGACAGACACACACGCACACACACACAGACAGAAACACACAGTACACACACACACACACACACACACACACATTATACACACCCGTGATGACCTCCTCGTGCTGCGGTGCGTCGTATCATGTGTCCACCATAGATATTGTCAAAAGCATCAAATATTGTCTATATTAAGAGGATATGTATAATCTAAAATTTTATATTCTTATTATTAGGCCTATTATTATTATTATTATTATTATTATTATTATTATTATTATTATTCGGTTACTTTTATTATTAAATCACAATTAATTTGCTCTGCAATAATTTCATAGCACATTAAAGCATAACTGATGCACTGTGAGAATAATAAAATATTAGGCTATTAGCTTACTTCTTATTCAAAAACAGGTCTAATTTACAGTTAACTAAAATTATTAACACTGCAGTCATCATTGAATATTCTTTATTTCAAGCACCAACTTTCAAAAACAACCCGTTTAACCTGAAATATGTTTCTTATTTTTTTCACAATGCACGAGCCACAAGACAAATATTAAGAGAATAAATTAGGACAGTTATATACCATTATCAGATTATGTTGAAGTAGATTAGTTTATCGTTGTCTCTGAGAGAATATGTGCCGTTAATGCAGTGTTCGATGCCAAAAGTGCCCTCAGTTTTTACTGTTTTTCACTTTCAGTTATAGTGAATTGACTGGTTAAAGTGATAGTTCACCCACACATGAAAATACTTTCATCATTTACTCACCTTCATGTCGTTCCAAACCTGTGTGATTTGTGTTCTTAAGTTGAACATCAAAGAAGATATAATATTTAGTATAGTACATGATGACAGAATTTTCATTTTTGGATGAACGATCCCTTTAAGATGCTCACTGGGATATTGTGATATCCATTGGCTCACCTTTATGGTTTATAACAGAAGTATTTCCCATCTTAAAAATAGCAGAAGTGAGTATTCATCCTACAATCCTATACATTTAATTATATGAATTTTACTCACTGCAGTTTTAAAGCCCTCATTATGTTTGTTTGTTTTTATCAGTTTTTGTTATTAAATTTAATTGTATGATTTAATATTGTCACATGCCTTATTCATGCTTCATCTTTAGTTATCAGAATATATATATCCTCAATATATATATTGTGCTGAGATATACTCTATCAGAGAGATGATCTTACCCCAGTGTCTCCAGTTTACAGTGAGGATCCTCCAGTACAGCAGACAGCAGTGTGACTCCAGAGTCTTCTAAATTATTCACAGACAGATCCAGTTGTCTCAGGTGTGAGGGGTTTGATCTCAGAGCTGAACACAGAGCAGCACAACCTTCATCTGTGACACCACAATCACTCAACCTGTAGAGAACAATGACACACTCTTCACTCTCTCACATCAGATCAGATCAGATCAACAGGTACAAACCACAATCCTAAACAGACCAGTAAATATATCTGCATTTCCACTGGACTTTTAATCACAGTTATGAAAATGATAAAAAAATAAAATAAATAACACTCGTTAAAACAGAGCACACAGAGTGAAAGTTAGTTGGGAGAGCAAGACAGGTAACCTCTTCATTTTTATTTATATATATTTTTTTTAGCTTTTAGATTTTTTTTACGATTCCTGGACAAAATCACTTGTGTTCAAAGATAGTGAGAGATGATATTGGGGAATATAGCTAGATTTGTGCTAAACTGTTATTAGCCACGTTTCCACTGTTTCCACAAAGAGGAGTTTCTCTGAGTCTGGAGAGCTCAGCGCTGCGGATCATCTCATTTTAGAAAGATAACAGCTATAACATCAACATTTAACACTTTTAAAATAAGTTGAGCTCAAAACTCACTCTTAGTCAGCAGCGTGTGTTTGAAATAATCCGATCTGATGTGGATTATAATCACTAAACAAGGCAGAAATATTTATAAGCGATGTAAAAGACTATGCACACTAAACATTAACGTTACCATAGTAAACATGGTCAATTTGATCGCTTGAGGAAATTAGATGTCAGCTTCTTATTCTCTATCACAATCGTGTATTTATTTAGTAACTTATATTATCTGTCATAAATCTCGTCTCGAGAGTTTAACTCCATGTAGCCTATCATACAAATATAATAATGTTTTTTGTTCGGGAGCTTTTATAAAAATAGAGATATTATCATTAATTCTTAATGTGACATATAGGCTACAAATAAACAGAAACAGACTCGACTGCATAAGCAGGCTAATTTTCATAAGCGTTAAAAATAAATAAATAAAGTAGAAATACATTTATTTATTTGTGATTCATTTTGAGTCCTGATAAATTAATTAATTACGATCAATGTATCACTTATTCTACTATAATAAAACACTGATGCTTTTGAATTTGAATATTTACCAAAGCATGCAAACAAACGGCTCTTTTATCATGTTCGTTTTGTGATCGCACTAGTTCCAGTGACTTATTTCTTAGTTTTCTGATAACTTCTCTTTGTTGGTGAAATGATGGGGTTTCGTGACGTTGTTTCTGAGAGGTGTGTAAAGGTCATGTTTTAACAGATGTAATCTCTCTCCAAACTCTTGATATGATATAGCGTAATAGTGGATTTATTATACTGTGGCCCTCTATAGAACATAATTAGTATAACAGATACATTTATCAGATTTTTGGGATAGCAATTTACACTAAAACCATAAATCGGATCAGTTAGAAAAGATAAAGTATGCAGGTCTTCTGCTTGTTTTCTTCTGAAAGGAGACCATGTTGTTATTGTTCAAATCAAATGATCAGGGACTAGTTATATTACTATGTTTAATGTTTTAGTTTTGCCATCTTTGGATGAATTGTATTACTGATCATTATGAAATCAAATCTTTAGCATTTGTCCAGAGGGAGTTTATTAATTTATTTGTTTATTAGTAAATGCTATCAAGTCTAAAACATCAGTCAAGAGAGATGAAGACAACCAGCAGCTGGACATGACATTATTATGCTTTATATATTTATCATCATTAATGCCATTGTAGTCCAATTAAAACAATCTAAAATTATTGAATAATTATATGAATTGAAATATTGTTATATTAACAGATATTTCAAAACTGTAATGAACACTGGTACCAGATCACATTTATATATACCAGTCATTGTGTATTTATCAAACTATATTTTACAAGCTGATTTTAAACTATTTTACATCAAACTATACAGCTTACTGAGGATAAAGACACATGACTATCAGAGAGATGATCTTACCACAGTGTCTCCAGTTTACAGCGAGGATCCTCCAGTACAGCAGACAGCAGTGTGACTCCAGAGTCTTCTAGTTTATTCTTAGACAGATTCAGGTGTCTCAGGTGTGAGGGGTTTGATCTCAGAGCTGAACACAGAGCAGCACAACCTTCATCTGTGACACCACAATCACTCAACCTGTAGAGAACAATGACACACTCTTCACTCTCTCACATCAGATCAGATCAGATCAACAGGTACAAATCACAATCCTTAACAGACTAGTAAATGTATCCGCATTTCCACTGGACTTTTAATCACAGTTATGAAAATGATAAAAAAATAAAATAAAAACACTTTCAACATCTGTGCTTCAAAACCCTCTATTTATATTGGAAGATTAATAATAACAGAGGCACAGAAGAAATATGATTGTCCAGCAGAAGTGGATTCGGACACACTCTAAGTGCACCTGAGCTTTAGACCTCGCTCTCAGATCGTTAAAACAGAGCACACAGAGTGAAAGTTAGTTGGGAGAGCAAGACAGGTAACCTCTTCATTTTTATTTATATATATATATTTTTTAGCATTTAGATTTTTTTTACGATTCCTGGACAAAATCACTTGTGTTCAAAGATAGTGAGAGATGATATTGGGGAATATAGCTAGATTTGTGCTAAACTGTTATTAGCCACGTTTCCACTGTTTCCACAAAGAGGAGTTTCTCTGAGTCTGGAGAGCTCAGCGCTGCGGATCATCTCATTTTAGAAAGATAACAGCTATAACATCAACATTTAACACTTTTAAAATAAGTTGAGCTCAAAACTCACTCTTAGTTAGCAGCGTGTGTTTGAAATAATCCGATCTGATGTGGATTATAATCACTAAACAAGGCAGAAATATTTATAAGCGATGTAAAAGACTATGCACACTAAACATTAACGTTACCATAGTAAACATGGTCAATTTGATCGCTTGAGGAAATTAGATGTCAGCTTCTTATTCTCTATCACAATCGTGTATTTATTTAGTAACTTATATTATCTGTCATAAATCTCGTCTCGAGAGTTTAACTCCATGTAGCCTATCATACAAATATAATAATGTTTTTGTTCGGGAGCTTTTATAAAAATAGAGATATTATCATTAATTCTTAATGTGACATATAGGCTACAAATAAACAGAAACAGACTCGACTGCATAAGCAGGCTAATTTTCATAAGCGTTAAAAATAAATAAATAAAGTAGAAATACATTTATTTCTTTGTGATTCATTTTGAGTCCTGATAAATTAATTAATTACGATCAATGTATCACTTATTCTACTATAATAAAACACTGATGCTTTTGAATTTGAATATTTACCAAAGCATGCAAACAAACGGCTCTTTTATCATGTTCGTTTTGTGATCGCACTAGTTCCAGTGACTTATTTCTTAGTTTTCTGATAACTTCTCTTTGTTGGTGAAATGATGGGGTTTCGTGACGTTGTTTCTGAGAGGTGTGTAAAGGTCATGTTTTAACAGATGTAATCTCTCTCCAAACTCTTGATATGATATAGCGTAATAGTGGATTTATTATACTGTGGCCCTCTATAGAACATAATTAGTATAACAGATACATTTATCAGATTTTTGGGATAGCAATTTACACTAAAACCATAAATCGGATCAGTTAGAAAAGATAAAGTATGCAGGTCTTCTGCTTGTTTTCTTCTGAAAGGAGACCATGTTGTTATTGTTCAAATCAAATGATCAGGGACTAGTTATATTACTATGTTTAATGTTTTAGTTTTGCCATCTTTGGATGAATTGTATTACTGATCATTATGAAATCAAATCTTTAGCATTTGTCCAGAGGGAGTTTATTAATTTATTTGTTTATTAGTAAATGCTATCAAGTCTAAAACATCAGTCAAGAGAGATGAAGACAACCAGCAGCTGGACATGACATTATTATGCTTTATATATTTATCATCATTAATGCCATTGTAGTCCAATTAAAACAATCTAAAATTATTGAATAATTATATGAATTGAAATATTGTTATATTAACAGATATTTCAAAACTGTAATGAACACTGGTACCAGATCACATTTATATATACCAGTCATTGTGTATTTATCAAACTATATTTTACAAGCTGATTTTAAACTATTTTACATCAAACTATACAGCTTACTGAGGATAAAGACACATGACTATCAGAGAGATGATCTTACCACAGTGTCTCCAGTTTACAGTGAGGATCCTCCAGTACAGCAGACAGCAGTGTGACTCCAGAGTCTTCTAGATTATTCCCAGACAGATTCAGTTCTCTCAGGTGTGAGGGGTTTGATCTCAGAGCTGAACACAGAGCAGCACAACCTTCATCTGTGACGCCACAGTCACTCAACCTGTAGAGAACAATGACACACTCTTCACTCTCTCACATCAGATCAGATCAGATCAACAGCAGTGGTGGACGAAGTACACAATCAAGTATTTTAGTAAAAGTACAGATACGTATAATAAAATAATACTCCAGTTAAAGTAAAAGTAATACTTTTTCAATTTTACTCGAGTGAAAGTACAAAAGTACTCGATTTTTTATGTACTTAAGTAATAAAGTTATGATAGATAGATTTATTTAGCAATTTTATATAGGTTACTTAATTTTATTTTATATTAGTACTGTTTATATATATATATATATATATATATATATATATATATATATAATCCTATACTGCTCAAAATACCTGGAATTTTCTAAAAATAATCACTATATGAAGTATAAAAATATATTTTTGTTGTTGATATGGACTACACTGACGAGAGTGATGTAGTAATGTTTACTGTGAAGCTTACACCGGAGAGAAAACAGATTTGTGACCCTGGACCACAAAACCAGTCATAAGGGTCAGTTTTTCTAAATTGAGATTTATGCATCACCCAAAAGCTGAAAGTAGAGCTGCACGATTAATCGTTAAAAGATCGCGATCTCGATTCAGACACCCTCTCGATCTCATTTCTAAAAGACAACGATTCCCCGAGTCTGTTAAACCTTTGACAAAGTCTTACCGGATCATTCAAATCCGTGCGCGCACTGCCGCTGACACAGAGAGAGCTCTTACCATGTTTGGTTAAGAAACATCTTCACAAACAGTCTTTTCAACTACACAGTATTATATCTGTCTTACAGTCATTTATATTATCACAGAAATACTGGGATAAAGTTTATAGTTTAAATATAAACATTGATGTATATATGGCAGCGATCAAAATATAACAAATCCCCTTTTGAAAGTACTGCGCTTTAAATAACGTTTGTGTCGATTGCATTGTTTCACCAATAGGTGGCGACAAGTGTCTTAATTTATTTGTCAATGAATTAATTTTTCATTCAAGAGAATCGTTCAAAAACGCTGATTCATCCAGAAATGAAACAAGTGTAGTAGGTTTATGAGTGAGTCGTTGAATCAGTGATCTAAACAACTTTTTCATCATTCTAATATTAAAAAAACTGGGGTTTTAAATATATTATATATACACTACCAGTCAAAAGTTTTTGAACCATAAGATGTGTAATGTTTTTTTAAAGTCTCTTCTGCTCACCAAACTATATTTATCTGATCCAAAGTACAGCAAAAACAGTAAAGTTTTGAAATATTTACCATTTAAAATAACTGCTTTCACTTGAATGTATTTTAAAATGTAATTTATTTCTGTGGTGTGCAGCTGTATTTTCAGCATCATTACTCCAGTCTTCAGTGTCACATGATCTTCAGAAATCATTCTAATATGCTGTTTTGCCGTTCAAAAAAAACATTATTATTATTATTATTATTATGTTGAAAACAGATGAGTAGATTTTTTTCAGGTTTCTTTGATAGAAAGTTCAGAAGAACAATAATTGTGTGTAATATAAATATTTTGTTATAAATGTCTTTGTCACACTTGATCAATTTAAAGAATCCTTGCAAAATAAAATAATTAATTTATATACTTGTGATAATGATAATGTTAATAGTAATAATAAAGAATCGTAGGAGAATCGTGATCTCTATAGGAGATCAAAAAATCGTGATTCTCAATTTATCCAGAATCGTGCAGCCCTAGCTGAAAGCTGAAAGGAAATTTACAAATATCTTCATGGGACATGATCTTTAATTAATATCCTTATAATATTTGCCATAAAAGAAACAAATGATCATTTTGACACATACAGTGTATTTTCGGCTTTTGTTACAAATATACCCCAGTGACTTAAAGGGTTAGTTCGCCCAAAAATGAAAATTATGTCATTAATAACTCACCCTTATGCTGTTCCAAACATGTAAGGCCTCCTTTTATCTTCGGAACACAGTTTAAGATATTTTAGATTTAGTCCGAGAGCTCTCAGTCCCTCCATTGAAGCTGTGTGTACGGTATACTGTCCATGTCCAGAAAGGTAAGAAAAACATCATCAAAGTAGTCCATGTGACATCAGAGGGTCAGTTGGAATTTTTTTGAAGCATCGAAAATACATTTTGGTCCAAAAATAGCAAAAACGACGACTTTATTCAGCATTGTCTTCTCTTCCGTGTCTGTGTGAGAAAGAGTTCAAATCAAAGCAGTCTGGATATCCGGTTCGCGAACGAATCATTTAGTTCACCAAATCGAACTGAATCGTTTTAAACGGTTCGCATCTCTAATATGCATTAATCCACAAATGACTTAAGATGTTAACTTTTTTAATGTGGCTGACACTCCCTCTGAGTTCAAACAAACCAATATCCCGGAGTAATTCATGTACTCAAACAGTACATTGACTGAACTGCTGTGAAGAGAGAACTGAAGATGAACACCGAGCCGAGCCAGATAACGAACAAAACATTGACTCGTTCACAAGTCAAGAACCGTTTCTGTCAGACGCGTCCGATTCGTGAACCGAGGAGCCGATGATACTGCGCATGTGTGATTCAGCATGAAGCAGACCGACACACAGAGCGACTGAACTGAACTGATTCTTTTGGTGATTGATTCTGAACTGATTCTGTGCTAATGTTATGGGCGCGGGTAAACTGAAGGCTTGAATCAAAGGCAATCATCGCCAATGACGCCATTACGTCGAGCGCAAAAGAACTGGTGTACCGTTTTCTTCAACCGGTTTATTGAATCGAACTGTCCGAAAGAACTACTGGTGATCCGAACACCGATGCAACCGGTTCTTCACTCGTGAACGAGTCAGTCTATTGTTCGTTATCTGGCTCGGCTCGGTGTTCATCTTCACAGCAGTTCAGTCAGTGTACTGTTTGAGTGCATGCATTACTCCGGGATATTGGTTTGTTTGAACTCAGAGGGAGTGTCAGCCACATTAAAAAAAGTTAACATCTTAAGTCATTTGTGGATTAATGCGTATTAGAGATGCGAACCGTTTAAAACGATTCAGTTCGATTTGGTGAACTGAATGATTCGTTCGCGAACCGGATATCCAGACTGCTTTGATTTGAACTCTTTCTCACAACAGACACGGAAGAGAAGACATTGCTGAACAAAGTCGTCGTTTTTGCTATTTTTGGACCAAAATGTATTTTCGATGCTTCAAAAAATTCCAACGGACCCTCTGATGTCACATGGACTACTTTGATGATGTTTTTCTTACCTTTCTGGACATGGACAGTATACCGTACACACAGCTTATTAGTTGCACAGCGCATTAGTTATTTTATTTAATCTGTGTTATCTTAATGTTTTGGGGTTTTTTTTTACCTAAGAGGCACTGATGCTGATGTGTTTGCATTCAAGCATTTTAATGGGCTTAAATAGATCACCCTTTACAGCAGATTTAGTTCACAAACATATGACAGGTTTGACCTAAATATTATTTTCAGGTACAATAATAAATCCTAAAATTCGACATTAGTAACTTACTTTTAGCAGCATCGGTTGCGCAAGAGCTCACAAGATCTCCCGGTTCTTACTTGTGATTTGAGTTCACTAAAAACTCACACTAAATAGTTCATTTGAATCAGTGAGTTGTTGACTCTAGAACAGCTGCAATCGGATCATTCTAAATCATGAATGAATCGTTTGGGGCGATTTGCAAACTGACTTAAAAGGTTAATTAAAAATAATCAGTTCGTTCTTGAATCAGAAACCGCTTCTGCATGTCAGAGCACGTGATATAGCCTATTATAAGGAATAACGATATGTTTTATGAAATGTAGTAAAGTAGAAAGTACGATCTTATGCTTTGGAATGTAGTGAAGTCAGAGTAAAAGTTACTAAAAATAAAACTACTCCAGTAAAGTTCAGATACTTGAAAATTTTACTTAAGTACAGTAACAAAGTAAAGCTACTCCGATAATGATCAACAGATACAAATCACAATCCTAAACAGAAATATGTCTACATTTCCACTGGAGTTTTGATCACAGTAATGTGACTTTCAACATCTGTGCTTCAAAAATCTTTATTTATAAAATTTAATAATTTATTTAACCCAGGGAGTTTTGTCATGCCCTGATATTTGTGCTTTTTTCAGTTTCTTATAAATATCTAAAAGGGTAAAGTCTAATCTCACTGTAATCAACACAAACTGGGCTATAATAATATGTGAAATGCATGCATGTACATGATTGTATTTTTGAGAAAAATGTTATGCGTGGTTAGTGAAAAACTAAAAATGTTATAACACTTGAATAAGGCCATAAAACACATAAAGAACAATGGTTCCCAGGATTTTTGAGAACTGGAGCTTGTAGCCTAGAATTTTTCTTTCTAAATTATGTGAAAATCATCTTACAGAAATCATCTTTACTCACTTACAGAAAACAATATATATTGATTTAAATTTTCGAAGACACTTTTTGTTGGTAAAAGTCATATGCGAGTAGGCGTCAACTACCATGAATAAAATTGTGATTAACACCTGAGAAGACAAAGGCCTGCATAATGAGCTGCATAATGAGCCTCTCATTCAGCTGTGCCACTGTGAGTGAGGAGTTACAAGAAAGAATGTGAGAACAAAATAAATCTATATAATTTTATGTTTGTAGTTTATTAAGAATATATTTAATTATCCCACAACATAATTTAATATCCACTTGGGGGAGCAGTTAAACAGTTTATTAGAAACAATCAAAGCTGACTTTCAAACTGAATTTTTTGCATCATTACTCCAGTCACACAATCCTTCAGAAATCCTTTTAACAATCTTATTTTCTACAAAATAAAAACCATTTATTATCATCATCATTATTATTATTATTATTAATGTTGAAAAGAGCTGAGAATATTTTTCAGGTTTTTTTTAGGGGGAATAAATTGAAAGAACTGCATTGTTTTTACATTTGTTAGAGTTATCTCTATTTGTTACATTTATATTATTTACATTGAGCTTTTGAATTGTATAGTATTGTATATTGTTATTGAAACTTCATAATGTTTCACTTGATTATACATTTAGTCAGGAATTATAGTTTGGAAAAAGTCTTTGGAAAAAGTCTAACTAGTAAAATGTTTACACGTTATGTGGAAACAAGTACAGGTATGTAAATAAATATAAAGAGACTTACTCATGTTTATGATCTCTGCTGAATAAAGTGCATTCTTTTTTCTGAGGAAATCCTTTTCTCAAATCCTCAACCTAGGGCTGTGCAAAAAATCGAACGCGATTTTCATGCACATCTCATCAGTAAAGACGCTCCGGTAATTAGAAGCATATCTCCAGCACGTGCATTCAGATTATGGTTTCCAGGTTTTCACAACAAATCCTGCCCAGCTGCTTCTCGAAACTAGTCCAAAATGCGTTTCCAGGAGCTTCTCCGATAAAAATTGCTTTCCGGGGTTAAAATCTAAGTTTTATGGCATGGTTGCCTTGGTAAAATTCGCATTTTAGGGTCTAAATATCACATTATTGGTATTGTCGCTTCGACCCGCGGACATGAAAAACAACCACAGACTTGGCAACATTGGTTGGCATTTACTACACAGAGCCGTAATTCACTGACAATCTACACAAAGTCAATTTTAAAATCGGTGGCGATTCTTTGTCGATTTTGAAAGCGATTTTGTGTTAGTTGTCGGTAGACTACGGCTCTTGTGTAGTAACTGCCGCTCCACCTGAACCAGTGTTGCCAAGTCTGCAGTTGTTTTTCATGTCCGCGGTTCGAAGCAACCCCAATTCCAATAACGTGATATTTAGCCCCTAAAATGCGAATTTTTTACAAGCCAAAAAAACCCCGTATATTTTAACCCCGGGAAGCAATTTTTTTTTTTATCTGGGAACCTCCTGGAATCGCGATTAGTTTTGGACTAGTTTTGAGAAGCAACAGGGCAGGATTTGTTGTGAAAACCTGGCAACCCTGATCTGAACACACGTGCTGGAGATATACTTCTAATTACAGGAGCGTCTTTACTGATGAGATGTGCATGAAAATCGCATCCGATTTTTTGCACAGCCCTACCTCAACCACATCACATCTTTTTGGGGTGAATTATGTCTCATTCCTCTCATCGCAAAGCAAACAGTAAAATAAAATAAAAACTTGAAGAACAGTCTCGCTGCTTTTTCTTCTGTGTGGAATATTCAAGCCGCGTGCTTCAGTTTGAATCTGAATAACGCGTTCAGCGCGGGGGCGTGGTCACATTAAATATTATGAAGGGAGACATGAAAAACAGACATCGCGTTGTTTTAATATGGATTACTTTATCACAGAATATCTGTTTTTGGCAGCACTTGTTTAGTTTAAAAGTAGACATGTCAGGCTTTCTATAGATGTCTCTCTCATGTCTCTTCGTTGAGTAAATTGTTTGTTATCTTTATTTTATAATGTGCCGACTTCAGAGGGTTAATTTTAATAATAACAGAGGCACAAAGGAAAGATGATCTTCATTAGTCATGTTTGTTAATGATAAACTGATAATGTGGTACAGGAGGAAACAAAATCGCCTTTAATAATGGTAGTAGAAATAATAATAAAAACATGCCGATCTTGAATCCAGAACAAGTACAAAAATAAGTAAAAAGTGCAGCCATGAAAGGAGTATTAATCCTAAAATCCTATTAATTTAATTACCAGAATTTATCTCACTGCAGTTTCAAAGCCCTCATTATCTGTTTGGTTTTAATCAGTTTTTGTCATTAAATTAAACTGTATGATGTAATAGTCACATGCTTTTTTCATGCTTCATCTTCAGTTATCAGAATCATATTTTTTGTGCTGTGATATAGTATGACAATAATGTATGATGATCAGAGAGATGATCTTACCTCAGTGTCTCCAGTTTACATCGAGGATCCTCCAGAACAACAGAGAGAAGCTTCACTCCTGAATCTCTGATTGCTTTATTAGACAGATCCAGATTTCTCAGCTGTGAAGGGTTTGATCTCAGAAATGAAGTCAGAGCAGCACAATCTTTATCTGTGACACCACAATCACTCAAACTGTAGATAGATGGAAACACACATATTAAACAAAAACATAAATAAGGTTCAAAAAGACAAGTGGGACATGATATGGACTCACTATAACAAACTCATAGTGTGCAACAGAGAAAACATTCATGTTATTAATAATAAAAATGGTAATAATCAAATTTGCGATGAAGAGCTTTACCATGAATCAAATCCACATAATTTCAGTACTAACTCATGTTGGTTTCAAACTAATCCACGTTGAAGAAATTGACTGGCAGGTACTTTAGAGTCCAGCTTGTCTTTAAAAACTGTTAAATACTAGAAATGAATTAATTTCAGAAATAAAAAAATAATAATAATCAAGGAACATTTATAATGTTGTCATTAAATTATGTGTTTCAAGTATGTTTTCATATTGCTCCATTAACTGATAATATTATTATGGAATTGTTATGTTCTTTTCTTTAACAGTGAAGTGATTGTTCTCAGAGATACTTACTGAACTTTAATCACAGGCAGCAGCTTCTGAAGAACATTCAGTTTTTCAGCTTTATTGTTTTCTCCAACAAATTTATTAATATCAAACACGTCCAGCTTTTCTTCTGATGTCAACAACACAAAAACTAAAGCTGACCACTGAGATGAAGAGAGTTTGGCCTCCTTTATTCTTCCAGATTTCAGATACTGTTGTATTTCCTGCACTAGTGAATGATCACCCAGTTCATTCAGACAGTGGAACAGATTGATGGATTTCTCTGGAGAGTCATTGGTCCTGATCTTCTCCTTGATGTACTCAACTGTTTTCTCATTGCTGTCAGAGCTGATTCTTTTCAGCTTCATTAGTTCTTGTAGGAGAATCTGATGAGAATCCACTGACAAACCCAGAAGGAACCGCAGGAAAAGATCCAGATGTCCATTTTTACTCTTTAGAGCCTCATCCACAGCTCTCTGATGCAGCTCAGGTACTGAAACAACTTGAAACAAGTCCTTCACTTTAGCCCACAAACTCTGGTTGGTGATGGTCTCAAACACATTTCTGTTGTTGTTTGTACAGGAGAGGTGCGCATATAGAGCTGCTAGATGTTCCTGAACACTCAGATGAACAAAGCAGAAGACTTTCCCCTGATACAAGCCCGACTCCTCTCTGAAGATCTGAGTGCACAATCCTGAGTACACTGATGCTTCTCTCACATCAATTCCACACTCTCTCAGGTCTTCCTCGTAGAAGATCAGGTTTCCTTTCACAAGCTGCTGAAAAGCCACTTTCCCCAGTTTGAGGATCATGTCTTCTTCTGTCACCTTCTTCTCATAGTCCTTCTCATGTTTGATGTTGGTCTGAAGGATCAGGAAGCGTGTGTACATCTGAGTGAGAGTCTTGGGAATCTCTCCACTCTCTGCTGGACTCAACATCTTCTCCAGAACAGTGGCTGAGATCCAGCAGAACACTGGGATGTGGCACATGATGTAAAGGCTCCTTGATGACTTCAGGTGTGAGATGATCCTGTCGGCCAGACTCTGATCACTGATTCTCTTCCTGAAGTATTCCTCCTTCTGTGGCTCATTGAAGCCTCGTACCTCTGTCACCCGATGGACACACTCAGAGGGGACAAGATCAGCTGCTGCTGGTCTGGAGGTGATCCAGATGAGAGCAGAGGGAAGCAGATTCCCCACAATGAGGTTCATCAGCAGCTCGTCCACTGAGGCTGATTCAGATATATTACACAGTTTCACTTTGCTCTTAAAGTCCAGAGACAGACGACACTCATCCAGACCATCAAAGATTAACAATACTTTATATCCATCACTGGATATTTCCATTTCTTTAGTTTCAGGGAAGAAGACATGAAGAAGAGCTGAAAGACTGAGTATTTTGTCTTTCATCAGATTGATTTCTCTGAAAGGAAGTGGAAATATGAGCTGGACGTCCTGATTCTCTTTCCCTTCAGCCCAGTCCAGGATCAACTTCTGCACAGAGACTGTTTTTCCAATGCCAGCGACTCCCTTTGTCAGCACAGTTCTGATGGTTTTGTCTTGTCCAGGTAAAGGTCTAAAGATGTCACTGCATTTGATGGCTGTGTCCTCTGTTGCTTCTCTCCTGGATTGTGTCTCAATCTGTCTCACCTCATGTTCATTACTGATCTCTCCACTCTCACTCTCTGTGATGTAGAGCTCTGTGTAGATCTCATTCAGGAGTGTTGGGTTTCCCTGCGTCGCTGTTCCCTCATACAGACGCTCAAACTTCTGCTTCAAATTTGATCTAAGCCTGTTGAGGACTTCATGGCTGGGAAATTAGAATATAATATTATTACATGAGCTAATGAGCACAATGTCTTTCTGTATTATAATCAAATAATCTTTTACAGAAATATTAGACCTGGGATCAGTCTTTGTTTCTTCACTCTTATAATCTAATGATGTGTCACTCCTCATAGAAACACAGCTGGACTCTGATCTCTTCTGATGAACTGAACTATAACAGAGAGATTAAAGTGAATCATCTGAATTACCATATTTAACAAAGTATACATTATTCAAACAATCAAGAGCACTTCATGATCATTTCATTTTTTGAGTGTATTTTTTTTTTTTTTTACAAATACGTGTGACCAATATTACATAATGTATCATAACATTTCAGATAAAGACAAAGAAATGCCTATAAACACTATACAGAAAAAGATTTTATAACTTAAGAAAATACTAAGAACACTATTCTGATACTTTAAAATGGCATAAACATTTTTATATAAATATTATACCTGAGATCAGTCTGTGTATCTCCACTCTTAAAATTCACTGGATTACCCATAGACGCATCACTCCTTAGAGACACACAGCTGGACTCTGCTTCTGATCTCTTCTGATCAACCGAACTATAACAAACAAATTTCATCCTTTATGATGTGGTGATAAAAGACTTTATAGTCTTTTTGTTTAAAAAACCTTTTATCTTAAAAATATAGAGACATAAAAACACAACGGAGACACTCATTTGCTATCATTAAAATAGTGATTTAATTCAGTGTTTATTCAAAGTACCTGCATCCTGTAGAAAAATCTTCATCTGTGGATGTCAGTGTGTCATCCATGATGAACCAGAATCTGATGTCCAGCACTGACTCTGAATGAAATGACAAACAAACACAATCTAAACGGATCCTGAAAGAAACAGATCATCAGTTCACTCAGATACACAATAGTGATAGTTGTGTGTTAACAGCTGCTGAAATAAACCACATACAGCACCAAACACCAATGAATCCTCGTTCATTTGCTTAAATTAAAATGTCAAACACATAATCAAAGAACTTCTTCGCCCTTCAGAGTAAATATGAATGCGGAAGTCACCTCTAAAGCAGACACCTGAACCTTCATCAACATTTAATTAATCTACATACCATTCACAAACTTCAACGGCTTCTACGCGTAAATTATTGGCTTATCTTTTATAAAACTTCCTATGGAACACATTTAGAATCCGTATAAAATTCCGTATAGAATAGATTCTGGCTGTTTAAAATGGCGAAACTTCAAATGTACTTTTACTTTCATTCTTTATTTGTGTCGTAAGCGATGAAGTAAGGGAGCGTCTTAAAATTCCACACAGAGTGAAAAAAAGTTAACGATGTCAAATTATACAAAATCATTTTAAAACACACCTGCATTCCTAATAAAAGCTTTTATTAGGCTCACAGCGAGATTCTAGATTTATTTTTACAGGTAGGCTGCTAGAGATTTTTCATTACCTCTGGAGTTCTCCCTATGAAAAAAAGGTATTTGTTTCACTGCATCCATCAATCCTTACTTTATTCATTTTGTTCTGGGTTCAATAAACTCACCCAGACATTTTATTTAGAGAATATTGGTACATTAAAGGTACATAAATACTTTTTTAAAGTGTTTATAGTAGGCTGTAAATGTTTACCACCCCAGTGACAGATTTTGTACCTTTTTACTAGAGTATACTGAAGGAATATTGTTAGGATGGATGCAGTGAAACAAATGCAAAGTCTTTTTTTATTTATTATTATTATTATTATTATTATTTTTACTTTGCAGTTTGATTATCAGAATGAAGTGAGATTCAGGATCTGAGGAAACTGCACATGTCTGTTCACATTACAAACACTGTATCCAGCCTAGAGGAAAATACACCAGAAAGTAAAGGGCCTGAATGCAGATTTTTATGGCTTTTGGCTTTTTGTCATTTTATGCCAAAAGGTAGGGGTGTGCCAAAAGGTTCCTTATTGGTGAACAGAGTTTTACTGTTTTTGCGAATCAGCGGTGAATATTTAAGTAATTTCTTTAGACAAGAGAAGGTGGCGGCAATAAGACTTGAGGTAGTTATTCATCATACGTTTATCTATACTTTATATACCACAAATAGGTACATTACGATAGCTTGTTACAATACGATCAGAATTTTAGCATAGTTTATTGTTGTTGACAGACAAATGTACAGTGAAACAAAATGATGACCACATATACATTGAAGGCGAAGCTCTCAGAGTTTGTATCTGCGTCCTTTTTGTGCAATACAGTACAGAATACATCCTGTTAGTATAATAATTATTACCACCTATGCTATTACAACTGTACTAAAATCAATTCACAATCTATGAAGACAATTAGACAAAATACAAAAACTCTAATTTAAAGTTTGTTTCTACCTTTCTGCGGTGTCCAACTAATGCAGAGAATATTCAACTGGTTGTGAGGAACCCTTTCCAGAGAAATATAGAAGGAAATGACAGTGTAAGTTATATTGTTTTTAATCCATTGTTTTATCTCTATCAACATGATCACACACAATATAACAATATCTTGTAATTTTTATTTGCTGGAAAATGACAATCATTTAAATCAGTATTTTTAGCACACCTGACACAACCCTAAAATGGAAATTTAAAGCAGAACGTGCACCACTCACAGGTTTGTGTCAAAAGCCAGCTAGTGTAGCAGATATAAGCAAACTGTGATATGCAGAATTTATTTTTGCACTGTTAATCTTTTTTTTTTTTGTTCATTTTCACTTAGTGCAGGTCAATGTAAGGAAGATACTACAGACATTTTAATCTTTTTTGTATATTCTCCACTTTTTCACTGCCTGACCATCATCTTAATGTTTATGCAGTTCAATGTTGTTGTTTTTTTTTTTTTTTTTTTTGTTATTATTATTTTTTGTTATATCTAAAGCACCGTGTTCAATAAGTATTTAGATGTTCCTCATATCTGTCATGGTCTAAGCATTATTTGTTTCTGTTGTTCTGTTAAAGGAACCTTGTGTTGGGGAGGATTCAATGTCTGTTAAGATTAATATAAATGTGCTACAAAGTAAGTATCAGAAACACATCCAGACACCTGGACTGTCAAAGACCACACGACAGGAACATTCTCCTGGAGATGCTGAGAAAGCACGGAAGGAATGTCTGAGGACATCCTCAGACTTAAAAAACACCCATACTCGGCTCGGTGTTCATCTTCAGTTCTCTCTTCACAGCAGTTCAGTCAGTGTACTGTTTGAGTAAATGAATTACTCCGGGATATTGGTTTGTTTTAACTCAGAGGGAGTGTCAGCCACATTAAAAAAGTCAACAGCTTAAGTCATTTGTTGATTAATCCGTATTAGAGACGCGAACCGTTTAAAATGATTCAGTTCCGATTTAGGTGAACTGGTTCAAGGAGATCTGGTTACATCAAATGATTCGTTCACGAACCGGATATCACAAACTGCTTTGATTTGAACTCTCTCTCACACAGACACGTAAGAGAAGACAATGCTGAATAAAAGTCCTTGTTTTTGCTATTTTTGGACCAAAATGTATTATTGATGCTTCAAAAAATTCTAACTGACGCTCTGATTATGGAATGCCAGGTCTGCCAAAATAAAAAAATAAATCAATACATAAATAAATATACAAATAAATGTAAAAAAGAAAAAAATAAATATATATATAAATAAATATACATAGAAAAGCAAAAAACTGAAAATAAATAATTATTTATACATTTATTTCCTTATTTATGTATATATTTATTTTTTCCCATATTTATTTATTTCTTCTTTTATTTATTTCTACATTTATTCATTTATACATTTATTTATTTATACATTTATTTATTTTTACATTTATTTATTTCTACATTTATGTATTTCTACATTTATTTTTTTCTTCATTTATTTCTTCCTACATTTCTTCCTGCGTGGGGTAATGAGGAGGGCGTGGTTTACCTCAGACATAGCAATCGAGCTCAGAGTAAGCGAAGGCGAAGGGATGAGGTCACAGTGACAACCTGTGGCGAAATACAATAAGTATCACTGACGTTGATACGGTCTGTGACTGCGAGGTATATGGTTAAAATCTTACTGTGTGACATGGATAGGCTAGTCTTTTTTCCGTAGAACATCGTTTGGTCTGGATTTGTAAAATGTGCTGGGCTAACAAACATGAAACAGGGACTCTGTTTCTGATCATTTATATTTAGGCCTATGCGTTATCTAAATAATTATAATAGCCTAATAATAATAATAATAATAAATAAATGACCAAATGTTCAAAAAGTTGGCAGAGAGGGGTCATGTTTGGGGAAACAACATAATTGTTGATAGGCTATATTTTTCGGGGCCATGGATTTAATGCGCAAACCTGTGTGACCATATAGCAACTATTCAGAAATGGAAATTACGAATGCATTAATATTTTGTTTTGAATTTAAGAAAAGTCGATTGAATATTTACAGGTTTGTATCTCGTTATTATTTTCAGAATAGTAACGTCTTTGTAACCAACCACAGTGATCAAATGTCGAAGCTATCTCTATCTAATAGGCTACTTCAAAGATCAAATCAAATTATCTATTGTAAAAGTTTGTAAAAATTTCTGTAGCCCAAAAACATAACAAAAAATAGCTATAACTTTTTAATTTGTATTATTATTATTATCATTCTTTCTTTCTTTTTATTATTATTATTATAAGGCTATTGTTATCATCATCATCATCAGCTGGCAAACCATTATGGAATCTATTTAAAGGGAATGTCCATAATGTATATAATGAAAAAATCTAAAGATTGTTATGAAAATGAAAAAATGAAAAAATTATAATCTGACATGAAAATCTGTCTTTGAAAACATGAACACATGATTAGGACAGGTTAGATTATGATTATGATCAAGCAATGTTATTAATAAAGGAGCAAGAAATATCTGCCTGAGGGGAAGAGTGTAACAATAAACGGAAGCTAATTCTATCTATGACACATCCAATGATAAATCAGATAACTGAGATACATATCAGACGTAACATTACAACTTGTATCAGCACAATAGGATGCTAAGTTATGCGTTAGACCGAGAGAGAGAGAGAGAGAGAGAGAGCGCGCGAGCTCCCTTTGATGCGTTTTCATGACAGCGCGCTGAAAGATGGACAAGGACAGATTTTACTATAGATTCCTATAAAGTTCTCGTTATAAATGTATGGCAGATTTGTGCTATATTATCAATCTTCGTTATTAAGTGTAATAGGTGTAATTAAGTTTTTTAAGTTAAGTTTTATTTTTCCATAAACCACCTGTGCGTTTTCGAAGCCATATGAATTGCATTATGCCCACAAATATGACGGGAAAAAAAACCTTGGCTGCATTATTATGTCATCAATAATAAAATAATAACAATAATAATAGAAAAATAAAACATCGGGCATTGCTTATATGAGCATGAAACGAATCGCTGATAGGCAGCGATTTCAGCATAACTGTTCATGTTAGTTAATCAGACGTAGACTAGCTCTTGCAACTTTTATCTGAAAAAAATTCGCCGATGCAGATGTGAATTTGAACGAAAGTGTAACTCCGATTGCGCTTTAAAAACATGAAAGTACAATAAATTCACATTAGTGTCACTATCGTTATTTTTTTATGTATTCTAATATTTAATTAATATTTTGTATTCAGTTTGCACATTCTGATCAACCAAAATATTATTTAATAGCATGGAAATCACTGATTATTGCTAAATAATTGAATAAGATTTAAAATATAGATAAAAACTATGACAAACAAATAACTTTGATTTCGTCATCTCTAAGAATATAATTAGGCTACAAATATATCCAGTGCATTTTTATTTTATAAAGACCATTTCATTATTTGTCTGTGATTTAAAAATGAACACACAAAGATATATTTTTTTGCTACTTTATTCAAGTGCATTTATTTTAAACAAAACATTGTCTTCCAGTATAACTTTAGCAGCATATTTTGATCCAGCGGCGAAACGTAGTTTTTAAAAGATAAAGAAAACAATTCACCAAGTTTAACCAACTATTATAAGTTATAAAACAGAGGCCAAATAGCCTAGATATTTTAACTATGGCTAAAGCTCAAAACTGAAATAATAATATTATTTAAAAAATGGATATTATATTTAGCACGACCGGTGAAACATTCAAATGTCTATTCAAAAAGAAAAGTCAATCTACGTGCTCAAATGAGAGCTGGGTGCGCAACCTGTCCACATTTAGTGGAATAAATTCGCTCCGCTCGAACAGATTTTGCAGGGACAGCCAGGTACTGGACAAGTAAACCTGCTCTGTCCCTGAAACTAACGCAGCAAATCTTTCACCACCATTTCAGCGAATAGCTTTGTCGTCTTCTCGGTTCTGCCTGCGTTGCATTTAAGTCTTACAGCAAGTGATTCAATGCTTGTCTGAGTTGCCGCTCTGTTATCGCCAGATATTTTATGTAGCTACACATTTTAGATGATAGCGCATTGTATTTGTTGTAGATTTGTGTGACAGCTTGGCGCTGCACAGCTTACCCTGAACTGTATTTTCATCGTTCTTCTCAAAGGGAAGCCAGCCATCACTGTGTGACTTTGAGGCCATGATTATCTGTCTTCTTATCTGTCTTTTGAGGCATCAAGTGGGAAGCTAACCAATCAGAGATCAGGGCGCCGCCCAACGTGCTGCCATAACCAAACAAAAAATAAAAAAATAAAAACAATTTCTATCATCGTTTACGTGATCGATCGATCATGGCTTTCTCGGTCGAGTACTCGATTACTCGATCACTGTTGCCCATCCCTAATTTCTATGTGCACTATTTCATCCGTGAAAACCTTAGTCCCCTGGCTATCATGTCAGAATCTGCAATTCAAAATAATTTTCAGCAGCTTTTAGATATTGTTGTTGGTCCGAATTTGTCAAGACAAACCCGACGGAGCTCAGCCCCGAAATTCAACTGCTGTCGCTCTTCTCTTTCTTTTCTTTCCGCTGTAGCTGTTGGGTCCGTGTATCTTTTGGTCATTCGATTTTCTATTTAAAAATAAATAAAGATAAATGAGAAACGGTTTGATTTTCATTTTTTCGTTTTGTTTAAGAAACGGAAAACGAATAGCTGGATTTTTCGTATTTTTGTTTGTGGGTAAAAAATCAGATTATGCTTTAATATTTGTTTGAATGTGTGGGCGGCGCTGAAACGCCCCTTTCATCCCTTCTGTACTGCACTGACGAGCGGCAACCACGAGCTCAGTTCATTTTCACCAGGAGAGAAGCGGCAGACAGCAGAGTTTATTAATCCTGCCAATTCTTTGCTAGTGGTGCTTGCAAGCTTTTTATATATATATATATATATAGCCTACACTTTTTTTTTTTTTTTTGACCAAACAGAAATTAATTTATTCAATGACATTTGAATTTTACTGTAGGATCTACAATGACATGAAAGGTGCAGATTTTTAGCCTACTAATTTTATTGTATGCCTATTTAAGAAAAACCTCACAGCCTAACATGTTTTCATTTGCTATAAAAACAACAGCAACTGAAGCTTTATCTTGTAGAGTGTAGTCTACTGCACTTCTCCGATCGGCGGATCCCGAAAACAAGAGGAAAGAGCTTCAGCTCCGTCAGTTTGGGTCGTAAGACACCCTGAATAACATGAAAACCTTACAAAACTCAACAGGATTTGCTTTCTGCCATCTCGGTCTACATTAACTTCTTTCTGAAACGTCAGAAATGAACTAGGCTCATGCATCAGACGAACCATGTCTAGCTGGACATCATGTCTACTTTTAAAATAAGCAATTTAAATAGAATAATAATAATAATAATTTTATATTTAGGCCTATGAAATTCAAATGAAACCAATCAGAGGTGCAGTGTTTCCTGTCTGAACTCATTATCTGTAATGATGTCACACCATCACTATATTCATACATCTACAGAATTCGTTAATTCAGTTCATAATTCTAAGTAGCCTATAGCCTATAATTAAAACATTTAAAGTAGACTAATTATGGGGAAAACTTAACTTATTTTAATATAAATTTTATCATGGGGTTGGATTTTTCCCATTTTATTTTTTTTATGAATGGCCTAGAATAAAATAAGTAGGCAAACAATTAGTAGTAGGCCTATATTTTACTCCATGTCGATGTAGATCACAGGCTAAAGCAAAATTCAAATGGTGTTTTATGAATAAAGTTGTCGGAAAAATATAATATTATTTTTTATTTTATTATTAATTTAATTAATTAATTAATTATTATTATTATTATTATTATTATCATCATTATTATCATCATCATTATTATTATTATTATTATTAACCAACAACAATATCTAAAAGCTGCTGAATTTGCTGCAGTGGCAGGCAAAATTTATTTTGAATTGCAGATTCTGACATGATAGCCAGGGGACTAAGGTTTTCACGGATGAAATAATGCACATAGAAATGTCTCTGTGGACGGCGCCGTCTTTTATTTCAACCCGTTATATTCGCTGTAGGCTATCACTGCAATAGTTTGACCAAACTCCCCACCACAATCATTCCCTTTAAATAGATTCCATAATGGTTTGCCAGCTGATGATGATGATGATAACAATAGCCTAATAATAATAATAATAAAAAGAAAGAAAGAATGATAATAATAATAATAATACAAATTAAAAAGTTATGTAGGCTACTAGCTATTTTTTTGTTATGTTTTTGGGCTACAGAAATTTTTACAAACTTTTAAAATAGATAATTTGATTTGATCTTTGAAGTAGCCTATTAGATAGAGATAGCTTCGACATTTGATCACTGTGGTTGGTTACAAAGACGTTACTATTCTGAAAATAATAACGATATACAAACCAGTAAATATTCAATCGACTTTTCTTAAATTCAAAACAAAACATTAATGCATTCGTAATTTCCATTTCCGAATAGTTGCTATATGGTAACGCAGGTTTGCGCATTAAACCCATGGCCCCGAAAAATATAGCATATCAACAATTATGTTGTTTCCCCAAACATGACCCCTCTCTGCCAACTTTTTAAACATTTGGTCATTTATTTATTATTATTAGGCTATTATAATTATTTAGATAATGCATAGGCCTAAATATAAATGATCAGACACAAATCACTTCAACACGTCGAGTTGTTTTTGATTCGGTGTATCAAACGAGTGGATTGAACTCACTCATTAAGACATTGACTTTCTGCCACCTCGTGTCTGTTTTAGTTTCATATTAAACGTAGGCTATCACTTCATTGATTCCATCATGTCATATTTATGTCTTCAAAATGTAGGCCTAAGACACTTCATAATATTTGTATGCACTTGTAGGCTAATTGCTGTGTAAATGCATTAAGATCTCTTCTGTATTGATGGCTCTGATGAAGATCTGGTTGGATTTTAGTGGTAGGCTAACTGCCCTATAGGCTACAGTCTTATCTAACTGAATTTATCGATGTGGATTAACGTGAAGTTCATACATTTAATAAGGCTGTTGCTGTCAGTATTGTTTTTGGAAATTAGGCTACACTCAAATGCAATGGTCTCGTTTCAAAAGCATTGGTCAATATGCTTGCGTCGACTTCACTGTAGCCTATGTGCCCTGCTTCCTTTCCGTGAGTTTTGACCGAAAAATGGAAAATATCAAGCGCTTCAGTTTCAGAGTCCCTGTTTCATGTTTGTTAGCCCAGGACATTTTACAAATCCAGACCAAACGATGTTCTACGGCCATGTCCGGAAAAAAGACTAGCCTATCCATGTCACACAGTAAGATTTTAACCATATACCTCGCAATCACAGACCGTATCAACGTCAGTGATCCTTATTGTATTTCGCCACAGGGTGTCACTGTGGCCTCAACCCTTCGCCTTCGCTTACTCTGAGCTCCATTGCTATGTCTGAGGTAAACCACGCCCTCCTCATTAGCCTACGCAGGAAGAAATGTAGGAAGAAATAAATGAATAAATAAATAAATGTAGAACTACATAAATGTAGAAATAAATAAATGTAAAAATAAATAAATGTAGAAATAAATAAATGTATAAATGAATAAATGTATAAATAAATAAAAGAAGAAATAAATAAATATGGGAAAAAATAAATATATACATAAATAAGGAAATAAATGTATAAATAATTATTTATTTTCGTTTTTTTGCTTTTCTATGTATATTTATTTATTTTTTCTTTTTTACATTTATTTGTATATTTATTTATGTATTGATTTATTTTTTATTTTGGCAGACCTGGCATTCCATATCTGATGTCACATGGACTACTTTGATGATGTTTTTCTTACATTTCTGGACATGGACAGTAGAACATACACACAGCTTCAATGGAGACACTAAATCTAAAATAACTTGAACTGTGTTCCAAAGATAAACGGAGATCTTACATGTTTGGAACAACATGAGAGTAAGTTATTAATGACATAATTTAGATTTTTGGGTGAACTATCCTTTTAATCTCTACTCAACAACAATTCCTCCCCCGAGCAACTGCTATACCAAGACTCCTCAATCTCGTAACCGACTTTTCATCTTATTTCCCAGAAGTTAGACTTTGCTCCGGAAAAAACCTTGCCGATCATACAGATCAAACTCCAAACAGGCTTCCCAAGCAGCCATTCTTAATTGCCGTGCTCCGTGGAACTGTCTCAAAGCTTCCTTTCGCATCAACCGACCCGCTGTCCATTCACAACTTAATATCTTACGCTCATTCCTTCCTCAGATCCCCACGTGCATTTCTAAACCTACTTGCGATGGATCAACTATTCCTATGAATAACCACTGGCTATGATTGCCCAGCTTCTCTCATTCTCACACATTCATACTTATAAAGGCTTACGAAAACAAGAACCTGCGTTAACCCTCTAACGCTTGAACTATTCGGCCTCTGCATCCTTTCCGTATGATCAGCCACTCTGAGCTCAATCAAGATGCCCTGATCAACCTGACCATCATCCCATTCCCTTGACCCCTTCATCCTCTTTCTACTCTTCCCCGACTCTCTGTTCAATTAACAGTTTTATAGCTTGTTTGTGGTGTTGTCCTAGCTAGTGAACAATGTATTAATGATTAGTTCGACTTGGATGACTGCAATCAAACACACCAAGTCCTCAATAAAAAGAAACTTCTGTATGAAAGATATCCCATCGTCTCCTGGTCTTTGCTTCTGGGTTTCCAACAGAGCAGGAAAGAAATTGTTTATTAGACAGTTAGACAATAACTTTCACTGTAACTTCTGATTGCACTGTAAACACGTGATGCTCTTCTCTGTATTTCTCTTGTTTTCTCATGCATATGTATCATAAAATAAGATTGTCACGACCGGTGGTACAAGGATTCACGGAGAGAGAACCAATTGTGAGTACGTCTTTTTTAGGGGTTAATCCACAGAGAATAAACAGTCCAGGCATGAGTCGAAAACCAGAAGAGCAATCCAAACCTAAACTAAACAAGCACACAGGGCAAGGGCATGAACCTCTCGGGCATGAATAACTCGACGGACATGAAGGACTCCGTGACACATACTAAGACAGACCGGGTTAAATACACAAGGAGAGACAAACGCTAATGGGAATTAGACAGATGGGTGTAATGATTAACTAGTGACAGATGGGTGCAAATTAAGCAGAGGACGTGAGGAATGTGATTCATAAAGTGACAGAAATCTTGGGGAAGGAGGACACCTAGTGGATTCCCAGGGAATACAACCCAGACACTGTGACAATACCCCCCCTCTACGGAGCGGCTCCCAGACGCTCCATGACAAGACATAAAACAGGGACCAGGAGGAAGGGGGACAGGTGGAGGCTCAGGGTGAGGGACGGAGGGCCAGAAAAGAAACATGGGAAACAGACACCAGAAGTGTAAACACAAAACAGGGAGACCAGGAGGGAGGTGGACCGGAGGAGGATCAGGGGGAGGGACGGAGGGCCAGGCTAACAGAGGGAAACCGACAGGAAACACAACAGAAAACGAAAAACACAAAACATAAGTCCATGAAGGACATCACGTGGCGCCCACCAGGGCGGACCAGAAGACCACCACAACCGTTTAGTCAGGGCGGAAGCCCCCCAGGGCGGAGCAGAAGACCCCCACAGCCATGTGGTCAGGACGAGAGCCCCCCAGGGCAGAGCAGAAGACCACCACAACCGTGTGGTTGGGACGGATGCCCCCCAGGGCGGAACAGAAGACCACCACCTCCTTGTGGTCGAGGTCGGAGTCCCCCAGGGCAGAGCAGAAGACCACCACATCCTTGTGGTCAAGGCAGAAGCCCCCCAGGGCGGAGCAGAAGACCACCACATCCTTGTGGTCGAGGCCAAAGGCCCCCAGGGTGGAGCAGAAGACACACCACAACCGTGTGGTTGGACCAATGGGAGGACGAAACTCTGGTAATCCCAGGGGGAGGGACGGAGGGCCAGAAAAGAAACATGGGAAACAGACACCAGAAGTGTAAACACAAAACAGGGAGACCAGGAGGGAGGTGGACCGGAGGAGGATCAGGGGGAGGGACGGAGGGCCAGGCTAACAGAGGGAAACCGACAGGAAACACAACAGAAAACGAAAAACACAAAACATAAGTTCATGAAGGACATCACGTGGCGCCCACCAGGGCGGAGCAGAAGACCACCACAACCGTTTGGTCAGGGCGGAAGCCCCCCAGGGTGGAGCAGAAGACCCCCACAGCCATGTGGTCAGGACGAGAGCCCCCCAGGGCAGAGCAGAAGACCACCACAACCGTGTGGTTGGGACGGATGCCCCCCAGGGCGGAACAGAAGACCACCACCTCCTTGTGGTCGAGGTCGGAGTCCCCCAGGGCAGAGCAGAAGACCACCACATCCTTGTGGTCAAGGCGGAAGCCCCCCAGGGCGGAGCAGAAGACCACCACATCCTTGTGGTCGAGGCCAAAGGCCCCCAGGGTGCAGCAGAAGACCACCACAACCGTGTGGTTGGACCAATGGGAGGACGAAACTCTGGTAATCCCATGGTGTTTATACTGGATTCCAGAAGATCGGTGCTGACTTGACACTGCTCATGAAGATTATTGGTGACTTGCATTTGTACATGAAGATCATTGGTGACTTGTATTTGCTCATGAAGATCATTGGTGACTTGTATTTGCTCATGAAGATCAGTGGCGACTTGCCTTTGTTCATGAAGATCACCGGTGACTTGACTCAGTCCTTGAAGATCACCGGTGACTTGACTCAGTCCTTGAAGATCACCAGTGACTTGACTCAGTCCTTGAAGATCACCAGTGACTTGACTTAGTCCTTGAAGATCACCGGTGACTTTACTCTTTCCTTGAAGATCACCAGTGACTTGACTTAGTCCTTGAAGATCACCAGTGACTTGACTCTGTCCTTGAAGATCACCAGTGACTTGACTCTGTCCTTGAAGATCACCAGTGACTTGACTCAGTCCTTGAAGATCACCAGTGACTTGACTCTGTCCTTGAAGATCACCAGTGACTTGACGCTTTCCTTGAAGATCACCAGTGACTTGACTTGACTCTGAAAGGTCCACGGTGACTAGCCTTGTCTCTGGAAAGTCCATGGTACCTAGACCTGGCTCTGGAAGGTCATCAGTGACTAGCCCTGACTCTGGAAGGTCATCAGTGACTAGCCCTGACTCTGGAAGGTCATCGGTGACTAGCCCTGACTCTGGAAGGTCATCAGTGACTAGCCCTGACTCTGGAGGGTCATCGGTGACTAAACCTGACTCTGAAGAGTCCACGAACACCTGACTCAACTCTGGGGGTTCAACAGGAACCTGACTCGACTCTGGGGGATCAACAGGAACCTGACTCGACTCTGGAGAGTCCACTAGAACCTGACTCGACTCTGGAGGGTCAATTGGAACCTGACTCGACTCTCGAGGGTCAACAGGAACTTGACTCGACTCCGGAGGGTCAGCTGTGATTGTCATCCTGTGCAGCGGCGCTGGGCAAGCAGCCATCTTGGGCCATGACTCTGGACAGGCGGCCATCTTGTGCTGTGGTGCTGGGCTGGCGACCATCTTGTGCTGTGGCGCTGGATTGGTGGCCAACTTGGGCATTGGCGCTGGGTTAGCGGCCATCTTGTGCTGTGGTGCTGGACTGGCAGCCATCTTGTGCTGTGGTGCTGGATTGGCGGCCATCTTGAGCCATGACTCTGGACGGGCGGCCATCTTGGACTGTGGCGCTTGACCGGTGGCCATTTTGGGCAATGGCGCTGGACTGGTGGCCATCCTGGACTGTGGCTCTGGGCTGGCCAACTTCTTGGGCAGTGGCGCTGGGCTGCCGGCAATCCCACCGGAAGAGACAGGAGTGGCTGGGGCATCCCACGGAAGCCTATACTGCAAACTCCCAGAACTTAAGTGTTTCTAAATGCACCATCTCCTCCTGAGAAACTGGATCATCCAGCCCGCTGTTGAAATAATCCTTCAGGGCTTCATCATCGTATCCCATGCCCTTGGCCAGGGACCAGAACACCTGTGCCAGGGCACCCACCTCATTGCCATGTTGGCGGAGGGTGGTCAACAGGAGATACTTTGTACTCCGCTCCGCCATCCTGGCTGGGGAACGGGAAAAAGACATACCGCTGGTTCTTGCAGTGACGGAGTCCTTCTGTCACGACCGGTGATAGAAGGATTCACGGAGAGAGAACCAATTGCGAGTACGTCTTTATTAGGGGTTAATCCACAGAGAATAAACAGTCCAGGCATGAGTCGAAAACCAGAAGAGCAATCTAAACCTAAACTAAACAAGAACACAGGACAAGGGCACGAACTGACGGACATGAATAAACAAGGACTCTGTGATACATACAAAAGCCGCGTTTCCACCGCAGGAACTTTACCCAGGAACTAGGGACTTGGTCCGGTACTTGGTGTGTTTCCACTGCAGGAACCAGGAACTAAATAAAAGTTCCGGGTAAAAAAATGCCCCCCAGAAAGTCCCTGCTGGCGAGGTGGTACTTTTTTAAAGTTCCGGAACTTTCGGGGGCGGGACTTTGGCGCTAAACATCCTGATTGGTTGAGTACACGCAGCATCGGTTGAGTTCAACCACCATTTATTCGGATCAACATTTTCAAAATATTACTGTTATTGTGTCATGAAATGTAATTTTAAAAGTATTTCAGGCGAGAATGTAGTTGTTTGAAACTCAAATCTGTTGTTTATTTATAAAGACAGCGCCTATTTAAAAATGTGTTTCGCCGATCTCGTAGACGGTGAGCTCCACTCGATCAGCGGGAGCTCAGTCCTCATGTATCCACAGAGAGCAGCCTCTCCTGGGATAGACCTTCTGATATGTGCCGCTGGCTCTGATGTGTCTTTAGTGGTTAAACATAAAATATAATTCAGCTGCGGGGTAAATCTAACAGGTTTTCTTTGGTCTGTATTCAATTTATCTATATGTTAAAATGAAAATAAAAAGGCAAGTCTATATAATATTTATTTCATTGTAATGGCTGTATATAACGTTACACATATCCCTGAACTAAGTACATTTCTGCAGCTGTTATTATGTTTAAATGAAAATGAAAGGAGGCAGTGGTATTTTATATCCTATTTTGTGTTATTGTAAATATACTGAGGGGAAATTGCTGTAGCCAAAGCCATCTGAGTTCACGCAGCATTGGTTGAGTTCAAACACCATTTATTCGGATCATTTTCAAATATTACTGTTATTGTGTCATAAAATGTAATTTTAAAAGTATTTCAGGCGAGAATGTAGTTGTTTAAAACTCAAATCTGTGGTTTATTTATAAAGACAGCGCCTATTTAAAAATGTGTTTCGCCGATCTCTGCGACGGTGAGCTCCACTCAATCAGCGGGAGCTCAGTCCTCATGTATCCGTAGAGAGCAGCCTCTCCTGGGATAGACCTTCTGATATGTGCCGCTGGCTCTGATGTGTCTTTAGTGGTTAAACATAACATATAATTCAGCTGCGGGGTAAATCTAACCGGTTTTCTTTGGTCTGTATTCAATTTATCTATATGTTAAAATGAAAATAAAAAAGGCGAATTTATATAATATTTCGTTTCATTGTAATGGCTGCATATACACATTTCCCTGAACTAAGTACATTTCTGCAGCTGTTATATGCTTAAATGAAAACGAAAGGAGGCAGTGGTATTTGATATCCTATTTCGTTTTATTGTAAATATACAGTAAGGAAAATTGCAGTAGCCAAGACGAGCTGACTGAAGTTATCAAGTATCATATATATATATATATATATATAGTATATAGTTACGCTGCTGTTTATAGATTTACCGGACTTGCGTAGTTGCAGACATCACACTCCCCAGGCGAATGCACAAAGTCTGAACTAACTACCGAGGATGCACGTCCAAAATCAGCGTACTTTTTTTTTTTTTTTTAATCAGAGGTACTTTGTATTGAGAAACGCACGCAGACCTACGTCACCAGTCATTTGCCTAATCTACCCGGTACTTTACACCGCGGTGGAAACGCAGAAAGCAACAGGTCTGGGGGGAAAAAAGTTCCTGGGAAAAAAAGTTCCTGGTACAAATGTTCCGGGTAATTTCGGTGGAAACGCGGCATAAGACAGACCGGGTTAAATACACAAGGAGAGACAAACCCTAATGGGAATTAGACAGAGTGTAATGATTAGTAACTAGTGACGGCTGGGTGCAAATTAAGCAGAGGACGTGAGGAATGTGATTCATAAAGTGACAGACACCGTGGGGAAGGAAGACACCTAGTGGATTCCCAGGGAATACAACCCAGACACTGTGACAAAGATGCACTTGAGTAGTGAAATTGACTTGAGTCTTGTTTTCAGTGAAACTGAAAACAGGAACAAACGGGCTCCAGAAATCAATTCAAAGGAGAAAAATCTTGTTTATACCCACTGATTGATATTTGTTCTGGTTTTAAGCATTAACTCAATTTTGTTACATTTTTCAAGACTTAAAGCTGCAGTAGGGAACTTTTGTAAAAATATATTTTTTACATATTTGTTAAACCTGTCATTATGTCCTGACAGTAGAATATGAGAAAGATAATCTGTGAAAAAAATCAAGCTCCTCTGGCTCCTCCCAGTGGTCCTATTGCCATTTGCAGAAATACATCCGCTCCCGGTAAGAAACAACCAATCAGAGGTCCGGTCCGTAACTTTGTTTGTGTTCAAAATGTAGAAAAATGTATATAATAAGCGAGTACACCATGAATCCGGTTTCCAAACCGTGTTTTTAGCTTGTCCTGAATCACTAGGGTGCACCTATAATAAGTGTTTAGATTCAGACTATTTTAGATTGCTTCGTGGGTACCGTGGCGGAGTAACCCAGTACCTTTGTGATTCTTCATAGACATAAACAGAGAGAAGTAGCTCCGGCTACGATGTTCTTCCGCAAGACGCAAGCAGTTCTGTCTATTAACCACTAGAGTGTCAAAAGTTCCCTACCGCAGCTTTAAGCTATCTTCATTTAGCATCTTAAGTAAATGCAAGTAAATATTGATTTCAGGATGTTTAGATATTCGTGTTGGAAAGCATGACTATATGAATTAAAGATGTTTTGCTCTGATTTAAGACCTTAATTTGTGGAAGGTAGAATTAAGACTTTCTCAAGAAACCAAGTTTAGGGGTGGACCTTCATGCTTACCTTTCTTTGAAATTGGTGCTTGTTTTTTTTTTACAATCCTTACACCTTGTGAAATCGTTGTTTTCCAGTTAGATCTTGTTGACTGAACTCACCTGCCAATGTTAGAGCCATTTAACAAAATGCAGAAGTGTTTCCAGAACTGTTTTACCAGTGTGTCATCTTTATATCAGAACTCTCAAACACACTGTCGTTCACACAATCTGAGTCTGAACCTGGAAATATTACACAAGAACCTGACAGTGTTATTTCTTGACAGCTCGACCTCGTGTGATAAATTGTGCTGTGTTTGATGAAGTGAAACACCCCTTGTTAAGGAGGTCTAACCAATCAGAGTCCACTTTATGGATGACGTTGGAAAAGGACGATAGGTGGCGAGCTAGAAACTTCCAGACCTCTCTTGTCAGCGAGCGGAGTGAAGAGAATGAACGCATGTTCCTGAGTTCCTGATATTAATCTTTGGAGTTTGCCTACTTTGTGTGCGTTTATGCAAAGATGTAAGTCTATATACTTATATGTGATACTTAATATAGTTATCCCGCCCTGTTATGGCTTTATTTGAAAGAAATTAGCAAGATGTCTGTCTCCTCAGAGTTCTGAACTCACGCTGAAGTAGTTAAATATAACAGATTATGCATATAAAGTTATTTATTTACTTCATTCCTTATGCATCATTGTTTGGTGCATCATAATTTAGTTAATAAGTGTTTAGATGTTGATTTTATCATATTCTCCGTAATCCCGTTCGTATACGATGATTACTCATCACTATAACAGACACGGAGAATTTGCAAATTACTGTTATACATGCTGAATGCGCCATCTAGAGGGAAATTTAAGTATTGCAGTTAACTAGGAATTGTATTAGATGTGACTATCATGTATATATGTTGTCATTATATTATTGTAATATGTTATTTATTTGTTTATTTCAGACCACACACACACACACACCCACGTTTACTACAGTAAAGTCAGAATGTTCTGAATCCTGTGCCGTGTTTTTACTGACACAGTCTTCATTCATATCTGTTAGACACAGGTTGGAGGTTCAAGATCTAAAAAGGGAGAATATGCAGTTACGTGAAGCTCAGATGATCCTTAAGGAGGAAATTCGCCAGTTACAGACACTTCAAAAAGATATGCAGACTTTAAGGCTGCAGCAGCCGTCAGCCTTACCAGCATCTCAACCACAGCCAATTAGTACAATTCCAGTGCCACTCCCTAGAACCATTTATAGACAACCTGAGGTAACAGCACCAAGTCCAGTGCCCTACATTCCAGTACCTACTCCACGCAGACTTCAAGCACCACCTAGGGAGAGTTCATTTAAGTCAGGTGCAGACACATATGCCTACAAGTCCAGACCACAGCTTTCTACTGCTCATAAGCTGCCATACTCTTCTCCCACGGGGCGGCCTCAGAGCACAGTTTGTCCAGAGACTTCCTACAGGGGCCCACAACCGACGATTCCATACTTCACCCGTCATGACCCCAGCGAGTTCGCTCGTCTAAAGTTGGCTCTTGACAATCTGCTTCCTGATGATGCAACTGAGCTATTCAAGTATCAGGTTCTTTTAGATCATCTGAAGTTTGAAGAGGCCCGTCTAATTGCAGACTCATTCCTCAATTCCCTTTGGCCGTACACAGACACTATGACTGCACTTACTGACAGATTTGGAAGACCTCATCAGTTAGCCTTAACTAAAATAGCAGCGGTCATGGATGCCCCTGATGTTCAGCCTGGAGATTTGGCCAGTTTTGATAGGTTTGCCCTTCAAATCCAAGCTCTTGTGGGTCTTCTGAAGACATTAGGTCCTGAAGGTAATGTGGAATTACAATGTGGTTCACATGTAGCCCGTCTGCTCACTAAACTTCCTCCAGATTTACGTGCCTCTTTCAGACGACACATGCCTTATCAGTCTGGTGCAGTTTATACTCTACTGGATTTAGCAGAGTGGCTCAAATTTGAATCATGGTGCCAAGACTGTGATGACTTATATCAAAGAAAGGAGCAGAGACGTAGAATAGTGCAACCAAGATCAAGCTCATTAGTAAAGCCTAGACTTGCCACTGTTCTTCATGGAGCTGATCAAACCCATAACACTACTACACAAGCATTGTTACCCTCAAAGCAGTCCAACTTAGTTCAGAGACTCGAACAGAGTAGGGTGTTTTGCCCATACTGTGACAGTACCGAACACTTCCTGAGCCAGTGTACCACCTTCCAGAAATTCAGTAAAGAGGAGATGATTAAATGGATCAAAAACAACAACCGTTGTTGGAAATGTGGCCGGTCTCACTTAGCAAAAAATTGCACCCTGAAAAAGCCCTGTCGCTTATGTAATGGTAAACACCTTCAAATCCTTCATGAGGTGAACGACCGATCACAGACAGAGGGCACCTGTTTGGTGAGCTCCACAAATAATACCCTGTACCTGGACAGGCCTGAAGGATCCAAGCATGTTCTACTGAAAGTGATTCCTGTCGTGCTACAACACAAGAATCGAAGCCTAAACACCTACGCAGTGCTCGATGATGGATCCGAAAGAACCATGCTACTTCCAGCAGCAGTTCAGAAGCTAGGGCTTAAGGGACAGACAGAGGAGCTAGCATTAAGAACAATTCGACAAGATGTCAAGAAACTCACTGGGGCCTCCGTTTCCTTTAAGGAGCGCTCAATATCACAGCCTCAACGGAGCTACCAAATCCAGAATGCTTTTACCTCTGAGCACTTAAGTCTGGCTGAGCACTCCTACCCCATCTCTATGCTTCAGCAAAAATATCAACACCTGAAGAGGATTCCCTTGCAGCCCATCCACAGAGCGTGTCCCCTTCTTCTAATAGGAGCAGATCACCCCCACCTAATTACACCCATTGAGCCTGTACTTCTCGGCCCCCCTGGAGGTCCAGCAGCTATCAGAACCCGACTAGGTTGGACATTACAAGGCCCAACATGCTTTCTAGAGCAACAGCTTCCACCTCAGCAATGTTTACATATCTCTGTCAACCCTCAAATGGAAGAGCTTTTCCTGAATGTTGAGAGACTTTGGCAAGGTGATACTATCCCACATAAGAACGAGAGATTGGTTGTACGATCAAGACAAGATCAGATTGCATTGGACTTGTTACAAGCCAGAACAACCAGAGTCATGGTAGATGGAGTGAACCGCTATGCAACACCACTCCTAAGGAAAGCTGATATGCCTCACCTCCATGCCACGAAGGATTCTGTCATGCCCAATTTGAGAAGCACAGAGCGACGACTGGCAAAGGATCCTGTGACGGCAGCTACATACAATGAAGAGATCAAGAAACTGGAGAATTCTGGCTATGTTGTTAAGCTCACTATGGACTGTGAGACCACTGGAGGAGAATCATGGTTTATTCCCCACCACATGGTTCAACATAATGGAAAAAACCGTGTTGTGTTCAACTGCTCCTTTGAACACAAAGGTCAAAACCTGAACCACTACCTCCTTGCCGGACCTGCTCTTAGCCCTTCCCTTTTGGGAGTTCTGTTGCGCTTCAGGGAGTATACTGTTGCAGTAAGTGGAGATATAAAGGCTATGTTTCATCAGGTCCGCCTACTGCCTGATGACAAACATCTCCTCCGCTTTGTTTGGCGTGATCTTGAACCCAGTAAGCCTCCCAGCATTTATGAGTGGCAAGTGTTGCCTTTTGGCACAACCTGCAGCCCCTGCTGTGCCATTTATGCTGTACAGCGCCATGCTTTGGAGAACATGCAACCAGATAACACTCTCAGATCAACAGTTGAACGTAACTTTTATGTAGACAACTGCCTCAAGAGTGTAAGGTTCCCAGATGATGCCAAACAGTTGGTGGATGGTTTGCGTAGCCTTCTTAGTAGCGGTGGGTTTGAAATTCGTCAAATGGCCTGCAACATGCCAAATGTCATTGATCACCTTCCCAAAGAGGCTCTTTCAGACAGCATTGAGCTTTGGCTATCACATGACAAGGTCGAACCACAGGAATCCACTCTTGGCTTGAGATGGAATTATGATGCAGACATCCTCGGTTACAAACACCGCCCAGTACCAAAAACCACACCCACTCTGCGGCACATTTATAAGGTCACAGCAAGCCAATATGACCCTCTGGGATTCATTTTGCCTTTCACCTCCCGTGCTAAAATTCTGATCCAACAGTTGTGGAACAAACAAAGAGATTGGGATGACCTCCTGTTGCCAACAGACCTATTGAAAGCCTGGAACGATTGGGAGAATGAGCTCCCCATCCTTTCTGAAGTTACACTTCCACGGTGCTATGTTTCAGCAGATATGGACAAACCCAATGTCACAAGACAAATTCATATCTTCTGTGATGCTTCAGAACAAGCATATGGTTCTGTGGCATACCTCAGATCTGAAGATGAACAGGGCAAAATTCAGCTTGCATTCCTGATGGTCAGATCTAAAGTTGCCCCCAAACGCAAACAAACTGTTTCAAGACTTGAGCTATGTGCAGCCCTTATTGGTGCCCAACTTTCAAAGCTACTAGAAAACGAACTCACAATTGAAATCAACCGAGTGGTCCTGTGGTCCGATTCAACCACAGTTCTTTCATGGATAAAATCTGAGTCCTGCACCTTTAAAGTCTTCGTAGGGACTAGGATAGCAGAAATCCAAGACCTAACTGACCAACATGAATGGCGATATGTAGATTCTCCTAGAAACCCTGCAGATGATCTCACAAGGGGGCGCAGCTTAATAGAGCTTACAACACCAAACAGATGGAGTCAAGGTCCACCATTCTTACTACAAGCTGAATCTGAGTGGCCAGCTAGGCCAACCTTTAAAACCCCTGATGATGAGGGGGAAAAGAGGAAAAGTGTATTCTGTGGTGTCTCAAGAATGTCCAATCCCGTAGAACCTAGTGAGTACAGTTCCTGGAAAGACCTAGTTGAAGCCACAGTCCAGCACACTCAAAGTGACTCAAACCAATCCAGCTCACCTACAGCTAAAGATTATGTGATGGCAGAAAATCTCATCTTTCAAAATATCCAACGAAACAGCTTCCCTGAGGAATACGAACAACTGAGAGCTGGTAAGCCTGTCTCCACCACAAGCCGCTTGCTTACTTTGGCCCCAGAGTTTGATGAATCCAGTCAGCTTATACGTGTTGGAGGACGTCTACGTAGGGCTGAAGGTCTAGAACTCCAGACAATTCACCCAATAGTTCTGGATCCTCACCACCCGGCAACCAAACTACTCATACAAGACTATGACAGTAGGTTGTGTCACCCAGGACCGGAACGGGTATTTGTTGAATTGAGGAGAAATGTGTGGATACTCCGGGGTCGTGAGGCAGTTCGAAAATCCCAACACAACTGTATAGAATGTCGTAAGTGGAAGGCAAAACCTGAGGTCCCAAAAATGGCTGATTTACCTCCAGCACGTCTGAGACTCCACAAACCTCCCTTTTACAGCACGGGTATGGATTGTTTTGGGCCCTTCCAAATCAAGATAGGCAGACGCTGTGAAAAAAGATGGGGCATAATCTTCAAGTGTCTCACGACTCGCTGTGTACACATTGAGCTGCTCACATCTATAGACACAGATTCCTTTCTTATGGCTCTGAGAAGATTTATTGCACGCCGAGGCACCCCTTCTGAACTGCTATCTGACCAGGGCACTAATTTCCAGGGTGGAGAGAGAGAGCTAAGAGAGGCCTTAACAAATTGTAGTCAAGAGCTTCAACAACATCTTGCCAAACAGAAAATCACATTCCTCTTTAACCCTCCTAGTGCTCCCCACTTTGGTGGCATCTGGGAAAGAGAGATTCGATCCCTCAAAAATGCCCTCCGTACAGTAGTAGGTGCACAAACAGTGACAGAAGAAGTGCTTCAAACTGTGCTTATTGAGATAGAGGGAATTCTCAATAGTAAGCCCCTAGGATATGTTTCCTCCAACATAGCTGATTTGGACCCAGTTACCCCAAATCTCCTGCTCATGGGGCGGCCAGATAGCTCTCTACCTCAAGTGACATACCCTGCTAACGAACTCATTGGACGACGCCGATGGAGACAAAGCCAAGTCCTCACTGATCATTTCTGGTCAAGCTTTGTGAGACACTACTTGCCTAACCTCCAGCTGCGACACAAATGGCATGCAGAGACAAAAAACCTTGCAGTTGGAGCCGTTGTAATGTTGGTTGACCCTCAACTACCAAGGGCCCTCTGGTTAATCGGGAGAGTGGTCAGGACATTCCCTGGAGCAGATGGACAAGTAAGGTCTGTAGAGGTCCAAGTTAAGGGTCGACTATATACACGGCCTGTCACCCGTCTCATTAACCTACCAGAGATTACTGAGGAAAATGACACCAACGTCAAACTCAAAGACTCTTAACTTAGATTGAGAAACAAATATGCCCTGCATATTTGGGGGCGGCAGTGTTAAGGAGGTCTAACCAATCAGAGTCCACTTTATGGATGACGTTGGAAAAGGACGATAGGTGGCGAGCTAGAAACTTCCCGACCTCTCTTGTCAGCGAGCGGAGTGAAGAGAATGAACGCATGTTCCTGAGTTCCTGATATTAATCTTTGGAGTTTGCCTACTTTGTGTGCGTTTATGCAAAGATGTAAGTCTATATACTTATATGTGATACTTAATATATTTATCCCGCCCTGTTATGGCTTTATTTGAAAGAAATTAGCAAGATGTCTGTCTCCTCAGAGTTCTGAACTCACGCTGAAGTAGTTAAATATAACAGATTATGCATATAAAGTTATTTATTTACTTCATTCCTTATGTATCATTGTTTGGTGCATCATAATTTAGTTAATAAGTGTTTAGATGTTGATTTTATCATATTCTCCGTAATCCCGTTCGTATACGATGATTACTCATCACTATAACAGACACGGAGAATTTGCAAATTACTGTTATACATGCTGAATGCGCCATCTAGAGGGAAATTTAAGTATTGCAGTTAACTAGGAATTGTATTAGATGTGTATATCATGTATATATGTTGTCATTATATTATTGTAATATGTTATTTATTTGTTTATTTCAGACCACACACACACACACACACCCACGTTTACTACAGTAAAGTCAGAATGTTCTGAATCCTGTGCCGTGTTTTTACTGACACCCTGGGGCGAGCACAATCTCCTGATCAGCAATAGTTCAAACTTCCCTACACCCCTGATTTCCTTTCCCTGCCAGGCACAATGAATAATGTTGCTGCTCATTGTGTCCACACAGATTCTTTCTTCTGCCCCGGGTGGGTGGAAATCAAGGCATTTGATCTGAATTCTGAAGAGTCTTGTTATCCTCCATAAAGAGCAGCATTGTGTATAAATGAGTTATATAAGTGCGCATGACAGCCTTGTTACAGGGTTGTGGCTAGTAGTGCATGAATCCCTAAATGCTGATCTGTAGCGAGGCCATTAGCTGTTTCCTGAAAATGGCTCTTTATTATCACAGCTAAAGGTAAATCGATCTTTTCATTCACCATGATCAAACTTGGAAATGTTCATCTGACTGCTCAGTTATTTTCGGAGCACATTGTAAAATTGAAATCTTTATTACAAGTGGGACTTCATATCAGTCATGCAGTTTATCCAGATGCACTGAACTCAATATCATGATTTAGTGTATATGAGGAGTTGTGTGGGCCAACCGAGAGCCTGCTATTGGCCAGGTTGTGTTGTGTCAGGTGATGACATGTGGCTCTTAACCAGCTCAAGTTAACCACAACTCATTTTGAGTTCAGTCAACCAAGTGTCCAGATGTCAAGACCCCAGTCTGTTGTTCTTCTCGTTTGGAGCTGGTAGCATTAGCTGTTTCTCTCGGGCTGAACGTGGTAAACGAGTGTTTAGATTCAGAATCTGGTGCCTGGAAAGATTTGTGGTTTAGTATTGTGTTGGGATTGCAGTATTCTTGAATGTTGTGTGATTGGAAGTTTAAATAGAAGTGTTTAGCCATATCTTGAATAGGTTATACAAATTACCAGTCAAAGGTTTTCCATTTTTTTTCTGACTATTTTCCATGTTTTATGCATAAGTATGTATAATTATGTTATAATTACGTAAGGCAATAAAACATAAAATTACTAGGAACTAATTACATTTGGTCTTTAGATTATCAATTACTCTCTGTAAAAGGTGTTGCATATTACTAATTTATTTCTAAATGCCTTATCTAAATAATACAAAGATGGACATAAAAACTCTCCTTGAAGCCTTTTTGAATAAATAATATAAAATTGCATAAATTATTCTGGAACTGAACTATTCTTTTAACATTATAAGTTAAATTTGCCAAAGTTTAATACAGATTTATTCATTACTTTAAGGTCCAACTCTTGCTATTAACAAACCTGTAACTGAGTTTTGCCTCAATTAAACTCCTGGTATTCTGCTTATTAATAGTAAGGTAGTTATGTTAAGGTGATTAGGGATGTAGAAGATGGTCATGCAGAATATGTGATTTATAAATACTAATAAATGGGCAATATATTAATAATAAGCATGCTAATAAGCGACTAGTTTATAGTGTGGAATTGTCGCTATACTAAAATGTTATCAATTGTTCTATAGACTATTGAATATTTAATGTAATTCCATCAGAAGTAGCTGTAATTATTAAAAGTAATTTTTAATTACACTTTATTTTAAGGTGTGCTTGTTAGATTGTAATTATACATTTAAGTACTGAGTAATATTAATTAACTACATGTATTTACAGTATGGTTATGGTTAGGATTAGGGTTACTTGCATGTAATTATGCATAATTAATAGTTATTATAATAGTAAGTACATGTAACGTGTAAAAAGTACACCTTAAAATATAGTGTTACCAAATATATTAATACAATTAAGAGTAATCCCAAGGAAAAAGTAGCCTAGAAATTCATTACTTAGTAATAATTAGGGGTGTAACGGTTCACAAAATTCATGGTTCGATTCGATACGATACACTGATGTCACGGTTCGGTTTGGTACGTTTTAGATACAGCAAAATGTAAAAACATCTCAACTTTTCAGAATGCCGCAAGCGCACCGCGGGTCATGTGACAAGAACTAACCAATCAGCTTCATCCTTTCCCGTAACAACGTTGAAAGCTCAGCCAAGATGAAGGAACAGCTGATCATAGCTGTATATGGATTGCCATTTTGAAATAAATTTAGTAGCAGAGCTACTGCAAGCGATTTTTAGAGCTGCAAATCCATTTATCTTTTGCTGAAATTTCCGCGTCTTCATGGAGAGAGCACATCATTGTTGCTTAGCAAAGACAAATGCCTCATGAACGCTTCTGCCCGAGCGCTTTGGAAAGGAGGAGAAAGCGGCGTGACTAGCGTTTTCCACGCGTTTTTAGGCACGATATGTGAATGGCCCCTAAGGCGCTCGCTCACTCAGTATGCGCTGAAGGCTCGTTGCAAAATGTCTAATGCATTTAACAGACCAGAAATAGAAGATCCTCCAATAACCAACAGGTCTGGTGTTTGGGTGCACTTTGGATTCCCTGTAAGCTATAATGGTGATGACAGAATGAATGGTAAATAGTAAGGTCTACTATAACGTAAATGTACCAATCGCCGTGGTGATGTCTTTTGCCCTGTTTGAATCAGTTGGAAATGTGGGTCTAAATGCTGCGGGGATAGTTTGTTGCGTGTATGTTTCTCCTTTTTTTCGTCTTTTCCCAGATACTGACACACTAAGGTGATGTCGGCGTAAATGAGTTGATGTTTCAAGTATTCCCGCTGGTGTTTTTTTTTTGTTTTTTTTTGTATTCCCGCTGGTGTACCCTATTGTCATGTAGCAGATGCGACATACCGTTGTTTTTTTATCCACCACTCTCTTGCCATCACCATTATAGCTTAAAGGGAATCCAAAGTGCACCCAAACACCCGACCTGTTGGTTATTGGAGGATCTTCTATTTCTGGTCTGTTAAACGCATTGGCCACCGCGTACCGTACATGAACTGAGCGCCTGACTGAACATAAACATATAAGTTGGTGTTTTTTTCATCTTTGGGGGTGTCTGGGGCGTTGCCTGTTACGTCGTTTGGGTTATTGGGCTACCTTGTTGAACGCATATCATTATATTTCTCTCTTTTTTTTTTTTTTTTATATAATTAATTAGTCCAACGAACCGTTCGGTATACGTAATGCGTACCGCGTACCGAACCGAAAGCCTCATACCGAACGGTTCAATAAGAATTTTTTATTTAGTAAATTTCCTATTGTAAATATTTCAAAACTTTTTTTTTTGATTAGCAATATGCATGTCTAAGAGCTTCATTTAAACAACTTTAAAGATGATTTAATATTCAATATTTAGATTTTGTTGCTCCCTCAGATTCCAGATTTTCAAATAGTTGTATCTCAGACAATTATTGTCTGATTCCAAGAAACCATACATCAATGGAGAGATGATTTATTCAGCTTTCAGATGATGTACCCTTATGACTGGTTTTGTGGTCCAGGGTCACATATAGTAGTACATGTAGTTAATTAATATTACCCAGTACTTAAATGAGTAATTATGCTGTAACAAACACACTGTACACAAACCTGACTGGTTAAAGAGAGTTAATACAGAGCTGAACTAGTCAAGAACACTCAGATTAAAGTCCTTGTGCTGTGCTTCCCCTGCAGTCCTCGTATCCAGCATGAACTGGGCATCGTTTTACGCGGTGATCAGCGGTGTGAACAGGCACTCGACAGGCATCGGCCGCATCTGGCTGTCGGTCATCTTCATCTTCAGGATCATGGTGCTGGTGGTGGCGGCCGAGAGCGTGTGGGGCGATTAGAAGTTGGGCTTCACCTGTAACACCCAGCAGCCCGGCTGTGACAGCGTGTGCTACGACCAGTTCTTCCCCATCTCTCACATCCGCCTCTGGGCTCTGCAGCTCATCCTGGTGTCCACGCCGGCCCTGCTGGTGGCCATGCACATCGCTCACTGCCGGCACATCGAGAAGAAGATCCTCAAGATCTCCGGCCGAGGGAACGCCAAGGACCTGGAGAACATCAAGAGCCTGAGGTTCAAGATCACCGGTGCTCTGTGGTGGACTTACGTGATCAGCATCGTCTTCCGTATCGTTTTCGAGGTGGTTTTCTTATAAATTTTTTACTCAATCTATCCAGACATCAAGATGGTGCGTCTTGTGAAGTGTGACTCTTACCCCTGTCCCAATACAGTGGACTGTTTCGTGTCACGTCCCACAGAGAAGACGGTCTTCACTGTCTTCATGCTGGCCGTGTCTGGAGTCTGTGTCTTGTTGAACATCGCAGAGGTTATGTATTTAATAAGTCGGGCATGTATGAGATATTTTCAGGGAGCTGTGGGTGAACCCAAAGTGCCCTGGCTTCCTCATAAACTGGTGACTTACGAGCAGAACGAAATAAATCAGCTGATCTCAGAGCATTCGATCAAGCCGAGATTCAACGCTGGGCGAAAGCCTCCCGTGGATAAGAGCGAACGCTGCTCTGCTTTCTAGATGGGTTTCTACCAACTATCAGACTTTAAGGGAAGACGGATGTCTGTAATCATATTAATCGATTGTCACTGTAGTTTAAAAGGCCCTCTACATGTGAGAAGGGATCATGGCGGAAATATGCTGGAGAACCATCAAATATTACACATTTGAAAAGTGTCCATCTGGTCCTAAAAAGCAGATAAGATCAGAGGAATAATTGGGTTTCACACTAAGAAAACTCTGTACTCAGTCATTTGCTTCTGTGCTGAAGTTCATATGTGTGCATACAATATTTGACAGAGAGAAGGTCTATACATCACAAACCGACCTTTCATCTCAACACAAAAATAAAAACCGATATGGCCTGCTGTGAGGAAAGTGGAGCGTATGGTACGTTTGAACCTTTTTAATGTATTATTGTGTGTTATTTATTGAAAACAGAAACTCTCAACCATCAGACAAGTTTGTTTGGAGAAATGAATGGAAACAGAAGCCCTAGAGTATGACATCATATCATGTTGCCCACAGTTGATATTTTGAGGATTTTTTTCATTTTTTAAGTATAATTGTGCAGAACAGGGTTATTCAAATCTTGCCCTGGAGGACCAATGAGGTGCAGAGTTTGGCTCCAACCATGATCAAAGTCACCTGCCTGTGATTTTCTAATGATCCCAAAAACATTGATTAGTATGCTCAGGTGTGTTTGACTAGAGTTGGAGCCAAACTCTGCACCACATTGGCCCTCCAGGGCAAGATTAAAATAGCCCTGGTGTAGAATGATTGCCCGTGGAGAAGGTTACATTGAGTAAATACACATTTATTTAATTGATTATGTTTGAACTACAAATTTGCAATGTTTTTAACGTTTAGTAAAGCCTCTTATTCATTTTGCTTTGACTTGTAAGTGATTTGTTTGAATGGTGCTTTGAAATCGACTGAATTGTTTTTTCAATAATAGTTTTATTATAGTCTTGTCACAGCCGGAATACAGAAAACCACCGAGAGAGAACCAAATGCGAGTACGTCTTTATTTAAGGGGCAATCCAAAGAATAAACAGTCCAGGCAGGGGTTGATATCCAACAAATCCAAACATAAACAAACACGGACACAAGGCTAGGGCACGACAGACATGAATTAAACAAGGACTTCGTGACACATACTAAGACAGACCGGGTATAAATAAACAGGGAAAGACAAACGCTAATGGGGAATTGACTGAGTGTAATGATTGATAACCAGTGACAGCTGGGTGCAATAATTTAGGCAGAGACGTGAGGAATGTGGTTAATGAAGTGACGGACACCCTGGGAAAGGAGGACATCTAGTGGATACCCAGGGAATACAACCCAGATACTGTGACAATACATTATTAACCCCAACAAGTTCTTCATCCAACACAAGGACACCAAACTCTGTCAACCTGTGAAAGGAGTACTTCACCCAGAAATAAAACCATTTGCTGGAAATGTTCTCACCCTCAGGTCTTCTAAGATCAGGATGAGTTTGTTTCTTCAGCCGATTTGGAGAAATGTAGCATTGCATCAGTGTCTCATCAATGGATGCTCTGCAGTGAATGGGTGCCGTCTAAACAGCTGATAAAAACATCACAATAATCCACACCACTTCAGTCAAAACTATGTTTGCAGGAAATAAATCCATCAATATGTTTGATCTATAAACCAAAACCCAATCCATGATCCATAATAGTTCATCCAGTGAAGACCATCCTGTTATCTTCTCGCTTCACAATCCAGCCACATGTTTCTTTAGAGCTGTTTTAGATTGTAAATGATGCTTGATCTGTGCATGTTTCTCTCTCATTCTGACGGCACCCATTCACTGCAGAGCATCCATTCGTGTCTAAAAAAATAAAATCTGATGAAGAAACAAACTCATCTACTTGTTAGATGGTCTGAGAATGAGTGTGTTTCCAGAAAATTCACATTTTTAGGTGAAGTACTCTGGCATATCTTTATTTTTTATTACTGTGTCTGTGCAGTTCCAGAACTGATGTCTCTCTCTTTCTGTTTTCATTGTGATTAAGCAGGAGGAATAGCAGAAGATCTTTTGTGGAGATGAATCGCATCCCAAACATTGGAATTTGTCATGGCTTGGTCATCACATCATCGAATCTGTCAGATGAGTCGAGGTCAGATAAACCTGTCTTCCATTATCCTCCCCCTTGACCCATGTCATTTAAGACTGTATTTCATGATTTCATCTGTCAAACACTATTTCTTTCCTGCTGCTTTCGACAAGGAATTAGTGAGTTACTGCATGATAACTGCAAACTCATTTTTAGGTGAAGAGTTCATTTGTAATTTTAGCTGTAACTCTGTGTAACTGTTTTGATGTCGGTGATAAAATGTTGTCCGATACCGATCCAATCCGATACCAGCACGTTTATTTTAATCAATGTAGAATTTCTATACTTCTCTGTGATGACCTGATCATCATTCTTTCGTGTGTTAAACACACTGTACTACATATAAACAACTTCATTTGAATGAAAAATAACAGGTGAATTAATCACAATCTTTGACAAAAGGTATTATTATAAGATAGATTAGTGAATAATTCAGCTGCAAATTATACTCTAGATCTGTCTAAATCTGGTAAAATATTACACAATCCTCTTTGTATCGTTGTAAAATACATTCATGGAAAAACAAGTAAATACATTTGTATATAAATATATAGGCATACTATAAAATTAAAATATATTTCTGTTAAATGTAAAGCACAGCTTTGCATATTTTGCACGTCTCTCTTTGTTAACACACCTGATTCAGATACCTCAGATTGAACTATGGAACAGTTTCAGAACACTTGAAATAAAGTGCCTGAAAACTTTTTGGTACTTTATCATGTTTTTGTGCCTTTCGTGGAGCTCAACAATAACACAGAATAGTAAACGCACAATATCGGATTTGGATCGATCTCATCTGACCAATGCCCGATCCGTCAGAAAACACCAGTATCGGAGCCGATCCTGATCCTGAGTATCGGACTGATGCATCCCTATACTGAAAGATATAAAATGTTCTTTTTTTTTGTTAAATTGATATCTGACTCTTACTTATCCCACTTTAAAACTGTTACTGATGTTCCTGCCTCAGCAATCTGCTGTGTTCTCAGACCAGACGTTGACAGCACACACAAACACATGCTGTAATGCCTGACTGTGCAACCCTCTACACCTTGCCAATTGAATCACCGTTGGCTAGTAAATATTCTTTAAAAATGTTTACTCGCCAGACTGATGAGACAATGGGATTGCCGTTTGCGCATTTTCTCCACCCACTACCTGAAAATCAAGCAGTTCTAAAAAGCCGAAGACTTCCATAGGAATGCTGTTATTTTGACAGCAAAATACAACAAAGAATATTGTTTACTTGTTCACACTCTTTCTCTCTCTCTGTCACTGCCACTGTGTGTGTGTGAGAGAAAACAATGGAGAGACAGCGATTCGTGTGCCTTCACACAGGAGTTTACAGTACATTAAATACAGGTGTGCTGCTGTGCATCCATTAGCCTGAACTGAAAAAAGCTCAGATCACCTGATGAAGAGTGAAACTCTGAAGCCTTCAGTCAGACAGTGTTCGCAAGTGAAAATGTATCTGTGCTAAACTTATACTTAGCCTCCAACCCACACACTGGCGAGTAAAATCTGAGAATTTATTAGCCATTGGCTAATATTAGACATCATTTAGTCGCCAGAATGAAGATTTAGTTGCACATGCAAGTGATTTACTCGCAACCTAGAGGGTTGCTGTGATGAGGAGATTGTGGATTAAAAAAATGTATATTAGTCGAATTTTAAAATGAAAATGTTTTATTTGAATGCAAAAATGGTACAATCGAATGTTAGATGTGCACCAGGAAGCGTCATCAGCTGTGCACGGGATACAGGATGATGATGTAAGTGACACTGTTGCATTTTAAAACTCAATACATTCAATACTGTACAATTAAAGGTGCTGTAGGGAACTTTTGTAAAAAAATATTTTTTACATATTTATTAAACCTGTCATTATGTCCTGACAGTAGAATATGAGACAGATAATCTGTGAAAAAATCAAGCTCCTCTGGCTCCTCCCAGTGGTTCTATTGCCATTTGCAGAAAGTCATGTGCTCCCGGTAAAAAACAACCAATCAGAGCTGCGGTCCGTAACTTTGTTTGTGTTCAAAATGTAGAAAAATGAACATAATAAGCGAGTATACCATGAATTCATTTTCCAAACTGTGTTTTTAGCTTGTCCTGAATCACTAGGGTGCACCTATAATAAGTGTTTATATTCAGACTATTTTAGATTGCTTCGGGGATACTGCAGCGGAGTAACCCAGTACCTTTGCGATTCTTCATAGACATAAACAGAGAGAAGTAGTTCCAGCTATGATGTTCTTCCGCAAGAGGCAAGCAGTTCTGTTTATTAACCGCTAGAGCGTCAAAAGTTCCCTACTGCAGCTTTAACTGTAAAGTCATTAATCTCCAAACCAATAAGAGAAAATCCTCCACCAAGCAGCATAAAGATATTTTGTTGAAGGAGCCCTAGCATTACCAATAGTGCTCAGTACTGCTACTTCTTCTGCTACATGCTACAATCAGTTAACTGAGAAGTACACCCACTGGCCAAACCCAAAGCTGAAGACGAGCTGGATCTGGGTGCCAAACACAGCCATACAGCTGAGAAAGCAGGTCCCGTCTGATGGGAAGCTGCCACGATTTGCCCTGGAACAGACTCATAAGACTAGGAAACCATGGTCTGGCTGGCCAATTAGCTGCCACTAAAAACACCCTGTGTTTGGACAGGAATATTCGATGTAGGGACTCCTGTAGAAGTGGAAAAGGAGGGAACATGAACAATAGGCAGTTTTGCGACTCATGAGCTATTTTTATGAGCGAGTTTATATGTTCTAAGGCCTCCTTTGCTGACCAGAGACCACCAATCCCCCTTTGATTCCATGTTAACCCTCGTCCTGTTAACATCAGATGTGATCACTTCTTTACCAGAAGGCACCACCCCTAGTGGGACTCCAGCCCTCAGACATGTTTCCCATTTCCAGGGTTTCAGAGTTTGGACACAAGCAGGAGAGACAACATTGTCTTCTGTGATGTGCAACACAAAAACCTCTGCTTAAATAAAAAAGTAGTCTAGGGTTTCATGATCCTTTAAGACTTATTTAATCTTCATATAAACCATAAGAAAGGAGATATTTGTAAAAAATTTATTTTGATTTTGACTGTTAATACAAAAAAAAAATGTTTTTTGTCTTTAATAAATTAGGCAAATGGCAAATTAAAAATACAGTGGTTAAATGTAAAAAAAACATTTTCTATTGCCCTATAAAAAAGGGGGCGGGGGGGTTATAGAAAAATGTCTATACTCATCGATACCGAAAGAAATACAACATAATATTGTTGACCCTCTGCAGATACATATTATTGAAGTACATACTCTGAATTACATTTACATTTACATTTAATCATTTAGCAGACGCTTTTATCCAAAGCGACTTACAAATGAGAACAATAGAAGCAGTCAGGTCAACAAGAGAACAACAACAGTATACAAATGCCATGACAAGTCTCAGTTAGTCTAGAACAGAACGCATAGCCAGGTTTTTTTTTTTTTTTTTTTTTTTTTATTAAATGAAAAGACAAAAAAAGGAAAAGTGCTAGTATTAGTTGGTTAAGTGCTGTCGAAAAAGATGAGTCTTTAGCTGTTTCTTGAAGATGAGTAAAGACTCAGCTGTACGAATTGAGATTGGGAGGTCATTCCACCAGCTGGACACAGTCCAGGAAAAGGTCCGTGAGAGTGATTTTGAATTTCTTTGGGATGGCACCACAAGACGTTGTTCACTTGCAGAGCGCAAACTTCTGGAGGGCACATAAGATTTAACCAGTGAGTTTAGGTAAGTTGGTGCCGTGCCAGTGGTCGTCTTGTAGGCAAGCATCAGTATCTTGAATTTGATGCGAGCGGCTACTGGTAGCCAGTGTAACCTGATGGGGAGAGGAGTAACGTGAGCTTTTTTTGGCTCATTGAAGACAACCCTCGCTGCTGCATTCTGGATCAATTGCAGAGGCTGGACAGTACATGCAGGAAGGCCCGCCAGGAGGGCATTACAATAGTCCAGTCTGGAGAGAACAAGAGCTTGGACAAGAAGTTGGGTTGCTTGCTCTGACCGGAAGGGTCTAATCTTCCTAATGTTGTATAAGGCAAACCTGCAGGACCGGGTCATTGTAGCAATGTGGTCAGTGAAGCTTAACTGATGATCCATCACAACTCCTAGGTTTCTGGCTGTCCTCGAAGGAGTAATGACAGTGATGAATTAGACTATATGTGCTGCCCTCATTTTATAATGGTGACACAGAAATGCTATGGTATATAGTTTATAATTAACATTAGTTCATGTGTGTTATTAAAGACGCACCGATGCCTGTGAGGTCTTTGCTAAATATCTGCAGCTGTCGGTGACTCAGTCCTGCAGTGTGAAATGTGTTCGGACTGGAAGTGCATACAGACAACATTTAGCACAAGCTTCTTAACCGGAAGAAGTGCAGTCTTGTGTTAACTTATGTAGTTATGAAATGTTTGTAGAGTAGGTGGAGTTGTCTGTGATCTGTCGTGTAGTTTACACATAACAGCAGCGAGATGATCCTCCAGACAGTCGTGAGTGTGAACTCGGCAGAACTTAAAGAAGTGTGTTGTAATGATTGTGTGTTTGCCTGGATTCACATTCACAGTTTCAGCAGTTTTTCATCATAATATCTGTGCTGTGTGTTTGATTCTCTCAGGAGAGGAGACTCTCTGTCTGTGAGACTTGCTCAGAATAGATTCATGAATGTAAAAAAACCCGGGGGTCTGAAGAGAAGAAGTGAGTGAAACATCATTAGATAAATCAATGGACAGTCATTCTTTATAGTAACATGTATGATGTGCAGTAGTGTTGCTACAAGCAGCGAAGCTACTAGTTTAACTACATTCCTCAGTAGCGTGGTTGTAGCTTCGCTGCTTTCTGAAACAAAGAGCTTTTCAGTAGCAGAGCTCTTTTTTTACCAAGTAGTGCGGTAGTTTCCACACAAGCTACATTTTCGTAATCATCTCTGAAGCTCAAACTCAGATCGGGAAATACAACTGCTAAAATCACTGATGCTGGATCAGTAAGTGACGCGATGGCGTGACTTCATCTTGTTCATGTTTACTGTGGATAGCAACCAAAAAGCTTTATGATGCATTACCATCACCTTCTGCTGCACCTTCCCACTCCGTCAGAGTTGGGTAGAGTACCCAAAAACTTTACTCAAGTAAAAGTAAAAGTAATTCTAGAAATATTTACTCAAGTAAAAGTAAAAGTTCTAGTCTTGAATAGTTACTTGAGTAAGAGTAAAAGAGTATCGGATAAAAAATCTACTCAAGTAGTTAGTTACTAGTTACTTTGGGTCATATATACGGAGCCTATTTTTATTTAGATATATAGATAAAATGTAGGCTATGTAATGTATGTGTGTGTGTATAAATGTATATATTTCATCAGCCTTTACTCCAATTTATGTAATTTATTATAAAACCCTGTCTGTTTACAGATATAGGTGTCATGCCATAACATATTTTTAATACGACTGACTTTATATTAAATGCGAATTTAACATTGAAAGTTAATGTGATATAAATATTGCTACTAATCTTTCATTGTTCAGAAAGAGAGCAAATAACATTTGCATTATTAAAGATCATTTTCACTGACAGTCTAGATTTCAGTCACTCTCAGAAACTCCCATTAAAATCACTGAAACTGTTAACACTGTGAAATCAATATCTTAATTATAGATTCGTACACACATCTGCACTTTGTTGTTTCTGACGAGAGAATTCTCCAGAAAGAGGTATTCAGTCAGTGAGCGAGTGAAGGAAGCACCAGCGTCAGCGATGACTCATCGGAACACCTCTGATTGGCCATTGCATTCAAAAGCTCAACAGAACCGTGTGTGATTGGTTATAATGCGCAATGCTGTAAAAACGTGTCTTTCTCTGGCTCAGCGCCAGCAAGCGATCACAAATCTGAATTTAGCAGCTGATATGACTTGCTGAACGTACTCACACCGGTGTGATTGTATTAAAATTAATAAAATCTTAATCGGCTATTTTTTGTCTTTTGGAAGCTGCATTCAACTAGACTCCCCTCTGTTATAAGCCACACATGTAAAACAAACTAATGTCACAGTGGTATCGTGTTCTGTAATCGAATGTAGCCCAAGTTATTACCTGTTGAACAGTAGACAGCACACGCGGTGTTCATCTAATAAGAATCTCCATCGCAAGCAAATAATAGCCTTTGCAGATTTGCTTTCAATTCAGTGCAGTTCATAGCCCCGTTTTCAACGCTGCTGATAATAAACGTTACAACTCTGAGTGAACTGCTTCAGACGCTCAGCGCTAGCGGCAGGGAACTGAACGACTCATTCAAAATGATTCATGAACCAATTCACTCGTTTGCCAATTGGTTTGATCAAGCCTTTGAACAGAGTTGACTCAAAAGAATGAATCATTCCCGAATGGGCATCGCTCATTGCCCAGAGAAAAGTAGACGGCGCGTTTGGAATAAACTGAAGCATTTATAACATTACTTGCATTAAGATAAAGTAGCGAGAGGAGCGTCGCCCACAGTAACGAAGTAAAAGTACAGAGTTTTCCCAAAAAATGTACTCAAGGCCATCCTTAAAGGGGGGGTGAAATGCTATTTCATGCATACTGAGTTTTTTACAATGTTAAAGAGTTGGATTCCCATGCTAAACATGGACAAAGTTTCAAAAATTAAGTTGTACATTTGAAGGAGTATTTCTGTTCCAAAAATTTCTGTTCCGGTTTGTCACAAGTTTCGGAAAGTTTTTTTCGAGTATGGCTCTGTGTGACGTTAGATGGAGCAGAATTTCCTTATATGGGTCCTGAGGCACTTCTGCCGGAAGAGCGCGCGCTCCCGTATAGCAGAGCACTGAGAGCACAACAGACTTCACTCATCACAGCGAGAGCGTTGCGAAATGTCACAAAAGAAGTGTGTTTTTGGTTGCCAGGGCAAGACAACCCTGCACAGATTACCAAAAGAGAAACAGCATTAAGGGACCAGTGGATGGAGTTTATTTTTAAAGAGCATCAACGGAGTTGTGCAAGTGTTTGTGTTTGTTCTCTGCATTTCGAAGATGCTTGTTTTACAAACATGGCCCAGTTTGATGCCGGATTTGCACATCGTTTATTTCTTAAGGATAATGCAATCCCAACGAAAAAGGGTCACGATCGTGTGTTGGAACCGCAGGCGGTGAGTAAAACTGCTTCAAATATCTCTGTGTTGTTAACTTAGCTATCGGCGTGTAAGCACATCAAGTAAACAACATGCGATGTTGTCATCAAACTGCACTTCTCACATGTACAGCTTAAAAAAAAAAAAAAAAAAAAAAAAAAAGACGGCATAAAGTTGAACTTAGTAATTTTCCAAAACCGCTAAGCAAATATATACAGTTTCACTACATACCACATAGAAACGCCTTTGCTGATGCTGCTCGTTAAATTTCAGCCTCTGGATCTGTGTCACAGCTTCCAAACGCTCTCAACGCAAAAGCCTACTGGCGCTCGTGATTCTTTAGCTCCACCCACACGTCATGCCTCTAGGCGCTCGTGTTTTTCCGGGAAAAATCAGTACAGAGTATCTTTCTCTTATAAATATAATAAAAATAAAGACTTTTTGGAGTTATTAAGGATGCAGTACTACTCTATAGGTACTCAAGATTAACAGGATATTGAGTGAAAACGAGCATTTCACCCCCCCTTTAAAAATATTCTTGTTTGCCAGTAGCCGATTGTAAACTTGCGTTAAGACCGACCAATATTTTTTTTTACTCTTCAAAAACAACTAATACAAACGCAATAAAATACTATTAATTATATTTAAGTAAGTATTAGAAATGTATAAATTGCCTTGGCCTATACATACAAATAAAGGCTATCTTCTTTAATAAAAATAAAAAAAACCTTGACGTCATCTGTGTTTACACGGATGTCACACTGTGGCCTGTGCGTTCGCTTCCTCTCCTCTCATTCACTGTCAGAGTCAACGGTTCGCGCTTGGTAATGATGGCTGCGGCTGCAGTAAACTAAATGTTTGCGGTCACTGTTCAAAGTCATACGGGTTCGGGCACCATAATACATCTAAAAAAATTCATTAAAACAGCTCGACACCGCTTTAACTTGGCATTTTTAGCTAGAAAAACTGTGCCCAGATCTTTTCCCATCCCTTCTCCTCTCTACTCTAAATTTAAAACCGTGTCGACTGTCACTTTATGTTCGAAAATCTGTTGCACGAATCAAGCACGAATCAACCAACACAAGTTTAGAAAACGAAAATAAGAAATTGATTTTAACGAACTTCTCTCGGAGCGCGTCCAGGTTTTTAAACCGTACCCTCAGTTTTTGAATCCTTATCCACAAATTCATAATCCATGCGCACGCTTTCGCAATTAGTTCCCACGGATCTGTAAACCGTACTCACGGATTCATGCAGCAAGTTCCTGTTAACATACAGTTTTATTGAATATTATTATGTGGAATAGGTTTAATAATAATAAAGTAATAATCTTATAATAGCACTTGATTATTATTGTACAATAAACCTGCCATTGTGACTAACTCAGGAGTAATTTTTTCCTCGGTTGTAAATTGTTTTGGATAAAAGATTCTTATGCATAACCTATATAATAATATATAATAATGATAAAAATAAAAATAAAGTTATTTTTATAATTTTAATTTGTAGGCTAAATAAATGAGTACAAGAAAATAATTCATGAATTGCTTTATTTTTAAATAAACTTTGACAGTTTTGTAAATGCTTGTGTACAATTCTTTCTTAATATACATGAAGACTTATTTTTGTGATTTTATTATACTAAGCTCCATCCACCCCACCTGCCTGAGTTAGATGCAAGTTTCACTGTTAATGTTATTATTAAATAATGAGGCCAAAAATAACATTGCATTCAGTTAGAGAGAAAAGGAATGAAAACATAACCAGCAAATTATTTGTTTTGTTTTGCTTTTTACCCTTATTTTCTTCTTCTTTTTAGCTTTTATTTTTTTGGCCATAAAACACAGGCGGCTGTGTCTTATCCTATTGGTGATTAATGTAAAATAAACGCTCAAGACTCATTGGATACTATGAGAAATAATGTTTAATAAACAGAAATTAATCTGCAGGTGGGGGCGGAGCTACAAATGCGCGTCAGTTTAAAAATCCGAGGGAACGGATTGCGAAAGCATGCGCACGGATTATGAATTCGTGTGTACGGATTCAAAAACTGACGGTACGGTTTACAAAATCTGAGCGCACGGACTGGGAATTCGTGGGTACGGTTTGTTTAACCAAGGAAAAAATTTATGAATTCGTGAGTACGGTTTATAAACTGAGGGGACGGATTGATATTTTTTTTCTCCTACAGGTGACGTGCGGGGCTCCGTAATATCCTCATCCCCTGCCTAGTTCCTCTTTTCGCCCCCAGAAATCTGTCCCAATCACCGCCGCATTTAGTTTAATCTTAATTTTTTTCTTTAATAGCTAACTCCCTCTTCTTTCAGTCTATGCTCCATGCTCTGGCTCCATTTGTTCTTCTTCCTTGTGTTTTCTGATGGACGCTCTATTCCTTGTTATTTCGCGCTGGTTTCACTGCAAACTGCATGCAGCCAATGGGCATATGAAACGTCATCACGTAGGATTACAGCATAGTGTTCATGGGAAATGTAGGAAGTGTTGCCAGGGGGATAAATGACCGAGAACAGAGCCTCATGTCATGCATCACCAGCCAAACTGGCTAGTAAGTTTTAATTAACACCCGCCAAAATGAATTTTAACCCGCATTTGGCGGGTTGGTGGTTGTTAATTTAGAACCCTGGTTAGAATCCCCTAGGGCTGTCAAAATAGCTGAAAAACTAAATTCGATTTTTGTTTTACTTAAATATGATCAAAATTCGAATTGTATTCGAATTTTAAATGCATAATTTCAGTTAGGTTGAAGAAAAGCTTTTTGATTCTCTTCTGAGGCTCAATTGCGCATAGAGCAAAAAATTACTGCATGTTTATTCAAAGCATTAGAATACATGACTGTGAAAAAAACATAATATTTAAAATAATGTTTATGAACCAATTATTATTAATTAAGTTGCTTAAAAAAACTATAAACAAAACAGCATCATGTATGCATGCATTGTTAAATAAATAAGAATGGCGGAAAACCAGTCACACAGAATAAATTTTTTCATTGAAAAACATGAGATGCAGTTGGATGGGGAACAAAAACCCAACATTAAGTCTCGAGATATTTTTAGAAAATTAAATGAAATACATAAATTTTACATGTCTTTCTAAACATGCGGCTCTCTTGTGCGAGACGCGAGTCCAACAGTGTCCCTCTAGAAAATGCGCGCATACATCATCATCGCATCTCGTGCGCGTGCAGGAGGTGAAAGATGAGAAAGCAGATACTGCGTGTCGAGCGCGTCCGCCTTTGAAAGTTGTGTAGACACAGCTGTGTGCGCGGCAAAATGGATGGAACACGTACAGGGACTCATAAGGCAGCTTCCTTAATGCACACCTAAAATTTGAATGCACATTCGAATGTGGATTTTTATTTTAAATTCGATGAATATTCGAAAAAAGATTTTTTTTGACAGCCTAAAAAAATCGCCTAATTTGTTTAAATTCATACCGACGTCATCACCATCACAAAAATGTACTTTTTTTTAACATTGAAACTTAGATAACAGAGAGAATTTCAAATGCTTATTGTGCAACCCCAGATTGAACCTGCTTTCAACTTCGAAGACATCAAATCATTAATTAAATCATTGATGTGATTATATTATTTAATTATAATTGAAATATAATCAAGATTATATTTTCACATAATGTTCTTTAGGATGATTTAATGTAGAAAACAGTAAATCAGAAAATAAGGGAAGTTTCTCAAACAAATTTCGGGAGGAACATGCACGGATAATTAACACGGCCAGTTCATCATTAGCAATTACACAATTTACCAATCAGCTCAAGAGGAAAACGCCTATAAATAATCAACCAAGTCCTTCCTTTGCTATCTCTCGATTTCCAGAATCTATGCATCGAATCGCCGCAGTATGTCTGAGACCGAATCATTCTCTGATGAAGACGACACCTTTCACGACGCAGCTCCGCATGCGTCCACAGCCGAAGTTCGGGACACCAACTCCCCAATTCCTCTAATTGCCGCCCCCCTTGTTTCTCTGATAGGCAACTCTGCATCAGCTTCAATGCCGGCAGGTGCTCAAGACAATGCTGCCGGTTCATGCATATTTGCGACTTTTGCGGCGGTGCTCACGCCAGCTTGATTTGTCCTGTACAAAAAAATGTCAATAAAAATGAAAAACAATACTTATCGACTCCTGTAAATATTTTTCGCCTATCTTCCGAATTGCTCCATCACCCCAACCCAGATTTTTCTAACTACCTACTGTCGGGCCTCTCACATGGTTTTCATCCCGGGGTCGAAAGTCTCCCCTCCCAAAGCCTCATATGCCCCAACCTTCAGTCCGCTCTCACGGAACCCGAAACAGTTGACCTGTTAATTAAGAAAGAAATAGACGCTGATTTCATGATCGGCCCTTTTTCCGTTCCCCCCTTCAACATCTTCCACGTCAGCCCCATAGGCGTAGCAACCAGAAAATTTTCTGGTAAAAAAACGCCTCATCATCGATCTTTCTTCCCCATATAATTCCCCGTTCCCGAGCATTAACAGTCTCATTCCACTTGATGAATTTTCTCTTCACTACCATGACATCGACCAAGCCATCACTGTGATCAAAGACGCAGGACGCGGCGCTTGGATGGCCAAAGTCGACATCACCTCCGCGTTTAAAGTGATGCCAATCCACCCAGATTTTTGCCACTTATTCGGCGTCTATTGGAGAAATACATTTTACTTTTCCGTCCGCCTCACGTTTGGCTGCAGAAGCAGCCCAAAGATTTTCGACATGTTGTCAGAGGCAATTTGCTGGATCCTTTCCAACAATTACGCCATACCCTATTTAATTCACCTCTTAGACAATTTCTTAATCATATCACCGCCTGACTCCATCCCAGCAGCAAACCTTATGACAACTCAAAAGGTTTTTGCAGAGCTCGGGATTCCCCTCGCACAGGAAAAAACGTCAGGTCCAAGCACTTCCATTGAATTTTTGGGAATCAACCTAGATTCACAAAAATTCGTCTCTCACCTCCTCTCTCTCGCGTCCTCCGTTTACGAGCTAGAGGACCGATTATTCATAACCAATCCATGCCGCAACGAGCTCAGTTTGTGGATATCCTTTCTTAATCAATGGAATGGATTATCTTCCTTTTACAGTGATTTGGTTTCATCCCCAACCGACATCGAATTATTTACCAATGCCGCCCCCTCCGTCGGTTTCCTATCGTCGTGGCAGCCTCTCTATGGGGGAAAAGAGTGGTCCACCACCAGCATCGTAATTCACTGCGATAATGAGGCTACCGTACATTGCATTAATAACGGCCGTTCTCATTCCCCCACCTTAATGCCCTTACTAAAAGGGTTAATCTGGATCTCAGCTTGCGATCAGTTTATCATAACCGCAAAACACATTCCCGGGGTAAAGAACCAAATAGCTGACTCTCTCTCTCTTTTTGCCTTTCAGAAATTCAGGCTGTTGGCACCGCAGGCGGAACCATTCCCAACCCCAGTGCCTCCTTAGTCAGAGCTAATATTCCTCTGAATCATCCTCTGAGACCCCTTCTTGAAACTTCAAGAAATTCTATTCTCCAAGCCATTTCCCCCAGTACCCTGCAGTCATACTTCACAGCATGGAAATGCTTTAAAGCATTCCACTCCGTCTTTAATCTACTGTTCCCTGATTTTTCCCTACTTTCCATCACCTCATTTATATCACACCTCAACATTAACAAAACCCTCCAAGTCAGCTCCATCAAAAGCTATCTAAGTGGAATCCAATTTTTCCATAAACTCATATTTGGTTCACCCTCACCCCAAATAGCCAATTCACAGACCTCCCTTCTCATCAAAGGCATTCAAAGAGCCCATCCCACGCGCCCAGACTCCAGGCAGCCCATAACCTTTGAAATCCTGACTAAATGCATTTCTACGCTTTGCAAAGGTTACCATTCCATACACACTGATCGAACGCTAGATGCCATGTTTATCCTAGCCTTCTTTGGCTTTCTCAGATGCTCAGAGCTCACTACCACTTCCAGCTTTAAACCAAATATCCACCCCACCATTTCTAGTCCTGGACAATGAAGCCATGTCATTTCATATAAAGCGAAGTAAAACAGATCAGACCATGAAGGGCCACTTTATCTATATTTTTAACCTTCAATCACCTATTCTCCAATACCAAACTCTCCTAGCCTTCCTCCAGCTCAGGAAAGCCCAAGCTAAATCCCTTTCCGACCCTCTTTTCACAGATGACTGTAGCCGCCCAGTCTCCCGTTTTTGGTTCCAAAAACACTTAAAATCTGTCTTACGTCTGTCCGGCATCTCATCTGACGATTTCTCCAGCCATTCCTTCAGAATCGGTGCAGCCACCACAGCGGCTCAAAATGGCCTTTCGCAACATCAGATCCAAACACTCGGTCACTGGTCATCAGAAGCTTTTAAGAGCTACATCCGATCAGACCACTTAAATCTCAAGAAAGCCCACCAAACCCTCATCAGCCACCCGTACTTTTTCCCTAGCCATCTCCATTTCCCATTCCAACAGCACCCTGCTCCTTCAGGAGCCATTATATATCTCCCCCACTGCTACAGCAGTATCAGCTCCCGCAGGAGCCTTTACATATCTCCTCACTGCCGCAGCAGTATCAGCTCCCGCAGGAGCCGTTACGTATCTCCTCACTGCCGCAGCAGTATCAGTTCCCGCAGGAGCCGTTACGGATTTCCTCACTGCCGCAGCAGTATCAGCTCCCGCAGGAGCCTTTATGTATTTCCTCACTGCCGCAGCAGTATCAGCTCCCGCAGGAGCCTTTACGTATCTCCTCACTGCCGCAGCAGTATCAGCTCCCGCAGGAGCCTTTACGTATTTCCTCACTGCCGCAGCAGTGTCAGCTCCCGCAGGAGCCTTTACGTATTTCCTCACTGCCGCAGCAGTGTCAGCTCCCGCAGGAGCCTTTACGTATTTCCTCACTGCCGCAGCAGTGTCAGCTCCCGCAGGAGCCTTCAAAAAAAAAAAAAACCCAACTACCATTAAGCTCAGCTTTTGGGGAGTCATAATGTGCGTATCTGGCTGCTGTCCTGTTCAAATTGCTCTTTGGGGAGCACTCTGGGCTGGGCCGGCCTCCGTGCTCAGACCCCTCTCCCCGGACGGGGTGGGGGGGGGGGGGTTTCCCGGGCTCGGGGGTCTTGCCGGGCTCAGAGCTCTTGTCACGGAGACGAACCCCGTGATTCCCCCTACTGGCCAGCAGAGGGCTCCATCTCCGGAATATTGACACTCACGCACTCACTCACAACTACACTTCCCATCTACCCCGTGCATTGGACTCTGATCACCACACAGGTGCAGCTCATGAGTACAGCTATATAAGCTGCACAACCACATCAGTTTAACGCGAAGTCTTGTTTTGCTCCGGCTGACATTTCCAAGTGTTATTTCCCGTGTTTGATTTCCTGTTTACCAGTTCTGTTTGTCTACCGTCTCTTGAACCATTGCTGCCTGCCTCTTGACCTTGGATTGTTTATTGGACTCTGAATATTGCTTGCTACCCCGATCTTTTGCCTGTGTTTGACGACGATTCCGGTTATCTCTACTATTGTGTTTGCTGGATCCCTGCCTGTACGACCACGAGTTATTCATTAAAGCCTGCAAAATGGATTCCCCGTCTAGTGATGATTTGTTACAGAAGACTTCGCCAAAACCGAATCCAGCGGCTTACGATCATCTGTGTGCTACAATGGCAGCCCAGGCAAGTCAAGTTGCTGCTAACCAGCATCAATTGAATCTTTTGACTTCGATCACAGAGGAACTGGTAAAGGCTGTTCAAAGCCTCCACAGCATTGCCGTAATGTCACCACCACCGGCAGCTGCCGCCATTGCCCACGCGGCAGGAACGCCAACGCAAGTTAATCCACGACTGGCTTACCCGGAGAAATTTGAGGGGATTCTACCAAGTGTAAGGGCTTCCTACTGCAATGCTCGCTGTTCGTCGAGCAACAACCTACCCTTTACACTACCGATGCTGGTAAGATCGCCTTAGTTTGCTCACTATTAACGGGAAGAGCTTTGGAATGGATAACGGCTGTATGGCCCGAGGATGGAACAGCGTTCACCACTTTCACTGACTTTCTGGTGCGATTCCGTGAGGTGTTTGATCACCCCCGAGAGGGGAAAGGAGCGGGTGAGCATCTGCTTGAGTTGTCGCAGGGAGAATTAACAGCAGCGGAATATGCCATGAACTTCCGTACACTGGCTGCTCAAACGTCATGGGTGAGTGACACTCTGAAAGTATTATTTCGCAAGGGGCTTAATCACGAACTGCAAACCGAACTCGCTTGCCGTGATGAGGGGAGAACCCTGAATGATTTCATTTCGCTAACTATCACCATTGACAATCTACAACGATCCCACCGTGTCAGCGCTCAACGCCTCTTCCCCGTTACTACAACACGATCCGCTGAAACTACGGAACCCATGCAGATCAACTCCTATCATCTGACAGCTGAGGAACGCCACCGCCGCATATCTAACCGACTCTGTCTCTACTGTGGCGCTCCGGGGCATCAACGAATTACTTGCCCGTCACGTCGATCTTCTGGCACTTCTAAATCAGTGAGTGCATCTTTAAATTCAGTCAGTCTCCTAAACTGTGTCTCAGTCCCTCTTGTGATCAAGACTAATAACGATCGTGTGGCTACCACTGCTCTACTTGACTCAGGAGCAGCTGGGAATTTTATCTCCGAAGAATTTGCCAAAAAGAATAACATTTCTCTCATGTCATGTACAAATCCTTTGTCTCTAGCCACAATAGATGGACGCCCTTTGGGGTCTGGACTGATTACTCACCTCACTCAAGAACTGCTAATGTTTACCGGTCTGCTACATAAAGAAACCATTCAATTCTACGTGCTCCCTGTATCTAACACTCCTGTTATTTTGGGCTTGCCCTGGCTCAGACTGCATGACCCTCATGTATCGTGGAGAGAGGGACAAATTCTTAGATGGAGCACCCAGTGTCAGAAATCATGCCTTCCGACCATCTCTCCCTTGCCTGTGCAAGTCGTCACGTTAGACTCGGAGTCCACCAGCATTCCCAATCTGCCCAAGGAGTATCACGATCTCGCCACCGCCTTCAGCAAGGTACAAGCAAACACATTACCACCACACCGCAGTCACGATTGTGCCATTGATCTAATTCCAGGTTCCTCACCACCCCGGGGCCGAGTATTTCCATTATCATTACCCGAGTCAGAAGCTATGGCCAAGTACATCGAGGAGGAGCTGGAGAAGGGGTTCATACATCCGTCCACTTCTCCTGCTTCAGCTGGCTTCTTCTTTGTCCGTAAGAAGGATGGAGGTTTGCGCCCTTGCATCGATTATCGAGGACTCAACGAGATAACGGTAAAGTTTCGCTATCCACTTCCACTGGTGCCCTCTGCATTAGAACAGCTACGAACTGCACAATACTACACCAAATTGGATTTGCGCTGCGCATACAACCTCATCCGCATTAGGGAGGGGGACGAGTGGAAAACAGCTTTCTCAACCACCAATGGGCACTACGAATACCGGGTTATGCCGTTTGGACTGGTCAATAGTCCTTCGGTTTTCCAATCATTTGTCAATGACATCTTCAGAGACATGTTAAACAAGACTGTTATCGTATACATTGACGATATCTTGATCTATTCAGATACCCTGGAGGAACATATCCAACATGTGAGGGCCGTGCTGCAGCGACTCATTGAACACCAACTCTATGCCAAGGCGGAGAAGTGTGAATTCCATACCACCTCTACCACCTTCCTGGGGTACGTCATCAGTCCAGAGGGGGTCGCCATGGATGAGAGCAAAGTCAACGCCGTTCTCAAATGGTCCGAACCCAAAACACTAAAGGAACTCCAACGCTTTCTGGGGTTTGCTAATTTCTACCGCCGTTTCATCAGAAACTTCAGCTCTGTGGTCAGTCCCCTCACGTTGATGGTCAAAAAAGGAACCCATCGGCTACACTGGTCAGAGGCTGCCCTCCAAGCATTCCAAGAACTAAAAGGACGGTTTGTGACTGCTCCCATACTCCACCATCCTGACCCATCTCTTCCGTTTCTCGTCGAAGTGGACGCCTCCAACACTGGTATCGGGGCTATTCTCTCTCAACGCCAGAGTTCTACCGCTAAACTCCACCCATGTGCCTTTTACTCCCGCAAACTCAATGCTGCTGAACGTAACTACGACGTAGGGGACCGTGAACTCCTCGCCATGAAGGCGGCCTTCGAGGAGTGGAGACACTGGCTGGAGGGGGCCAACTTTCCTTTCACTGTACTAACAGATCATAAGAACCTTGAGTATTTGCGCTCAGCCAAGCGGCTCAATCCAAGGCAGGCAAGATGGTCATTGTTTTTCTCCCAATTCGACTTTTCAGTTACCTACCGTCCGGGCTCCAAGAACACAAAGGCAGATGCGCTATCCCGTATCCACGAAGATGAACAGATCTCATCCGAACCTGAATCCATACTCCCTTTCAAGGTAATCATTGCACCCGTACAATGGGACATCATGACGTTTATCCAGCAACACAACTCTCAACATGCACCTCCAACAACTTGCCCTCCTGATAAAGTTTACGTACCACCCACTCTACGCGATCAAATACTCAACCACACGCACTGTCTGCCCGCATCCGGCCACCCAGGTATCACGGCCACCATTCATCTGCTTCAGAACCGGTTCTGGTGGGAATCATTGCCCAAAGACACCACTGCCTTCATCCAACAATGCCAAACCTGTAATGCGCACAAAACTCCACGCCAACTGCCAGCCGGATTACTCCAACCACTCCCTATCCCACAACGACCTTGGTCCCACATTGCAATAGACTTTATCACTGACCTACCTGTCTCTCAAGGTAACACTGTCGTTCTGACTGTGATTGATCGATTCTCCAAAGCCTGCCGCCTTATTCCCCTGCCCAAACTGCCTACTGCTCTGCAAACTGCTGAACTACTCTGTAACTGGGTCTTCCGTCTCTACGGACTACCTGAAGATATCGTCTCCGATAGAGGCCCTCAGTTCACGTCTCGTCTCTGGAAAGCCTTCTTCCAAGCCCTCGATGTAAACGTGAGCCTGACCTCCGGTTACCACCCTCAATCCAACGGTCAGGTCGAAAGACTCAATCAGGAACTCACCCGGTTCCTGAGATCATACTGTAGTTCCAACCAAGAAGATTGGGCCCGGTACCTCCTTTGGGCTGAGTACGCACAGAACTCTCTGGTCAAGCCAGCTACTGGAATCACCCCCTTTCAATGCATCCTAGGCTATCAACCCCCCATGTTTCCCTGGTCCGGGGAACCCACCGACGTACCCGCCATCACGGACTGGTTGCAACGCAGTGAGGAGACTTGGAATCAAGCCCATGTACACCTTCAACGAGCCATCCGTCATCAAAAGGAACATGCTGACCACCGTCGGCGTCCTGGGCCTGTATACCAACCAGGTCAATGGGTGTGGCTCTCTACCCGAGATCTCCGTCTTCGACTGCCCTGCAAGAAGTTGAGTCCAAGGTACATGGGTCCATTCAAAATCACACATCAGATCACTCCTGTTTCATTCCGTCTTGCATTACCTGACACCTATCGCATTTCTCCCACGTTTCATGTATCTCTGCTCAAGCCCGCTGTTGCCCCTGGAGAGGAGGGAGAGGGGAGGTCCCGTGAGCAGAGTCCCCAGCCCGTCCAGATTGAGACTGAGGAAACTTACCAGGTGCGAGAACTTCTTAACTCCAGACGTCGGGGACGCATCCTGCAGTATCTGGTCGACTGGGAGGGGTACGGTCCGGAGGAACAGTCCTGGGTCAATGCTGACGACATACTAGACCCCAACCTCATCACTGAGTTTCATCGGTTACATCCGGAGAGACTGGCCCCTCGACCATGCGGTAGACCCCGACGTCGTTGTAGCAGAAATGAGTCAAATCAGACAAATCAAAGAGTCTATCAGAGCTGTGTGCATTGAAACATGAGCTGAATTCCTCAAGTCATAAATCAGTTCTAGTGCCACAGGAACCAAGCAAGATAACCAACCAACCAACTTGTTCACACAACAGCTTTCAACATTAACACCAATAGAACAATTATTGACAATTTTAATTCGAAGAAGAGATTGTCAAATTTATTGTTCGTGATTGGAATGCAACGCTGGACATCACATGTAAACCCAGGAGATCAAGTTAAATACTTGCATTGACTCCCCCCCCCCCCCAGCCAGTGAAACCAGACTGAAATTCCTAAGGGGGAAGGGCTTTAAACCTTTGTCTTCACAGAAAAGTCCTTTGCCAGAGAATGGCAAAGAAACCCTTTTTATACATTATATATGGACCAGAATGAACTCAAAAAAAACTTATGAATGAATCATTCCATTGCTTAACTCCATATTCATTTACGTGTAACCCACACATTTGACTATCATGTATAATCACTTATTGTGTATGTCTTTTGATAACTATAGGATACCATGTCTAGTATTCAAATAATCGCATTTTCTTGCTTGATATTGTCCTGACAATCATTTATTTGTAAAATATATCATAATCATGTTATAGGAATCATGTCCAAAATTAGACCCTGTGAGGCAAGAACCACATGCTTGGTAAGATAAACAAATGATTTATGATACCCACCCCAAGAACATATCTGATTGGTCAAGGCAACATTTGAGGGGTGGCCAACAAGGAAGTTTTAAATACTTTGGACCCCATGAAATCTTGCTTTTAGTTCTAGTCTAGCTGCTGCTATTAGCCATGTCGGCTTTTAGTTCTAGCATTGCTCGTGCTATCAGTCATGCCTGCTCTTAGCTTTTAGCTTGTAGCTTTGCTACCTAGCTTTAGCTTGTAGCATCTAGCCATGCGGTAGTCATCATTGTTCTTTGAGCGCGGTTCCAGCGTGCCTGCCTGCTGCTACTATGAGAAGGAACACAACCTAGTCTCGTCAAACTTTATTTCTTTTCTTTTCCGTTTGAGAGTTTCGTGTTCTGAGTTAAGTTTTGTAACGTCCATTCAACTTCAACCAGCGAACACGACTCTGCACTTTCAGCCAACGCCCAACAACCACGGGCTTCCCAAGACGTCACTTCAGAGACTGAACTTCCAGCCAATCAACGACCTCGGGATAGCCCTTTCACCGAGGCTCCTTCTTCACAGGAGATGCAAGTAACTTTACCTCCAGACTGTGACCTTTACTGGTGTATCTAATATAATTTTAACCTCATTGAGGAACTCAATGCGAGCGCTAATTACGTGATTGATGGTTGTTCATGTTTATGCAATTTAACGTATTGCTGTTAACTTGGGATTCCATATTTCCATTCTCTTAAACTCATCTTTCCCTAACTTTCGACCTTCCTGCAACTTGTGTGAATGTGTGTGTGCGTGCGTTTATGTGTTAGATTAGTTTATATGTCTTAGATTTATCTAATAAAGCCTTATTCATATTGAAAAGAGAAGTATCTTGTGTTTTGTGCTTACAAGTTAATGTCTTAAACTGCCGATCTTGTTACTGTGCTAATTGATAGTGTTTTCACTATAGTTTGGATATTAGTATCCAGCGCAGATTTGATGTTAAACGGCTCGTTCACTGAACCGCAGGCGCGTCTCCGTGAACAGCCGTGAAACAGTGATTCTGTTCAAATTCCCTTTAAAATTTTAAATGATTCCCTTTGAGCTAAATTGACCTGTTTCCCTTACATTTATAATGGTGGAGAAAATGCGGGCAGTTTAATCTAAATTGTGAGCATAAACCAAGTTATTTAATCTTTGATTTTGCTAAAGGAATGACGGATGAAAAGCTTCCGAGACCTGAGTATGTGTGTGTGACGCGTGACGTAAGCAGCGCGCGCCCTCCCGTTTGAATGAAAGGAGCTAGAGGAGACTTTAACTCGAGTCCGTCTCCCCTTTGTTAACAGCAGTAAGTGAACTTAAAAGTAAACATCTGAGATCGTACAATAAGGTAGAAATTGAGCGTGTTCCTCATTTGTGTAATGCCTTGTTTTATAGCTGATTTGATTTCACTGCGTGTTCCAGTGTCTCAAACGCTATCTCAGTCACTGTTTGCTGAACGGAGCTAAACTGTGTTTCAAAAGGGATATAAATCGGTGAATAAAGAATAGTTTTGAGCGGGTTCCTCAATCTATTTATCAAAGCCCCCGTATTCATATTTCATATAGTTTGATTGCCAGTGCGTGTTCCACTGCCGAATCAAATTTGATATTCGACTCCCCTAAGTTAACTTTAAACATTAGAGAACAATGTTTGCCCATTTGTATCCGTTCACAAAGTGAATGCAATCTCGCGTAACACGGCGTGTGTCCGAGAGTAATTTGAATGGGAGTGTTTTAAAAGCTTGATCAAGTAAATTTTAACTGTGTACCAACAGCGAAGGAAAACTTTTATGTTTGTGTCCAGAAAAACTGTCACGGAGAATCAAATTGCTGAGATTGATATAATAACTACAGCAGGAAGCTGCTATTTGAATTAAGATAAATTTAACTCTATACAAACTGAGAGTTTAAGTGCCACATCGCAAAACCAACTGAAAGGCGGTGTTGTTATTTGTACAGTGTTGAAATGAGCCGACATTTCATGTAACATGCTTAACTGTATTTGCAACAATGCAACGATTCATGTACTAATCCACTAGAATGTGTTTTGGTTGCCATAGTGACGACCGTGACCCGGAAGCCTAACGTACTTCCGGAGCAACTCTGAACTGTGCATGCGCAGTGCACAAACTCAGCGGTGTCGCTAAGCTAACGAAACCATTGCATTTACATTGAAGTCTATACTAAAGCCACTAGCCTCAAAGGTTAGCCGTTAGCATTACCATCCAGTGGTAGAATAATGTGTGTTTGGGCAACGCTGACGTGATTTAACCATTTTAAATATCTTAACTAACACTTGTTAGTCTCTTTCTTTTTATCGCTCTCTTTTCTCACTAGACCACTTATTTTCATTTTACTAGAAAGGGAAATACTGACTCACAATTATTAATTGTCAAATTGAAATTTAATTGAAACATTAAATTTATTTGGAAGCATTTAAAATTTCCCTCTCAGATCATTTCATATGATCTTTTATTTCTAGTATTCTCTTTTGGGTCTAATTATTTTAAGAATGAATAAGCCTTGAACTTTGGAAGTTAAAGTAAACTTATTCTTCCTAATTTATTTATTACCCATCTGAATATATGCTATTCAGACATTTACTTATTTGAATGCGTTTTAACCCTCTTCCTGTTTTTGGTTATGCACTTAACCACTATTGTTTTACGTATTTATTTCCTCTTTTTAATTTCCTTTTTGCATATTTTGCCCATTTATTAATTTTTGTTAATTTTCCTATTTCTTACCATTTCTTTTGTGTATCCTAGCCTGGGAACGACAAACCTGAGCCCTAAAAGGAGACATTGTTATCCCTCACTACGAGTTCAAATAAATTAGAAAGACAACTCTTTCACTTAAAGTTTATTTTGTTTGATTAGTTGTGCAGCAACTAACACAACGCTCTCCTTGTAGTTCAGATAACCGCTACTGAGACTTACCATCTCCGTCCTCTCTCTCCTTTACTTTCCTCTTCTCTTTTTACATTTGTAGGACATGTAAGAACCATCAATCAATTCTAAGTGAAGTAAATACACAATCGTGCCAAAGACGACGAATTATCCTTATGAATTTGATTGTAATCATCCTCTCATTTGTTCTTCCTAACCTCCCTACATTTGGAAACGCAATCCAAGTTTTAGCATCTCATCCATCGTTGAGATCAATTTAATAGATACGTGTGGAGCAACTGTCGCCTTCGCTGACTCCCTGGTGAGCGGTCCAACTGAAAGGTGTACGGTGTCAATCCTGTCAGACTAAGAAAAGAGATATCAGAATTATTATTGTATTCTTTTGTCCAAAGCAAGAAATATAATAATATTGTTTATGTTTTTGATAACATTTAATTGGAAAAAATAATTTTCCTCATTTGAAAAACAGAAATTTTGCTTGTCATTTGAATTTGTTTTTCACCTCTGTCTCTCTTTTCCTCTTCCTCATTAGAGTGACAAAGTCTTCGCATCTCTAGTCTACTTAGACACCCTGAGACCAACACAGTCATCACCACATTTCACTAGTGGTCCACAATCACTGATACAACACTTAGTTGTCCCACCACACATAGGCTTTTACTCCACACAGATCTGTGTCAGTCTCTCTTCTCCCTAGCGTGCCAACATGCCGCAGACTGCAGACCCCATTTCCCATGGGGAAGATGTGAACATTTGGCTGAGAGGCATGACAGACAGCCTCACTCCAAAGACATTTGAACTGTTATTATTTTTAATAATAATCCTAATCCTGAGAAGATTCCTGACACAAGATTCAAGCCAGAACAACAACCACGAGGAGCTAGTCAAGATCACAAGCTCACTAAGCTATGCCTTCACAACCCAGCTGAAACTGAGCGACAAGCACATCACCCACCTTCAAGAGGAGCTGACAGGTGCTCAACGTCGCATAGACAAGCTGGAAGTGAAAGTTCAAGATCAACTCAAAGCACCCAGCGAGAGGGAGCAGGATACAACAGAACAAGTTATGAAGCTCCAAGCAGCACTGGCAGCAGCTCAGCTCGACCAGCAACATACAACGGCTGCTCAGAAAGACCTGGTAAACAGACTCCAGTATGCCGAACAGCTACTAGAGAAGGCCAAGATAGACATCAGAAACAAGAACTCTGAAATCAGTGCTTTGAAAGACCACCTTGAAAGGTACAGAACTGAAATGGACAATCTGACCCAACAACTAGACGATACCAACGATGAGCTCTACATGGTCAGAAAAGAACTCCAAAATGCTTACAAGCACAAACTAGAGCCAAGAAAAGAGAAACATCTCTTAGCCTCATCACTGCTGAGCAGAGCAGAGTCCCACGTCCAAGAACTGGCATACGACGAAAGGAGCGAAGGGCCACAACCCAAAACCTCACCTGCCTTCGCCACACAACCCTTTCCTGCCAACGAAAGAAAACCTCCCGTCCAAGGCCTTGAAGCTGCACACGGGATGACAATCAAAGACCTCAACAAGCTGTCTAAAAACATCAGCAGGTTCAACCCGAACTCCACAGAGAGCCCCGACATCCAAGCTTACCTGCGAGATATCGAATTTCACCTGGAAGTGAGACCTCATGTGACTGACAGAGACTGGTTATACCTCCTTAGAGCCACGTCCAGTTCCGAGGTACGAAACTTTCTAGATCGACAGCCCAGTCAAACCAAGTCAAACTACCAGCGACTTCGTGAGGTCCTGATTAAAGAGTTTACAGACCCAGAGTCTGAACATGGACTGTTAACTTCCTTGGAAACAAAACAAGGTCGTCAAGAGACTCCACAAGCTTACTACAACCGACTCCGACAATCCTACTTTGGTGCACACAACAACTCTGACCTTGAAGAGGATGTGAACTTCAAAACCCTCTTCCTAAAGAATCTGCACCCTGGAGTCAGTCACCATCTAGGTGTCATGGCCTGTCCGAACTCCATGACCATCCAACAGTTGCGTGACCTTACACAGAAGGCCTATAACAAGCAGAAGTTGGCCTCAAAGAAAGGTAACAAAACATCCACACTCTTGAACTCTGTCAACAAAGACTCAAGCCTTGCACTGGACGACACCCAGTGGCATCACAACACCAGAGTCTTCCATCAAGAGCACAGAGAACGTGACGCCCATATCCACGACCGCTTTCAGCCCAACTGCTGGAAAAATCCATGGGACCAGCCAAGCTTCTCAAGAAACCAAAAGGATAACATCTGGAAACCTAACCAGATATCCAAAGGTAATCACCTGACTCATCCAAGAGCAACTCGTGTGGGTAAGCGACAACAAAACCCACCTCAGCACCACTCAGACATGCACAGTGCTGAGTATGCACAAGAACATGACCGCTTACCATTAGAAGACACGGAACAAGTCATGGAACAACTAAGAGAGTTCCTTCAAGACAATTTACATGCATATGACCACAAAGTTGAGTCATGCTCGCTGTGACCAGCGACAGAACGGAAGGCCGGTGATCCCCTGGTGCACCACATCAGAGATGACAAGCACCTGTTCAACAACAACCCAGAATGAACAAGTCTTTAACGGCCAACTGTTGATGAAAAATCTGAGGTACTAAAGGACATCACCTCAGTCACTAACAAACTGTCAAATGAACTCCAACTCCAAGTTCCAAATTCCCTGTCTGTGCAACAGCAACCACCAGAGCACAGAAGGTCAGAAAGTCTGCTACAGCCAGAAGGCATCACAAGAAGAATGCAACATAGGAGACAAGTTTTGCAACTCAGCTTCACACAGCCATGCCAAACTGCCTCCGACTGTCTGCCAAAGAACTTCCTGCCTTGCTGGACTGACCCCTCATTAGACCATGGGCACGCCCTCATCCAAGCCAAGGATGCAGAGAGCCAGTCTTCAGTGACATGCTAGAAAAAGGGGGAGACAACACAGACTTGAACAGATCTGACCACACATGCACTACACCAGTAACACACAACATTACCTACACCCAGAGGTAAACACATCTACTGATAACACAGTCAACAAACATATTCTTCCCACAGGTAGAATATCCAACTTTTAGTGTAACAAAGTTACACATACCCACCATGAAGAAAAGTGCAGCCATCCTCACAATAGGTAGAACACCTGACACTAAGTTAAGGTTCATGACACACTAGCTGCACCTGACATCCTAGCTCAATAGTAGTTGTAACCCATGCTAGGAAAACCCACAGCAGCCTTGTTTTGTTTTGTTCTTCTTTTACCTATCCTTCTCCTTCCCCTCTTTCCTGAGTAGGTGAAATGCCTAGACACCCTGCAAGGGTCGAAGGTCTGATATTAGGATTGACTCGCAACACCTAATATCCGCCAGCCACTCTAAACTGAATGGAAGCCAGAGAGCTCCATGCATGATAGGTCAATTCATTGAATTGAAAATGAAATTACTAGAAAACTAATGGTAAATGTGTAAAGTAAGACAACCTAGAAGAACCAAACAAAGTTAACCACAAATTTGATTGATGAATCAAAATAAAAACAATTTCCAAGACGATCTAAACTATCCTCAATGTGCTAAACTACATTGACTAATTGAACTTAACCACGTGTACCTAAATAACCTGATGCCTGCACCAGTACAGTAACTGTCATGGAGGTGTTGTCTTGCTGTTTGCTGTGTTTGTCTGCTTCTTCTGCCTTTGTTTCTCCAGCGATCGACGATGTCTTCACCTAAACACCTCGCCGATCGAAAGGGGGATATATGTAGCAGAAATGAGTCAAATCAGACAAATCAAAGAGTCTATCAGAGCTGTGTGCATTGAAACATGAGCTGAATTCCTCAAGTCATAAATCAGTTCTAGTGCCACAGGAACCAAGCAAGATAACCAACCAACCAACTTGTTCACACAACAGCTTTCAACATTAACACCAATAGAACAATTATTGACAATTTTAATTCGAAGAAGAGATTGTCAAATTTATTGTTCGTGATTGGAATGCAACGCTGGACATCACATGTAAACCCAGGAGATCAAGTTAAATACTTGCATTGACTCCCCCCCCCCCCAGCCAGTGAAACCAGACTGAAATTCCTAAGGGGGAAGGGCTTTAAACCTTTGTCTTCACAGAAAAGTCCTTTGCCAGAGAATGGCAAAGAAACCCTTTTTATACATTATATATGGACCAGAATGAACTCAAAAAAGACTTATGAATGAATCATTCCATTGCTTAACTCCATATTCATTTACGTGTAACCCACACATTTGACTATCATGTATAATCACTTATTGTGTATGTCTTTTGATAACTATAGGATACCTAGTCATGTCTAGTATTCAAATAATCGCATTTTCTTGCTTGATATTGTCCTGACAATCATTTATTTGTAAAATATATCATAATCATGTTATAGGAATCATGTCCAAAATTAGACCCTGTGAGGCAAGAACCACATGCTTGGTAAGATAAACAAATGATTTATGATACCCACCCCAAGAACATATCTGATTGGTCAAGGCAACATTTGAGGGGTGGCCAACAAGGAAGTTTTAAATACTTTGGACCCCATGAAATCTTGCTTTTAGTTCTAGTCTAGCTGCTGCTATTAGCCATGTCGGCTTTTAGTTCTAGCATTGCTCGTGCTATCAGTCATGCCTGCTCTTAGCTTTTAGCTTGTAGCTTTGCTACCTAGCTTTAGCTTGTAGCATCTAGCCATGCGGTAGTCATCATTGTTCTTTGAGCGCGGTTCCAGCGTGCCTGCCTGCTGCTACTATGAGAAGGAACACAACCTAGTCTCGTCAAACTTTATTTCTTTTCTTTTCCGTTTGAGAGTTTCGTGTTCTGAGTTAAGTTTTGTAACGTCCATTCAACTTCAACCAGCGAACACGACTCTGCACTTTCAGCCAACGCCCAACAACCACGGGCTTCCCAAGACGTCACTTCAGAGACTGAACTTCCAGCCAATCAACGACCTCGGGATAGCCCTTTCACCGAGGCTCCTTCTTCACAGGAGATGCAAGTAACTTTACCTCCAGACTGTGACCTTTACTGGTGTATCTAATATAATTTTAACCTCATTGAGGAACTCAATGCGAGCGCTAATTACGTGATTGATGGTTGTTCATGTTTATGCAATTTAACGTATTGCTGTTAACTTGGGATTCCATATTTCCATTCTCTTAAACTCATCTTTCCCTAACTTTCGACCTTCCTGCAACTTGTGTGAATGTGTGAGTGCGTGCGTTTATGTGTTAGATTAGTTTATATGTCTTAGATTTATCTAATAAAGCCTTATTCATATTGAAAAGAGAAGTATCTTGTGTTTTGTGCTTACAAGTTAATGTCTTAAACTGCCGATCTTGTTACTGTGCTAATTGATAGTGTTTTCACTATAGTTTGGATATTAGTATCCAGCGCAGATTTGATGTTAAACGGCTCGTTCACTGAACCGCAGGCGCGTCTCCGTGAACAGCCGTGAAACAGTGATTCTGTTCAAATTCCCTTTAAAATCTTAAATGATTCCCTTTGAGCTAAATTGACCTGTTTCCCTTACATCGTCTACCATCTCGCGCCAGGAGTCGCTCGCAGGGAGGGGGCTCTGTCACGGAGACGAACCCCGTGATTCCCCCTACTGGCCAGCAGAGGGCTCCATCTCCGGAATATTGACACTCACGCACTCACTCACAACTACACTTCCCATCTACCCCGTGCATTGGACTCTGATCACCACACAGGTGCAGCTCATGAGTACTGCTATATAAGCTGCTCAACCACATCAGTTTAACGCGAAGTCTTGTTTTGCTCCGGCTGACATTTCCAAGCGTTATTTCCCGTGTTTGATTTCCTGTTTACCAGTTCTGTTTGTCTACCGTCTCTTGAACCATTGCTGCCTGCCTCTAGACCTTGGATTGTTTATTGGACTCTGAATATTGCTTGCTACCCCGATCTTTTGCCTGTGTTTGACGACGATTCCGGTTATCTCTACTATTGTGTTTGCTGGTTCTGATCCCTGCCTGTACAACCACGAGTTATTTATTAAAGCCTGTGTAACGGAGGCCAGCGAGTAGTGCTGTGCAGGTAAACCTCACTCCCCGATCTCAAGAGATGCACTAGCGACAGATGCTAGTGGCTGTAGCCATTTAGCCTCCTTGTTAGTGCGTCCGCCTCCCATGCCGGAAGACCCGGGTTCGAGCCCCGCTCGGAGCGAGTGCGAGGAGCGTCAGAGAGGACCCGGGTGAGAGGGGTTACATTGGTGCCGTGACCCGGATGGGAGTGAGGTTTAGGGGGGTGAGTGTAACGGAGGCCAGCGAGTAGTGCTGTGCAGGTAAACCTCACTCCCCGATCTCAAGAGATGCACTAGCGACAGATGCTAGTGGCTGTAGCCATTTAGCCTCCTTGTTAGTGCGTCCGCCTCCCATGCCGGAAGACCCGGGTTCGAGCCCCGCTCGGAGCGAGTGCGAGGAGCGTCAGAGAGGACCCGGGTGAGAGGGGTTACACCTGCAAAATGGATTCCCCGTCTAGTGATGATTTGTTACAGCTCTCTCCCCGGACAGCAAGCCAAATACGCTTAAACCTTTATTTAATTATGAGTAAATGTGAACTCGTGAAATACATTTAGCTGAGTTTACAAAGACATTCACATTGTGAATTTTGTAATCTGGGAAAGGTTATGCTGAAATCTGTGACATATATTTTTGTCTTAGAAATAGTTTAATTTTAGCAACTATTAATAGTTTTATAAGAAAACTTTATTTTTCTCAATTAAAGGGGTTAAATGTGCAAATACGTATGCAGATAGTGTACAACTAAATCTTAAACATAATTCAACTATTTTTAGCATTCAATCATAAAAATTCATAAAATACCATAAAACCTAATTTAAAATTATACAAATTATCAGGGTCCAGTCTGACCATATCCTACTGTACATATCTTAATCATAATCTCGTACATTCTCACACACACACACTCTCTCTCTCTCTCTCTCACACACACACACACACACACACACTCTCTCTCTCTCTCTCTCTCTCTCTCTCTCTCTCACACACACGGACACACACACACACTCTCTCTCTCTCTCTCTCTCTCTCTCTCACACACACACACACACACACACAGTTGGTACTGTTTGGAGGTCTTAATTGTTTTGCTACTGTAGTATGAGCTGAGTTGAGTTTGAATTAACTTGCATTTTGTTCTGCAAGGGCCTATATTAAGCATGCCCATGCAAACAGGTGCGTACACATACTTGTGCGAACATTATTAGGTGGATTACATGTATTTTGATTGTTTTTGTTGCCGGATTGATAAGGAACACAATAAAAAATTTAACTAAACACTTACACCTGCCTAACTGTTTGAGTGACAGTTTTGAGCACTGAGATAGCATTGACTTGTAATAAAACGTGTTCAACATAAAATTTTTATTTTAAAAGTAGCTTAGATGTAGCTAAGCTTGCTACATTTCCCAGGGGGGTAGCTTCAGTCTAGTGAAGCTTCATTTACTCTAGAGTAACCGGTAGCTTAGCTCACTACATTTTCCAAGTAGCTTGCCCAACGCTGATGATGTGATTTCTCAAGTGACATCCCAGAACAATGTAGACAACAGTCGTTACAGTGGGAGAAGTATCTGATCTCCTGGTACAGTCACAACAGAGAATAATGTTCAGAGATCAGCAACCTTACATGCTTTTGTCATTCATCATTACATCATAACCTTACACAGACTTCACAATATCTACTGTAACTAGGCAGATTTCATAGTCTATTAGAATATTTGGTAACACTTTACAATAACAGTATGGAATGCCACGTCTGCCAAAAAATAAATAAATAAATACATAAATAACTATACAAATAAATGTAAAAAAGAAAAAAATAAATAAATATATATAGAAATAAATATACATAGAAAAGCAAAAAAACGAAAATAAATAATTATTTATACATTTATTTCCTTATTTATGTATATATTTATTTTTTCCCATATTTATTTATTTATTCTTTTATTTATTTATACATTTATTCATTTATACATTTATTTATTTATACATTTATTTATTTTTACATTTATTTATTTCTACATTTATTTATTTCTACATTTATGTATTTCTACATTTATTTATTTATTCAATTATTCCTTCCTACATTTGTTCCTGCATAGGGTAATGAGGAGGGCCTGGTTTACCTCAGACATAGCAATCAAGCTCAGAGTAAGAAAAGGCGAAGGGTTGAGGCCACAGTGACACCCTGTGGTGAAATACAATAAGTATCACTGACGTTGATACGGTCTGTGACTGTGAGGTATATGGTAAAATTTTACTGTGTGACATGGATAGGCTAGTCTTTATTCCGGACATGGCCGTAGAACATCGTTTGGTCTGGATTTGTAAAATGTGCTGTGCTAACAAACATGAAACAGGGACTCTGAAACAGAAGCGCTTGATATTTTCCATTTTTCGGTCAAAACTCATGGAAAGGAAGCAGGGCACATAGGCTACAGTGAAGTCGACGCAAGCATATTGACCAATGCTTTTGAAACGAAACCATTGCATTTGAGTGTAGCCTAATTTCCAAAAACAATACTGACAGCAACAGCCTTATTAAATGTATGAACGTCACGTTAATCCACATCGATAAATTCAGTTAGAGGATAAGACTTTAGCCTATAGGGCAGTTAGCCTACCACTAAAATCCAACCAGAGCTTCATCAGAGCCATTAATACAGAATAGATCTTAATGCATTTACACAGCAATTAGCTTATAAGTGCATACAAATATTATGAAGTGTCTTAGGCTTACATTTTGAAGACATGAATATGACATGATGGAATCAATGAAGTGATAGCCTACGTTTAATATGAAACTAAAACAGACACCAGGTGGCAGAAAGTCACTGTCTTAATGAGTGAGTTCAATCCACTCATTTGATACACCGAATCAAAAACAACGAATTTTTAGGCCTATGCGTTATCTAAATAATTATAATAGCCTAATAATAATAATAATAATAAATAAATGACCAAATGTTCAAAAAGTTGGCAGAGAGGGGTCATGTTCGGGAAAACAACATAATTGTTGATAGGCTATATTTTTCGGGGCCATGGATTTAATGCGCAAACCTGTGTGACCATATAGCAACTATTCAGAAATGGAAATTACGAATGCATTAATATTTTGTTTTGAATTTAAGAAATGTCGATTGAATATTTACAGGTTTGTATCTCGTTATTATTTTCAAAATAGTAACGTCTTTGTAACCAACCACAGTGATCAAATGTCGAAGCTATCTCTATCTAATAGGCTACTTCAAAGATCAAATCAAATTATCTATTGTAAAAGTTTGTAAAAATTTCTGTAGCCCAAAAACTGGCAAAAACATAACAAAAAATAGCTAGTAGCCTACATAACTTTTTAATTTGTATTATTATTATTGTTATCATTCTTTCTTTCTTTTTATTATTATTATTATTATTATTAGGCTATTGTTATCATCATCATCATCAGCTGGCAAACCATTATGGAATCTATTTAAAGGGAATGATCACACACACACACACACACACACACACACACACACACACACACACACACACACACACACACACACACACACACTCACACTCACACTCACACACACTCACACACTCACACACTCTTACACACACACAAAAGGTTAAACACTGAAAGCCATTTTTATTTTTGAGTTTTAAAGGATTGTTTATGCCCGTTCAACCAACCCCGACAATGCAAGCAGAAATTGACGCTGCAGAACCGGATGTGACGAATTTAATGAAGGCGTGACAACGTCGACGATCGTTTGCTGTTTGTTTGTTGGAAGCAAATCATAGATATTATTCTAAATATCAGTAGTGTAGTAGGGCACAACCGTATGTTATGGAGCTGTATAGACAAGAGATAGCAAGACAGTTGAGACATATGGCAGAACTAACTGAAGCCAATCCGGATTATGTACTGTCACGTGTTGAAGCTCTGTCTGATAGTTTGTTCGATTTTGCGGCAATGACTGACATTGAAATGGATCCTGTCATATTAAGTAATCTAGAAGAAGCGGTCAATCATCTTAATGTGTCTTTGCAAAATGCAGATGACTGCAAGGCAGTAGGCCGCCCCAGGTATTTCATACCCGTGGACGCTCTTGAGAGTTACCTGCATGCAGGGCAATGTTGTTTTCGTCAACGATGACGACAACGAAATGATTTAGTCGATGCACCTTTTTTTTATGACGATAACGCGACGATGACTAGCTAAAAATGGCTCTAATGTGTGTAATACATGACGAGACGTTTTCGAGTTTTCGTTGACGAGACGAGACGAAACGAAAATGATTATTAGTCTGACGTTCACAATGCATATCGTTTCTGCCTGTTTTGGAAAAGCACCCGGCTGCAGCAGATCGAGGCGAGGCTGCACCTGGGGCGGGGATGCATGTACTTTTAAATGCGCACTTGAGCAAAGCACACTGTGACTCCATGTTGCTTTGAGCACATCATTCTGCACCCGTGATGTGCATACGCACTTTGTGCGCTCTGTTTTGAAGCGTTTCATATGATCATGGTTTTGCGCACTCAAAGATTATTAAAAGCCTATAATTTATACCTAGCCTACACAATACATTTAAAATGAGCATAATTTAATTGTATATTATTTGTGTGTAGTGTAGGCTATATAAATACATACACTTCTTAGCTCTTGACATCCATATATAAATAACAAATTGTGATATTTGCTGTGGGGTGAGGGCTTCGATAACTCTCTCTTTTTTGACCATACATGTGTTTGCATCCCTGAATGTTTGTGTCACTTTTATTAGACAGGGTTGTATGTTTGTTTGTGTTTACAAATAATATGCATCTTGTTGTTGCACTGGCAGACAAGTTGAAGCACAAGTTGTAGAGCATAAGTATGTTTTCTTATATTTTGGGCACATTGTTCATTGCACTTTAGCAATTTCTCAAATAAAGCCACAATTGCCAAAGTAAGAATGTTTTTATTCCTGGCTTTTTTTGGAGTAAAACAATGATTAAACTGTTACCACTTTATCTGTGTGTAATGTTGTAGTAGTCAAAGTTTTTTGCTGTTTAAACTTTAAACCATTCCTTTATAACTGTGATTACTGGTGAAAATAGGCAATGTGCCGAAATTTTAGAAGAGCATCAATTCATGGAAAAATAACTTGAAATATGTGGATAAAATGTTTCTGCCCAATGCGACCATGAAGTACAGCTTAGCAGCACTGCATCTCCATCAATGAGAAAGTCTAGTTTATTATGCAAAGCATTTAAGGTTAACTGTTGTTTTATGAATTGCAACACTCGTTACAACCTGTCAAACCTAAGTCCATTTCCAATACTTTTTAATCTAAATGAATTTGTTAAAGACTACTTTTTAGCTTTTTACTAAAATTGACTAAAACTTTACTAAAACCTTTTTGCGTTTTCGTCGACTAAAACTTGACTAAAACCTTTTTGTGTTTTCGTCGACTAAAACTTGACTAAAACTATCAAGTTTATAAGTGACTAAAATGTGACTAAAACTAAAAAGCATTTTCGTCCAAAATACTAAGACTAAGACTAAAACTAAAAGGGCTGCCAAAAACAACACTGATGCAGGGTTGTCCGTTAGCAACATTTCAGCTCTTTTTGGCGTTGGTGAAAGAACAATTTGGCGTAGAATGGCAGATCATGGGATAAGGTAGGTAACGTTTGTTTAATTGATGTGCAATATTTGGGTCAGTCTTATTAAGAAAAACTAACCCCATACCGTTAAAGTTATTATTTATTAATCATCATGTTGTTCTAAACTAGGGAGGGTTGTAACAGAAATGAGTCGAACCAGAGTGTTTGGAACACGAGTCAAATTCCTCAGGAAGTCATAAAACATTCTGTGCCACAAGTCCCAAGGAAGATAACCAACCAAACAAGTTGTTCACACAACAGCTTTCAACATTAACACCACTAGAACAATTATTGACAATTTTAATTCGCAGAAGAGATTGTCAAATTTTTTTGTCCGTAATTGAAATGTAACGCTGGACATCACATGGAAACCCATGAGTTAAACACTTCCATTGACTCCCCCCCACCCATCAGAACCAGACTGAAATTCCTAAGGGGGGAGGGGCTTCAAACCTCTGTCTTCACAGAACATCCCTATGTCAGAGAATGACAAAGAAACTGTATTTTGTACATATATATGGACCAAAATGAACTCTAAAATGACTTATAAATGAATCAGTCCATCGATTCACTCCATATTCATTCATGTGTAACCCACACATTTGACTATCATGTTATAATCACTTATTGTGTATGTTTTTTTTATAACTACGGTATAGCTTAAGCATTCATAGTAATGTTTGGTATGTGTGTGATTGAATCTGCTTGCTTGAATAAGAGCAGACAATAATTTATTTGTCCCATGTATCGTATTCGTGTTATAGGAATCATGTCCAAAATTAGACCCTGCCAGAGCAGGAAAATTCGGACATGCTTGGTAAGATAAACATATGATTTATGATACCCCCGAGCCAAGACAATATCTGATTGGTCAAGACAACATTTGAGGTGTGAAACAGGCCAGTTTAAATACTTAGGACACCATAAAATCTTGGCTTTTAGTTCTAGCCTTGCTTGTGCTATCAGTCATGCCTGCTCTTAGCTTTTAGCTTGTAGCTTTGCTACCTAGCTTTAGCTTCTCTAGCCATGCTGTTTAGTCATCACTGTTTGAGCGCGGTTCCAGCATGCTTCGGCCTTCTTCCTGCTGCTACTTAGCCACGATGAGAAGAAACACCACCTTAGTCTCGTCAAACTTTATTTCTTTTCTTTTCCTTTTGAGAGTTTCGTGTTCTGAGTTAAGTTTTGTAACGTTGACCTCGTCTGCGCGTTCAACTTCAACCAGCCCACACAACTCCATCTTCAGCCAACGTCCAACCATGGGCTCCCCAAGATGTCACTTCAGCGACTGAACTTCCAGCCAATCAACGACCTCGGGATAGCCCTTTCAACTGGACTCCTTTTTCACAGGAGATGCAAGTAACTTTACCTCCAGACTGTGACCTTTACTGTGACAATGCAAGCAGAAATTGACGCTGCAGAACCGGATGTGACGAATTTAATGAAGGCGTGACAACGTCGACGATCGTTTGCTGTTTGTTTGTTGGAAGCAAATCATAGATATTATTCTAAATATCAGTAGTGTAGTAGGGCACAACCGTATGTTATGGAGCTGTATAGACAAGAGATAGCAAGACAGTTGAGACATATGGCAGAACTAACTGAAGCCAATCCAGATTATGTACTGTCACGTGTTGAAGCTCTGTCTGATAGTTTGTTCGATTTTGCGGCAATGACTGACATTGAAATGGATCCTGTCATATTAAGTAATCTAGAAGAAGCGGTCAATCATCTTAATGTGTCTTTGCAAAATGCAGATGACTGCAAGGCAGTAGGCCGCCCCAGGTATTTCATACCCGTGGACGCTCTTGAGAGTTACCTGCATGCAGGGCAATGTTGTTTTCGTCAACGATGACGACAACGAAATGATTTAGTCGATGCACCTTTTTTTTATGACGATAACGCGACGATGACTAGCTAAAAATGGCTCTAATGTGTGTAATACATGACGAGACGTTTTCGAGTTTTCGTTGACGAGACGAGACGAAACGAAAATGATTATTAGTCTGACGTTCACAATGCATATCGTTTCTGCCTGTTTTGGAAAAGCACCCGGCTGCAGCAGATCGAGGCGAGGCTGCACCTGGGGCGGGGATGCATGTACTTTTAAATGCGCACTTGAGCAAAGCACACTGTGACTCCATGTTGCTTTGAGCACATCATTCTGCACCCGTGATGTGCATACGCACTTTGTGCGCTCTGTTTTGAAGCGTTTCATATGATCATGGTTTTGCGCACTCAAAGATTATTAAAAGCCTATAATTTATACCTAGCCTACACAATACATTTAAAATGAGCATAATTTAATTGTATATTATTTGTGTGTAGTGTAGGCTATATAAATACATACACTTCTTAGCTCTTGACATCCATATATAAATAACAAATTGTGATATTTGCTGTGGGGTGAGGGCTTCGATAACTCTCTCTTTTTTGACCATACATGTGTTTGCATCCCTGAATGTTTGTGTCACTTTTATTAGACAGGGTTGTATGTTTGTTTGTGTTTACAAATAATATGCATCTTGTTGTTGCACTGGCAGACAAGTTGAAGCACAAGTTGTAGAGCATAAGTATGTTTTCTTATATTTTGGGCACATTGTTCATTGCACTTTAGCAATTTCTCAAATAAAGCCACAATTGCCAAAGTAAGAATGTTTTTATTCCTGGCTTTTTTTGGAGTAAAACAATGATTAAACTGTTACCACTTTATCTGTGTGTAATGTTGTAGTAGTCAAAGTTTTTTGCTGTTTAAACTTTAAACCATTCCTTTATAACTGTGATTACTGGTGAAAATAGGCAATGTGCCGAAATTTTAGAAGAGCATCAATTCATGGAAAAATAACTTGAAATATGTGGATAAAATGTTTCTGCCCAATGCGACCATGAAGTACAGCTTAGCAGCACTGCATCTCCATCAATGAGAAAGTCTAGTTTATTATGCAAAGCATTTAAGGTTAACTGTTGTTTTATGAATTGCAACACTCGTTACAACCTGTCAAACCTAAGTCCATTTCCAATACTTTTTAATCTAAATGAATTTGTTAAAGACTACTTTTTAGCTTTTTACTAAAATTGACTAAAACTTTACTAAAACCTTTTTGCGTTTTCGTCGACTAAAACTTGACTAAAACCTTTTTGTGTTTTCGTCGACTAAAACTTGACTAAAACTATCAAGTTTATAAGTGACTAAAATGTGACTAAAACTAAAAAGCATTTTCGTCCAAAATACTAAGACTAAGACTAAAACTAAAAGGGCTGCCAAAAACAACACTGATGCAGGGTTGTCCGTTAGCAACATTTCAGCTCTTTTTGGCGTTGGTGAAAGAACAATTTGGCGTAGAATGGCAGATCATGGGATAAGGTAGGTAACGTTTGTTTAATTGATGTGCAATATTTGGGTCAGTCTTATTAAGAAAAACTAACCCCATACCGTTAAAGTTATTATTTATTAATCATCATGTTGTTCTAAACTAGGGAGGGTTGTAACAGAAATGAGTCGAACCAGAGTGTTTGGAACACGAGTCAAATTCCTCAGGAAGTCATAAAACATTCTGTGCCACAAGTCCCAAGGAAGATAACCAACCAAACAAGTTGTTCACACAACAGCTTTCAACATTAACACCACTAGAACAATTATTGACAATTTTAATTCGCAGAAGAGATTGTCAAATTTTTTTGTCCGTAATTGAAATGTAACGCTGGACATCACATGGAAACCCATGAGTTAAACACTTCCATTGACTCCCCCCCACCCATCAGAACCAGACTGAAATTCCTAAGGGGGGAGGGGCTTCAAACCTCTGTCTTCACAGAACATCCCTATGTCAGAGAATGACAAAGAAACTGTATTTTGTACATATATATGGACCAAAATGAACTCTAAAATGACTTATAAATGAATCAGTCCATCGATTCACTCCATATTCATTCATGTGTAACCCACACATTTGACTATCATGTTATAATCACTTATTGTGTATGTTTTTTTTATAACTACGGTATAGCTTAAGCATTCATAGTAATGTTTGGTATGTGTGTGATTGAATCTGCTTGCTTGAATAAGAGCAGACAATAATTTATTTGTCCCATGTATCGTATTCGTGTTATAGGAATCATGTCCAAAATTAGACCCTGCCAGAGCAGGAAAATTCGGACATGCTTGGTAAGATAAACATATGATTTATGATACCCCCGAGCCAAGACAATATCTGATTGGTCAAGACAACATTTGAGGTGTGGCCAACAGGCCAGTTTAAATACTTAGGACACCATAAAATCTTGGCTTTTAGTTCTAGCCTTGCTTGTGCTATCAGTCATGCCTGCTCTTAGCTTTTAGCTTGTAGCTTTGCTACCTAGCTTTAGCTTCTCTAGCCATGCTGTTTAGTCATCACTGTTTGAGCGCGGTTCCAGCATGCTTCGGCCTTCTTCCTGCTGCTACTTAGCCACGATGAGAAGAAACACCACCTTAGTCTCGTCAAACTTTATTTCTTTTCTTTTCCTTTTGAGAGTTTCGTGTTCTGAGTTAAGTTTTGTAACGTTGACCTCGTCTGCGCGTTCAACTTCAACCAGCCCACACAACTCCATCTTCAGCCAACGTCCAACCATGGGCTCCCCAAGATGTCACTTCAGCGACTGAACTTCCAGCCAATCAACGACCTCGGGATAGCCCTTTCAACTGGACTCCTTTTTCACAGGAGATGCAAGTAACTTTACCTCCACACTGTGACCTTTACTGGTGTATCTAATATAATTTTAACCTCAATGCGAGGGCTAATTACGTGATTGGTGGTTGTTCATGTCTATGCAATTTAACGCATTGCTGTAAACTTAGGATTCCATATTTCCATTCTCTTAAACTCATCTTTCCCTAACTTTCGATCTTCCTGCAACTTGTGTGAATGTGTGAGTGCGTGCGTTTATGTGTTAGATTAGTTTATATGTCTTAGATTTATCTAATAAAGCCTTATTCATATTGAAAAGAGAAATATCTTGTGTTTTGTGCTTACAAGTTAATGTCTTAAACTGCTGATCTTGTTACTGTGCTAATTGATAGCGTTTTCACTATAGTTTGGATATTAGTATCCAGCGCAGATTTGATGTTAAACGGCTCGTTCAGTGAATCGCAGGGCGTCTCAGTGATCCGCCGTGAAACAGTGATTCTGTTCAAATTCCCTTTAAATTATTAAATGATTCCCTTTGAGCTAAATTGACCTGTTTCCGTTACAGGGTCAATATGACCACTATGTCTTAAAGTACACACTATATTCCGATGATACATTTTGTAACACTGTTATAACACTGTCAGCCCGATTCCAAACGTAAACATGAGTGTGATGTCTCTCTAGGGTCTCAGATTCATATGGCACTGTTGAGGACAGAGAACTGGATGTCACGGTGTGTGAGATCCTCAGCGGTTATCCAAACACTGGCTACAAAATGATGCTCGGTCATCTCAGAGCCAGAGGAATAAGGGTCCAACGTAAGTTAATTCGAACCATATCTTGTGTTTAACCTATGGCAAAGATCAGACTGGTGTTGTGTAGAATTACAACTCCCTGCCAAAATATACCCCACTGGTTGAATCTGCTTTGCCTAATCCTAACCCAACCCCCAAAACCTATGCTTTAACCTTCTAATAGCAGAGGGTAAACCGCTTAATTAGCTGTGGTAACTTCAAGTTATTTGGATGCTTCACATGTGATGTAAGTCATACTTTGTGCATTTAGGTCAATGATTATGTGTAGACCATTGTTGTTTGGTTTGTTACTATTTGACAATTAAAATAGATATTTGTGTGTGGCTGTTTTATTTACTACTTTGCAGGAAGGCGTGTGAAAGAGTCCATGCATCGAGTAGACCCGCAAGGAGTTATGATGCACACACTCCGACTCCAGACATGGAGGAGAAGACAATATTCTGTGCCAGCTCCAAATAGTTTGTGGCATATAGATGGCAATCATAAACTAATAAGGTAAGACAAAAGTATTTTTTAGCAGAACAAAGAAATACAGTTTTCAGACCGATACAGGGTGAGTAAATAATGACAATTTAAATTTTTGGGTGAACTATCCAATCAAGTTTATGTACAATGTATGTATTTATGTACAAAAATGTATTGTGTGTGTGTGTGTGTATATTGTATATATATATATATATATATATATATATATATATATATATATATATATATATATATATATATATTTGTTATAGATGGCGGATAGTGATTCACGGTGGGATAGATGGCTTTAGCCGTCTAATTGTTTATCTGACTGCTGATTCCAACAACCGGGCTTCTACAGTACTTAGAAGCTTTCTTGAAGCAGTCGAAATGTATGGAGTGCCGTCACGTGTTCGTTCTGACAAAGGAGGTGAAAATGTTGAAGTAGCACGTTTCATGGTGTCAACCAGAGGAACAAATAGGAATTCTCACCTCACTGGAAGAAGTACACACAACCAGCGGTAATATGTCCTATTAAACGTATTATGTCTACAGTATCTGTAAGGCCTGCCTGAATAACCTTTATATTTTATGGGCTAATGCATTTTCAGATTATGCTTTTCAAGCCAACAAAGATTTTCCGGTAAACGTTACAATTTGTTACAAGGTGTTGTTTCAACCTTACCAAAACAAGTAATCAGAGGTGGAAAGTAACGAATTACATTTACTTGCGTTACTGTAATTGAGTAGCTTTTTTGTGTACTTCTACTCTTTAAAGTAATTTTTAAAATCTGTATTTTTAATTTTACTTAAGTATATTTAGTTTGAAGTATTGTACTTCGCTACATTTTAAAACACATTAATTAATGAGTAAAAAAAAAAACAACAAAACAAAACAATTCACTGCCTGGAAACTACTACTAATTTCAAATGAGTATTCAACATTTAATGTCTTGTACATCATGCATTTGTAACTGCAGGTTAAATGCATTCTTGTCCTGCACTAAACAGTGTGTAAATACATCTAAATGCCACTTACGATAAAGCTTCTGCATTTCGTCTGCATTGAAAAGATTAGTTTGTTGATACTGATTTGCATGGTAACAGCCCAAATCGTACCCTTGGAATTACAAGGTTCTATCTGCATTCCGAGTAGTTTTGAGATATTGATCTTCAAAGTTTTTGCATTCCGTTTGACTGTGTAGATAGAACCTTGTGTTTTAAATAAAAATCCCATAATGTCTACAAAATAAAAAAAGTCTTTCACATAATGTAAATAAGTTATACAGCAATATGGGAATAACTCATTTTTGACAAAAATGTGAGATAGAACCTTATAATTCCAAGGGGACGAAAGTCTTATTATTCTAAATAACTGATTCCTTTAATTAAAAACAACTAGTTTTAGATTAATAGGCCTATCCCAGGGGTGTTAAACTCAGTTCCTGGAGGACCGTAGCCCTGCAGAGTTTAGTTCTAATCCTGCTCCAGGCCACATAAGCCTAAATGATTAGATGAGCTGGATCAGGTGTGTTTAGTTTGTTTGACTGGAAGAGGTGGAGGTACTGGTCTGCTCATCTCTAATGTTTGGTAATTAGCCTTTACCATCTTTGGGTATCAACAGCTCCTTTGAATCTCATTCAGTTACTGTTACCTACCCTTTTAAAATACATTTTGTAGTTGTCTATCGACCCCCAGGACCACTGTGTAACTTTTTGGATGAATTAGATGTGTTGCTCTTAACCTTTTCTGAGGATAGTACTCCCCTAGTTATGCTTGGAGATTTCAACATTTATCTAGATAAACCTCTGTTTGCTGATTTCCACTCTCTCCTTGCCTCTTTTGATCTCAAACGAGTTTCAACTATTGCTACTCACAAATCAGGCAACTAATTGGACCTTATTTATACACAACACTGCTCTACTGATCATGTTCTGGTTACTCCACTGCACACGTTGGATCACTTCCTCCTCACTCTTTACCTCAACATGGTCCCTGAAACATCACTTACTCCTCCACATGTCATCTTTCGACGTATCTGCCGGCTATCTGCAATGGTTTCATCTTCACTTCCTTCCCCTAAACTGTTTGCATCTTCTGCTCCACTCTTACATCTTGTTTAGACACTTTTTGCCCCTTATCTTCCAGGCCAGCTCATAACACCCCTTCTGCCCCTTGGTTATCTGATGTTCTACGCGAACACCGTTCTAAGCTTAGAGCTTCTGAAAGGGTGTGGCGCAAGTCCAAAAATACTACTGATCTTATTGTGTATCAGTCACTCCTATCTTCTTTCTCTGCTAATGTCTCATCTGCTAAAAAGAAATACTACCATAACAAAATTAACAATTCATCTAACTCTTGCATGCTTTTTAAAACATTTTCCTCACTTCTTTGTCTCTAATAACTGACGACTTTGCAACGTTTTTCATTAATAAAATTAAACACATTAGTGCACAGTTTTCCACACCACAATCATTCAAGCTCATATCACCAGCAAACTTACACTCATTTACATCCTTCTCTTCACTCTCTGAGGCAGAAGTCTCAAAACTCATCCTTTCTAATCACCCTACTACTTACCCGCTTGATCCTATTCTATCTCATCTTCTTCAAGCCATTTCACTAGTTCACGCTTACATATAATTAGCTGAGGTATGGTATGCATATTTGGCGTGCTGTCCGGGGAAGGGCTCCGAGCTCGGGAATGGCCCGAACCTAGAGTACCCCCCCTTCCCCGTCTATTATAAAGTGAACTTGAAGTGAGGAGATGGGGTGGAGGAGGGATGCTGATAAACCGTCAATGGATGGAGGCAAGTCAGCGATATTTATACTATGGGATTGATTACTTGATTATGGTCCACCTGTGTTGTGACGGAATCGTAGGCCTGGCCGAGCGGTAGGAGGACGCGGGGGAGTCAGCCTCGGTTCTCGCCGGAGGCGGCAAAGGTAGGCCTAGGCGTCTTGGGAGGCGAGTAGCTGCTCGCACTGTACCGCGCCTGCGTGTTGGAGCCTGGGGCTCAATTTGGTTGCCACGACGGGAAGGGGTGGCCTTGGAGCCGGCTGGCTGCGGTGATGGGGCTGAGGAAGAGCTGGATGAGTCTTCTCACGAGGAATCTCGGTTTTGGTGCTATGCATGCGGACCAAAATGCTGATAAACCGTCAATGGATAGAGGTAAGTCAGCGATATTTATACTATGGGATTGATTACTTGATTATGGTCCACCTGTGTTGATTAGGCTAAGTATCTGACGCACTCCTCCCGAATCTTATTAATAAATTACATTTCTCCTGCAGCTAAACCTGCACTCACTCACATCATTAACACTTCCCTCCACCCTGGTGTTTTCCCCTCATCATTTAGACAGACACGTATAACTCCACTACTTCAGAAACCCAGCCACAACCCATCTCTTTTAGAGAACTACAGACCAGTTTCTCTTCTTCCTTTCATTGCAAAAAGACTTGAAAGAGCTGTGTTCAAACAAGTCTCTACATTTCTCACACACAACAATCTCCTTGACAGCAACCAATCTGGCTTCAGAAGTGGACATTCAACTGAGACGGCCTTGCTCTCAGTTGTTGAAGCTCTAAGACTGGCAAGAGCAGAATCCAAATCTTCAGTACTTATCCTGCTTGATCTGTCCGCTGCTTTTGACACATTTAATCACCAGATCCTTCTATCAACCCTACTGGCAAATGGCATCTCAGGAACCACACTTCAATGGTTTGAGTCTTACCTATCAGATAGGTCCTTCAAAGTATCTTGGAGAGGTGATGTGTCCAAGTCTCAACATCTAACTACTGGGGTGCCTCAGGGCTCAGTTCTTGGAACTCTTCTCTGTCTACATGGCATCATTAGGTTCTGTCATTCAGAAACATGGCTTTTCATACCACTGCTATGCTGATGACACTCAACTCTACCTCTCATTCCATCCTGATGATCCGACGGTAGCTATTCACATCTCAGCTTGTCTAACAGACATTTCTTCCTTGATGATGGACCATCACCTTCAACTCAACCTTGCCAAGACAGAACTGCTTGTGATTCCAGCAAACCCATCGTTCCATCACAATTTCACCATCAAGTTAGGCACTTCAACCATAACTCCTTCAAAAACAGCTAGAAGCCTTTGAGTTATGATTGATGATCAGCTGATTTTCTCAGGCCACATTGCTAAAACTGTCAGATCCTGCAGATTTGCTTTATTCAACATCAAGAAGATCAAGCCCTTTCTTTCGGAACATGCTGCACAACTCCTTGTTCAAGCTCTTGTTCTGTCCAGGCTGGACTATTGCAATTCTCTCTTGGCAGGTCTTCCAGCCAATTATATCAAACCTTTACAATTAATTAATTAAATTTTTAATGAGCCAAATAGAATACACGTCACACCTCTGGTTATCAATTTGCACGGGCTTCCAATAGCTGCTCGCATAAAATTCAAGGCATTGATGTTTGCCTACAAAACTACCACTGGCTCTGCACCCATTTACCTAAATTTGTTACTTCAGACTTATGTGCCCTCTACAAGCTTGCAAAGCACAAAGTCACTTTTACGGACTTTTAAAGTAATTGTTCCCTCCTGGTGGAATGACCTTTCCAACTCAATCCAAGCAGCTGAGTCCTTAGCCATCTTCAAGAATCAGCTTAAAACACATCTCTTCCATCTTTATTTGACCCTCTAACTTTATCACTCAATATTCTTATTATATTCTTAAAAAATCTAACTACCTTTATAATCTTTTTGTATTAAATTTATTATGCAATTATATATATGTGTGTATGTGTAAAGACCTCTAACTAGCTTGCTCTATTCTTTTTTTTATTCTATCTGTTTTCTTTTTATTTATTATATTATTTAAAATCCCATGCTACGTGTACTGTGTTAACCTAACTGAGACTTGTTATAGCACTTATATATCATTGCTCTTTTTGTTGTTTTTGATTGCTTCCACTGTCTTCATCTGTAAGTCGCTTTGGATAAAAGCGTCTGCTTAATGAATAAATGTAAATGTAAATGTAATTAGGGTTATATCTAAACTTTGCAGGACTGTGAACCTCCAGGAACTGAGTTCGACACCCTTGGCCTGTCCCATTTTTGCCTCCCTCCCACTGTTAAAATGTAACTAAGTAATTTTTACTCCGAGTACATTTTAAATGAGCTACTTTTTACTTCTACTTGAGTAGATTTTTAGACTGGTACTTTTACTTGTACCTAAGTAAAATTTAATTAATGTAATGGTACTTTTACTTGAGTAGAATATTTTTGTACTCTTTCCACCTCTGCAAGTAATATACTTTAAATATATATTTCATCATAGTTGAATTCTATTATCATTCACTGTTATTTAGCTTTATACTAATATAAAATGTATAATCAAACTTGATTTGGAGTACTTGTGTGCAATGCACATTTCTTAATATTAAGGCTAAAATGTGTTTTAATGTCAATTGTATGACCTTTGAATAATATCAGTGTGTACAATTTCACTATAGCACAATCAAATATACTTAAGTATCTTTAGTTGGAGCTCAGCACAAAGTGCATTAAGTACAAAATGAGTTGTTCCAATTAGTTGTTCTGTAGTGAGACTTTAAGTACATCAGTTTAGAATGTTAAAAGTACAATTGCAGGTTATTTTAATTAAAGTACATAAATACGTAAATGAATTTGTTGTAAACATGGCAATAAATATAAAGTTAATTTTAGTATATATATATATATATATATATATTAGGGGTGTAACGATACGCGTATTCGTATTGAACCGTTCGGTACGACGCTTTCGGTTCGGTACGCGGTACGCATTATGTATACCGAACGGTTCGTTGGAGTATTTAATTATATTTGAAAAAAAAAAAAAAAAAGAGAGAGAGAGAAATATAATGATATGCGTTCAACAAGGTAGCCCAATAACCCAAACAACGTAACAGGCAACGCCCCTGACACTCCCGAAGAAGAAAAAAAACACCATCTTATATGTTTATGTTAGGCTACTCAGCAGGCGCTCGCTCACTCAGTACGCGCTGAAGGCTCGTTGCAAAATAGCCAATGCGTTTAACAGACTAGAAATGAGAAGATCCTCCAATAACCAACAGGTCTGGTGTTTGGGTGCACTTTGGATTCCCTTTAAGCTATAATGGTGATGGCAAGAGAGTGGTTTCCTTTCCAAAGCGCTCGGGCAGAAGCGCTCATGAGGCGTCTGTCTTTGCTAAGCAACAATGACGTGCTCTCTCCATGAGACGCGGAAATTTCAGCGAAGGATAAATGGATTTGCAGCTCTAAAAATCGCTTGCAGTAGCTCTGCTACTAAATTTATTTCAAAATTGCAATCCATATACAACTATGATCAGCTGATCCTTCATCTTGGCTGAGCTCTCAACGTTGTTACGGGAAAGGATGAAGCTGATTGGTTGGTTCTTGTCACATGACCCGCGGTGCGCTTGCGGCATTCTGAAAAGTTGAGATGTTTTTACATTTTGCTGTATCTAAAACGTATCGAACCGAACCGAACCGAACCGTGACATCAGTGTATCGTATCGAACCGAACCGTGAATTTTGTGAACCGTTACACCCCTAATATATATATATATATATATATATTAGGATTGTTACACAGAAATTAAGTCAGTGAAAATGTATGACAATATCCAAGTCAGTTCAGTTCTGTATGACAATATCCAAGTCAGTTCACACCATAACATCAGTTATGGTGTGAAAATCAGAAGGAAGGCCAGGATTCCCTTCAGGTCTGTACCCTTAAACTTTGGGAACTTCTGTGTAACTAATAATCCACAATGTTTTTACAGAATACAGTGTTAAAAGTATAGTTAACGCCAAAAAACAGGCAATGTGCACCACAGGATACATATTTAGTTCCATGTAGGAGGCATGCGAGAGAATATTTAATCCAGGATGGTTGTCAGTATCATAGGTGAGTCTGTTTGGAGTATGTGGGTCATGTGAATTGGTTCAAATAACATGTACTTGTTTAGTCAGTTTGACCTAAAGCCAACATGCCCACCCACAGATTTTAGATTTCAGGAGAAAAATCCAATACAGAGGTTAATAACAATAGTAACAAAGGGTTAGTTCACCCAAAAATTTAAATTGTCATAATTTACTTACCCTCAGGTTGTTACAAAGCTACATCTACTGCTGAATGCAAAGGAATAGATTTTGAAGAAAGTGTGTAATCAGGCTTCTTTGGGCCACCATTGACTTCCATAGTAGAAAAAAAGTATAAACTTTCTTCAAAATATTTCCTTTTGTTTTCAACAGAACAAAGACATTTATACAGGTTTGGAACAACATGAGGGTGAGTAAATGATGACAGAACTTTTATTTTTGGATGAACTATCACTTTAAGATGTTGAATAAAATTAAGTCAGATGTTGGTCATGCAGTTATTTACAGTATTTTAAAATATTTGTATCTCCTGAGATGCATTATCAGATTAGGCTAAAGCCCGGAACACACCAAGCCGACGTTGGTCCTAGTCGGCTATTTTTCAGCGGATTCGACATGATTTGTCGGCTTGGTGTGTTAGGGCAACTTTGGACCCAGATGCTGCCAACGTGAGCCAACTCTGCAGTCTGCTTTCATCTCTTCTAGTTGGCTGGTGTCGGTTTGGTGTGTTCCTTGCTTAAGAAAACAGGATTATCCACAGCATTGTCAATGACTGGTGCCAAAGGTAAACTGGGCAACCTGTACTGGCTAATAGAAATATTGTGCCAGGACCCTTAGGAGAGATATTTTATAGTCCTCTGTACATAGTCCACTTTCTCAACCTATGTACTTGAGTTAAAAAAAAAATTCCAAATAAGTGTCCCTATTATGCTATTTTAAAGCTTCATAATTTTTTTTGAGGTTTCTCAGACGACTTGTATGAATCAGTTCAATTCTATGAGCCCTCTGCAAATGATTGCAATGATTGGTCAGAGGGCCCAGTAGATTGTGATTGTGGTTTACCTTAGGGCACATACAAGTATAGACCTTATTCTCCAGAGAAACAACCGTGCAGCCATCTTTCAAATAGTGTCTTTGAACTTCTGTTTTTGCAGTAAGCTTAATGCATTTCGATGGCATCATTATCAGAGCAATTAGTAAGTTAAGTGGATTTACTAAATGTATAGTTAACGAAAGTTATCATGAGCATCAGGACTCTGGAATGGTTCCAAAATGAGCATTACCTGATTTGCCCACGTCAGAGTGTGGGTAGGGTTTATGGGTGAGACCCAGAGACCCCACACTCAACATGTCGGACATGAAATGCCCTTTAACCAGCATTGCCTACCCCTATTCTATATGATCAGCATTGATATTACCAACACTTTCTTTTCTTACATTAGGTTGATTTGGAGCACGGAATCGACTGGGAGGGTCCAAGTGGTCACCATGAGGAGGGTGTTGCAGTCCCTGAAGTTAACCTTCCAAGGCAACTGACTAACCTTGAATTACAAAGACTACCAAATCCCCATGGTTCTTTCTCCAGTGTAATAAATACATACAGTGAAACAGTTGACATATTGTCCAATATAATGAATGATTAAATGCCAGAAATATGCAGTGGGTAAACAACCCAATGATTAAATGAAATGAACAGAAAGACAAAACATTGAAAACATTTGAATTTTATTTTGTTTATAACTGTATAATAATTTTTATTGAAACGAATAGCTAACAACTTTGAATCTGAAACTGCTATCAGCCATCAGAACTACTGGCTCAAGATGAAATATCTGTAAACTCTCAAAACTGTTTCAATTTTATTTTGTTTACTTTCATGTAAACTTGTTACAAATAAACACCAAAACATGTTACGCAAATGTCTGACATAACTTTGGCCTCTTGCTAACAAAACACAAATGCTAACTGTATTATCATTTTTATTGAAACGAATAGCTAACAACTTTGAATCTGAAACTGCCATCAGAACTACTGGCTCAAGATGAAATATCTGTAAACTCTCAAAACGGTTTCAGTATGCAGTGTTTAAATCTTGCCAAAACCAGAGTACCATGAAGTGATGCTTGCCATCAGGTCACGCTCAAATTCCTCATATGTTGCTACATTTTTAGATAGTTTTAGAGTGAAAAAACTGGTAAATGCCTGTGGCAAAGCACAGTCAACAAATTCAACTTCCAGGTCTGATGACAGCACGTCCCACCCAGTCCAGAATGTGAGAAGTTACTTCAGACGCTCTCCAGATCCTAAATGAGCATTAAAATATTTTAAAATAATTTAGCAATATGTGTTTAACCAAGTAAAAAAAGAAAATAGTCAAAACTAGGGATGTCCTGAACAAATCTCAAGGATCATCAAACATATTTCGGCTGATCGTTATTGGCTCTTATGAGCACAATCCTTTATGTTAGCTACCATGTATTGTGGAGTAGGTGTGATATGCAACTTCAAGTAAGTTTGCCTGCTGGTTTTATTACTACCCCTGGGCCCTGCCTATAAGTACAAACCTGATTCCAAAGAAGTTGGGACATTGTAAAAATTGTGAATAAAAAAGGAATGCAATAATTTACAAATCTCATAAACTTATATTTTATTCACAATACAATATAGATATAACATATCAAATGTTGAAAATGAGAAATTTTGAAATGTCCCATTTTGGATTTCATGAGAGCTACACATTCCAAATTTGCAGTGTATCCGATACTTGTTCTCCCCACTGTACAAAACAATCAACACAAGTTTGTCCTGTTAATCTGTGGGAAGATGGCTTCTCACTGAAGCATTCTTTGATTACGTCAGTTCAAATTTTCTGAGTTTTATTTACAGGGATTAACAAACTATACATCATTACAAAAGTTTTACACTCAAGCATTATGGAGGCCTAAAGTCACAAAAAAAACGTTTTTATTGTTTTAAGTGCAAGAATTGGAGGGGGGGGGGTCTAAGTATAGGATTTAGGGCTGCAAAATACATAATTTTAGCATTGGAATCACAAGGTGTGCATGTGTAGTACTCCTGAAAAGAAGTATGATAAACATGAAAAATTAAAAAGAGAGCGCAGCCGTGATGACTTCTGTGATGGTGTATTTACTCTGAATGAATAAAACAAACATATGCATATAACAAAAGTTCAGCATATAGTATCAACACATGTATCACTCTTTCCCAGTAATAACTGAATGTAAAAAAAATGAGTGACCTCAAACACTTCCCATTACAATAGAAGGAATAAGAAAATGTAATCAACTGGTTAACAAACTATCACGTTCACATGTTGTAGTCTCAGAAAAAAAAGCCATGTCAGTTACAACTGACACTGTGACACTCAAATCGCATGCTTTTTCTAGAAACAGGATACAGTATTCAGAATGTACACATAAGCACCAAATGATATAGAACATCTTAATTAATATTTACCCATAACGATGAAATTACAGAAAATAAATTGATGACACACGAATACAGCTGGAATATTAACCACATGTTCACTGCTAAACGCTGTTCACTTACTCATATCCAATGTATTTTTTATAATAAAGACACATGAAAGATCAAGATAAACGTAATGCATAATCATAAGTCTGCCACAACACCATGAACGTTAATGAACACAAATAACTCCATACTGGCCATGTATGACATAGAATGGCTATCGCGCTAATCGCGAGGCACTCACGCTATCCATGTGCTCAGGCCTTCTAAACTCATGACATACTATCAGTATATTGGACCAAACTGCTTTCAACATACATACATCATCAGTATCGCACTAAAGTTTATGTTTAAACAGAAGTCTATTTTGTGCATCTTATTTTGCGATTACCTGAAAAGAAGTATGATAAACATGAAAAATTAAAAAGAGAGCGCAGCCGTGATGACTTCTGTGATGGTGTATTTACTCTGAATGAAGCACATCACGGGCGCGCCACCTACTGAAACGTGCGATGACGTCATGACGCAGGTGTGCCAAGCAGTGTTGTAGTCGAGACCAGCTCATTCGAGTCCGAGTCCAGATCGAGTCCAGAGAGGGTCGAGTCAGAGTCAAGACCGAGTTCAGAAAGGGTCGAGTCCGAGTCAAGACCGAGTTCAGAAAGGGTCGAGTCCGAGTCAAGACCGAGACCAGAGAGATTGGGTCTGAGACAAGACCTAAAGAAATCTTCAAGAGTATGTCAAATGTTTGGTGGAAACAATAAAGGTTAAAAGTGCCACATAGTATGTGGTGTAAAGGTAATTTTATTAGTATTATGAAGTGTTACTTGTCAATATTAAGTGCTCATTTTCACATAACATCGTTGTACCTCTATACACATCCATATAACCTTTCTAGTACACATAACATTACTGTACGACCCTATATTGTAATTCTACATAACACTTCTAGTACAAGTAACATTACTGTACCACTATACCTGTAAATGTTCAACTGTAACAGCTTTTACATAACTTTTAACCTTGAAGCTTAACTAATGACTGCTAATATCCTTACAATGTCTTGGATTATGTGCACTTTAGATGTTGTGAAGATTACAGATGGGCATAATTACTTTTTTTTTTTTAAATAAGTGAGGAGACCATCCTGCTACCCAACCAAGCACGATGTGGTCTCATGATCAATCCACCCAGACTTAAAACTCTCTCTATTGGTGCAGAGGAAGTGGGGACTGACAAAAGTTACCATTTCATCACTTTCTGTAACAGCAACGGATAATCTAATGCTAATTTCCCTGGATGGTGCGTTTTAATGCAGGGTAAAATACACACTAGTCAAAGTTTTTTTTAGTTACGGGCGGCATACACACAAGAGCCGACTGACTGTCCAGGAAAATTTCATCCAAAAGTGTGTATGTGCCAGGGGAAGAAAGCTGGATGAAATGCCATATAAGTTCAATGCCTTCTGTCAGACATTTTTTTTTTGGGGGGGGGGGGGATGTTTAGTGTTGAGACAGTCAGTCTGTGTCTGTATTCATTATATAATTTAATTAAACAATATTTGTTTTTTTCTGTGACCATTTTGTCCTACTTTGTAAAAATAACACAGTTGAGAGAAATAATGTAGCAATGTGGCTTTCTGGAAAGCGGGATCACTACAGGCGGATGGCAGGAGGGTAACTTAAGGCCGGTGACACACTGGCTGCGTGGCTTCTCTGCTGCGTGCCAGAAGCGTGGTGGCTGCTTCGCGTTTTCTGTGTCTTTACACACCAGAAGCGTGCCTGACGACTCGCCGCTGGCACGCTGCTGTAGGTGACATAAAGGGAGGCTGCCGAAAAACCAGGCTCTTGTCTTCATGACAACAATATCAACCTTTTTTTTTTTTTTTTTTTTTTTTTACACACCTACTGATAGGAAACCGTCAACAGTATTGACGGCAAAATAGAGTATGTTTGACAGGTGCAATGTTTGAAAATCGATCATTATTAATTTGTTTTTTAAATTACATTTATATCTGAATTTATGCCAACCTATAGACTTTCAAATATCAAAATATCATGAATTAATATGTATTTGTGTACAAAATGACATATAAACACATTTTCCTAGTATATTTTGCCTGGAAACGCTTCCAACATGCACGCGTGTCGCGTGAAAAATAGGTGTTGGTTCTATTTCTAGAATGCACGGGTTTTCCGCGCGTCTCACGCAGGCAGTCTGCAAGATCTAACCTGTTAACATGGCAGCCGAATTAAAAACAGACACGCCACACAGCTGAGACGCTTGCGCCACACATCCATTGTGTCGCTGGCCTAACGTCTCACGTCAAAAGAAAATCACCAGTCATTGGATGTCAATCATACATCAATTTAAATAAACATTAACATACAGTAATAATCATGAAATATTTTGATTGGGACTCGAGTGGACTCGGGCATAAGTCCGATTCCTAATATGTTCGAGTCCGAGTCAATACCGAGTCCGAGTCTCGAGTACTCAACACTGGTGCCAAGCGACAACAATTCAATAAATGTACATAACATTTTTTTAAGCACAAATAAGAATTTAAACACCATTTAGCAATATTAGAAAAATAACGATGTTATAAAAAGGATTCAAGGAAAATGTACTATGTTAACATAGCTTGTATTTCATATATCACACTCTCCCCTACAGGAAACCAATATCCTTATAAAATCCCTTTTTTTTTTGACATATCACATCTTATTGTTTTCACATTTGTATACTCAGTCATCTTTTCTCTATAATGACATTTCAAGTTTGCATTTACCAACAGTCCTAGTGAACTGATTGTAATTTTTCACGACTCAAATACGAAGGATTATGCCCCCTCTATAAAACATTAAAGTTCAGGGGTTTCATCCAGCGTCCAAGAGAAAAAGAGAAAAGAGGGAAAAAAAAACACGAAAGGCCATTTTGATGCACAAAAACACTTTGAAGTCCCAGGCCGAATGCCATGTAGAAAATTGCAAAAATAATGATTCAAAGTCTGTGCAAAAATGTTTCAAAAACTTTTTTCCAAAGTGTTCACACAATGTTTTTATAGGCCTTGCAAAACAGTCCATGTCCCTTTGGCCTAGAAACAGTCCTGTTTATGTGTACGTGCATATGTGTGCAGCAGTTCTTTGGTTTTTTTAAAAGTTCTTTCACAGTCCATATGAACAATTAGTGTGTGTACTAGTTGATAAGAACAATTAGTGTGCTCTCATTCTCTGTTTCAGTTTCAGTTCACGTTTAATACACAGATGGTGGTCTTGGGTAGGGAAACACTGTTGGCACCCAAGGCGTAAATGTAGGTGTCCACATGTTAGGAAAGTGTGGATCATATCCAGAACCAGTTACTTGCACTTTGTAACAGGTAGGAGTCCCTAAACTATCATAGGTGAACTTCTTTGGTGGACGTCGTTGCCTCCCTAAGTACTGGTATTCTCTTTGCACCTCAACAGGTCTGTCACTTGACTCAATTTCCTCTGGTACTTTCGCAGGTAAGTTTTCATGTGCACTCGCTAACTCATTTTCAATTTGTCTTCCAAGCAGTTCAAATCGGTTCTCTTTCACAGGTACATGAGCAGGTGTGGGAACATCTTGTTTCACTTCAGCTGTAGGTAACGGTTCTAGTTCAAACCAATTCAGTGGAGAACTATGTGATGCACTCTGATGAGCAGGCAACTCAGGAGGTGAAAACTGTATTAGTGCTTCCTCTCGTCTCTGATCATAACCACTAGGTTGCTTTCTCACTTGGCAAGGCTCAACTGGTATATAATACTCAGAGTCACTTTCACTTTCCAACTCACTTTCTTCCTTTCGGTTTGCAGGTATGCTGGAGTTTCCCTGTGGCTGTCTCCGCTGTGATTTGGGTTTTGGCGTTGGATCGACTTCAAGAGGTAAGTAATCGCATGGCATCAACAAGTTTCGGTGTAATACTCGTGACCTCCCCTTTCCTCGCTCAGGCTTGATCTCATAAATTGGCACATCCTCAGCAACTCGGCGTATAACAACATGAACTTGCTCTTCCCAATAGTTCCGAAGTTTTCCTGGTCCTCCCCTCGGAGTCAGGTTTCTTACAAGGACTCGACTTCCTGAGTCAAGGTCTGTATATCTCACTTTTTGATCATAATTTCTTTTATTACTCTCGCTTGCCTTTTTTGCATGTTCTCTAGCGATCTCTTGTGCTTCTTGCATCCCTTGTTTCCAAGCCTCCAGGTACTCACTTTTGTTTGTGGGCAGGTTGTCTGCATTAAGCCCGAAGAGAACATCAATGGGCAGTCTCGGGGAACGACCAAACAAGAGGTGAAACGGGGAGAAACCAGTCACTTCACTTTTTGTGCAATTGTAGGCATAGATCAACTTGTTCAATGAGTCTTTCCAACTTGATTTCTGTTTTTCAGTGAGAGTTTTCAACATTTGCAACAACGTCCGATTAAATCTCTCAACTTGCCCGTTTCCTTGGGGGTGATAGGGAGTAGTTCTTAAACCAGTGATCCCACTATACTTTTGCAATTGTCCAAACAGCTGATTTTCAAATTCTCCCCCCTGATCATGGTGTATTCTCAACGGAAATCCAAACTTGAGGGCGAAATCGTTAAAGAGTTTGTCTGCTACAGTCTTGCCAGATTTTTACGTTGTCGCATATGCCTGTGCGAATCGTGTGAAATGATCGACGATGACAAGTATATATTCATATCCTCCTCTGCATTTTTCTAAGTGGAGGAAGTCCACTGACACAAGTTCGAATGGGCAAGTCGTCGTGATGGGTTTCAGAGGTGCTCTTATTTCTCTGCACAGTTTCTTTTGCTTAATGCAGGAGCAGGTCCTCAACACATAATGCTCAATGTCACGCTGCATGTGGGGCCAAAAGAAGCGGTCTCTCATTAAACTTGTGGTCCGATCGACGCCTTGGTGTCCCATTTTGTCATGCAATTCCTCCAGTGCAATTTTCCTGAATCCCGTTGGCAATACAAGCTGAGTTCTCAGTGCTGTTTTTCTTTGCAGAATGCCATCCTCATCCAGCATCAACTTATCCCACCCTCTCATCAAACTTTTCGCTGCTGAACCCGCAGACCTCCACTGCTTAGAAGAAGGCTTTACTCCTGACTGTAAGTGACGAATTACCAACTCTATGTCATTATCTTCCCTCTGAGCTCTTCTGATCTCTTCTTTTGATAGGGGTCCTGATGTTGTACTGGTCTCTGCAGATGTTGGTGAACTCTGGCAAGCTATAGCAAAGGACCATGGTATCCCTGATTCAGACTGGACTTCCACCGCCTGTATCATGGCTCCTATTGAATCAGATGAAAGCTCCTCTGTGTATTCTGGGACATTTTTTTCTGAGAGTGTTGTCAACCTGGATAATGCGTCAGCATCAATGTTTTCCTTTCCAGGCCGATACCGGATAGTGAAGTGGAAATCAGCAAGCTCTGCGACCCATCGGCATCCAGTTGCGTTCAACTTGGCAGACGTCAAAACGTAGGTGAGGGGATTATAGTCACTGTACGCTGTAAATGTGGGCGCATAGTAAAGATAATCTCTGAATTTTTCAGTGATGGCCCATTTGAGAGCCAAGAACTCCAATTTACCACTGTGCAAATGGTAATTCCGTTCTGCTGTCGTTAATGTCCTCGATCCATAAGCAATCACTCTTAATTTCTCTTCCTGGTGTTGATACAGGACAGCTCCCAGTCCCTGATTTGACACATAGGTGTGCAGTACAAACGGCTTTGTAAAGTCTGGGAACCCCAGCACAGGCGGCTTAACTAGACAATCAGTTTTTCGAGTGTTTCCTGATGTTCCTCTGTCCATTCAACCAACTGACTTGATGGAACCACATGACTCTTGAGGTAAGTCCCTCTTTTCCCTTTACCTTTCGTTTGTACCTTGTTATTATCACTTTTCATTAGCCCATACAGGGGGCAAGCAATCCTCGAGAAGTCTTTAATGTAAGGCCGGTAGTAACTTAACAAGCCTAAAACCTTCCTCAATTCTCCAACTGTGGTGGGTCTCTTTTCCTTCAGGGCGGTCACTGCTACAGTATCTGCTGGATCCATCCTGCTCCCTTCTTTTGAAACTATCCTTCCCAAGTAGCGGACCTCATCTTTGAACAACTCACATTTTTTTGGCTTCAATTTCACCCCATGCGACCGCAGCCGCTGTAAGACTTTTCTTACCGCCTCAACGTGCTCGTCAAAGGATTTAGTGAAGACTAAGATGTCGTCGAGGTAAGGTACACAAATGTCATCTCGTAGCCCTTCCAGACATCCTTCCATGAACTGCTGGAATGCAGCCGGAGCATTCATGAGCCCGAAGGGAATACGGACCCATTCATATAACCCCCACGGTGTACAAAAGGCTGTCAACGGTCTACTTGCTGGTGTCATAAATCCTTGATGGTACGCCTTTCCTTGGTCCAGTAAAGAGAAACACCTATTTCCTCCTAAGCCATCCAATATGTCCTGTACTCTGGGAATCGGTTGTCGGTCAGGCACTGTTTTCCGGTTGAGGTCCCTGTAATCAATACACAACCTCAGGCTGCCATCTTTTTTTCTGACACATACAATTGGAGATGAATAAGGCGAATTAGATTTTTCAATCCACCCCTGGGCGATCAAATCATGAAGATAGTCTTTCATTTCTTGGTACAGCGGTTTTGGAACAGATGTATACATTCGCACAACAGGTGTCTGATCTGTTACACTGATGCTCAATTGTAGGTCTTTGACACACCCGATGTCCTCATCTGATTTTGAGAAGGAATGACACTCCTCTCGCAGCATTTGCCTGACTTTCTGTTGCTGCTCCAGAGACAAATAACTGACATCCACAGGTGGGTCCCACACACCTTCACCATTAGTCTCACACTCACTTGTTGGCTTCGCACTTTCATTAACACTGGCTGTTGTTACACCAGATGACGCTGCCGCTGGTAACACTGACTTTATTGTTTGTACCGTCCCAAGTTCAGTCTTTCCTACCAGAAGGATATCGTGTTCCGTCACATTCTGGACACTGATTTGGATCACAGGTCGGCTCCCCTTTTTCAGAGTCAAGAGTGTTTCAATGGGTTCCAGTCCATCAGGGTACTGTAGACTGACAGATGGTTCAAATAACATGACACTATCCTGCTTCATACATGGTGCTTTTACTTGACACTTGACCTGCATGATAGCATGTTTTGGCACAGTCACATGGTCTCTTGTCGTCTTCACTAAATACTCACTTGAACTTTCAGCTGTCACAAGGTTAATGAATGTTTGGACTTTACTTCTCGTCAAACTTGGAAAGGCACATCTAACAGTCTTATTCAACAGTCCTTTGCTCACATCACATTGCCCACTCGCTTCACTCTGTTTCATGACCTGCTCAATTACATTGTAACCAATGATTGGCTTGGACAACTGCTGGCCTCTTAAGACGAGTACAGGGATGACTAATTCTTTCATTTTGTTTGCAGGGGGAGCCAAGTTGAACGTAATTTCTACCCATCCTTCATAGGGCATGATGGAACCATTGGCTGCGACAAGATGCAAGTTGTCTGTGGCCTCTGTCGCTTCGGAAACTTCTCGTATCTTCACTCCAGGTATGTACTGATCCTTCCACTGTCGATCCACAATCCACACTTGGGATCCCGTGTCCCACAATGCCTCTGTTTTGTGTCCATTCAGATAACATGTCACAGGCGAATGTTTGTTGACTTGACACTCAGAAATTAGATTGCACTCATAAGGGATTATGTCTGGCTCCAATCCCACTCTTTCCACTTGCTGCTTTGTATACGAAGGGGACAATTTCACTTGATGGGCGGTGGTAACCCGTCCTCGTTTAACTGAACCCTACGCTGTGTTCGGGTACCTCTCTCTTTGCAACCCGCCAGGAAATGTTCATTGCTGCCACATTGGTAACAATGATCGCACAGTTCCATCGATCTCGCTTGCTGATAGTGAAAACACTGCCTTGGCCTCGGGGGGCGTGACTGTCGGTATGGCTGGAAAGACTGTGATTGTGGCGTTGCGACATATGACTGTGACTCTGCGTGAAACTGCTGCGGATTGAACCCTTGAGCTGCATACTGAGATGAATGAGTTGGCTGGAAATACTGCACTGGCATAGGACTCATCCGCCGTTGATATGGTTGTGGTGTGAAATGAGAAACTTTAAATGGGTACTGTTGTTGTTGCTCACCTCCATTTTGACTCTGCCTCCAGGCCTGGCTCTGCGGCACCTGATTCTCCTCTGCGATGGATTTATGGGCTGTTCTTAAAGTTGAGACATCATTGTAGACAGTGCAGCACTGTTGCGGCAGAGGTGAGGGTTGCTGCATCGATTCCTTGATCTGCTTAACTTCTTCACTTAAATTTTTCAACTGTGACATCAAATCAGATTTTGGCTGTTTTTGTTTGCTTTATAAATGCAGAGTTGGTTCACTTAACTGAGTAACATTCACAGTGGTGCTGCGTTCACTTTTCCGTTTACTCTGTCTCTCAGCCTCGTGGGAGCATGCAACATTCAACTTTTCCAGCAGTGTCTCATCTGTGACTGTGGTGTCTGTCAGGTACGGTTGGAGATCACTCTGGATACGGTCGTTTTGTAGACCTGTTAACACAGTGTGAGGAAACATATTCTGCACGAATGCTGGGTCATATTTCAACCCCGACTCGTCTTCTTGTGACGCAAAGAGAATTTTCTGCCTCAAGTCAAGCACACATATGAGGAAACTTTGGGGTGTTTCTTTTGCACGTTGTGATTCTGCAGTAAGTTGCTTGTACAATTCGGTGGCATTTTTCTCTTGGTAATGGGACCGAAGAATTCGTCTCAACATTGGTAAGGTCAAGTCAGTTTTCCCTTCTAAGTAGCTACGTAATTGAAGGCCTGGCGTAATGGCTCGAATCACTGAATCAACTATCTCTTGTTCTGGGTAACCTTTGTTCAGTCCACTTTCAATTTGGCGTGCCAGACTCGAAAAGGTTAATCTGTCTCTTTGGCCAGGTTCTCCAATAAAACCTGAGATTTTAAACTCCCTGTGCCATACAGTCGGTATCATTTGACCCTGTGGAGGCAGCGAAGAGTTAACTGCTACACTGTCTGCTGATGCTGGCCTCAGCCTTGTGCTCTGTGAAACGGTTGGATGTGTTTGCACAGCAGGAAGCAGATCAGTTGTGTGTTTAATTTCTCCTGGTTGTCTTTGTACTACATTTTCTCTTTCCTCTACCTGTCCCGGTTCTGGGCTTAGTTCACTCACGTTTACATCAGTTAGCATTATTTCACTCAATTTATCATTTATGCTTAATAGTTCAGCCATGCCTCCATCCTCAAGTTCCTCCAACTCACTTCGTAGCAGATGATTACTGAGACGACTAACTAGAGAAAGGCGTCTGACATTTGCTTCTAAATGAATCTCAAGGAACTGATTCAGTTCAATTAATTTTCCTCTTGGCAATGTACACAGTCTCTCACCAATTTCTTCCTGGATACATTGTAAGTCATCCATTGCTGCAGTCTTCGCAGTGTTTCAGTGTTGTATGTGAACTTTGACTTATCTGATTTATCTCAGCTGCCTCTGTACCTCAAGTGCACGCTCTGTTCAATCAGTTCTGCCTTGTCACTTTACTCAACTGATAAACGTCTGGGTAATTAAGGGATGAATGTCGCTAGGCGGTTCCCTGCCGATCAAGGTGGATAAACCGTCTGACATCTATCCCAGCGGTGCCTCCAAAATTGTAGTACTCCTGAAAAGAAGTATGATAAACATGAAAAAATTAAAAAGAGAGCGCAGCCGTGATGACTTCTGTGATGGTGTATTTACTCTGAATGAAGCACATCACGGGCGCGCCACCTACTGAAACGTGCGATGACGTCATGACGCAGGTGTGCCAAGCGACAACAATTCAATAAATGTACATAACATTTTTTTAAGCACAAATAAGAATTTAAACACCATTTAGCAATATTAGAAAAATAACGATGTTATAAAAAGGATTCAAGGAAAATGTACTATGTTAACATAGCTTGTATTCCATATATCACACATGAGCAATAGTAACATTGCACAATGTGCTGTCAAGAATAGGGTTTGTGTTTGATCTCATTCAAGTGAGCTTAGAGCATGTCATTCACAGATGACTGGTCTATAAGTCACACACTTTTCTCTGTGAATGTGGGCAGACAGCATGTGAATTAGTTTAGATTTCTTTCTTTTTAATCCCTGAATAGACACAAACATGCAAAATTATATGAAAATGCCCACCATTGTGAGTATTCTCATAAACAGATTGTTATATCTGTAAACAATTAGAACTACTTTGTCTGTCTATTCGCCTTTAAGTGGATGTACCTTTATAATATCTGAAGCTTTGACTATATGCCTTTGAGGGTAATCAAACAAAAGGCAATCTCTTATGTGGCTTGAACAAACATTACATTTAAAAATTAAAATTATACAGTGAAGACTAGAGTTATTTTACATTTGTTATGTCCAAAGACGCAGTCTTTATTGTTATGATTTATCAGAAAAGCGGTTTTCTTTAATGTGTTTCTACTGTTGACATTTATTAATTACTTTAATACTTGCTTATTTGTAAGCTGGGTTTTATTTGGAAGCTGTGGGGAGATGGGCACCATTTTTGTTGAACCCTATTTTCTTCTTTTTTTTTTGTGGCCAGGAAAGGGAGTTAGGGTACCATTCTGTTATTATTTCTCTTTTCTTTGTTAGTTAAGTTTAAGTTTTAAATTATCCAGTTAGATTGTTTTTGTTTGTTATTTTGGCCCTCTCCAGCTGTGTATTCCAGAAAGCAAGGTTAACTTACCGTCACATATACCCTGAACTCTCAGTTGATTAACCCAAACCTTGCTTACTCGAGGTATGCTGGTTCCAAAAACGAGTCCGGGAGTAAGTTCAGCCAACTCAGAGTATGTTCCCAGCGAAAACACAAGACATTTTCAACAGAGCGATGAATCGATGAGTCACCATGGAAACAGATGCTAAGAAAAAGCATGCCATTCTACTTCCTCTTCTTCTTTTGATTAGTGGCGATTTACATAACCTACTTACTACACATCACCACCTATTTGGTGGTTGTGCAATCATCTTTTCGTTTAATAAGTAATCTTTAAAAAATATTATATTGTTTATTTGATGCTAATTAATTGAATGCAGATCCATGTGTGAGATGACAATAAAATAAATGTTTTAATTGATGTAACATTTAACTTTTACAATTTAACATAACTTATTTTTATTTATTCTAATTATTTTGAATTAATAAATAATATTGTATATTATATAACTGACATAAATTTGGTTATATTAATAACTATATTAATTATATATATATTAAACACATCTGAATCCCTCTTAAGCAAACTAACCCTGGATCATGAGCTGGTCCAGAGAGTGAGTTGCCATGGTTACCCTGAAAGTTACCTCCGTTTTTGGAAGCGAAAGTTGAGGTTACTTACTCTTAATGTCAAATAACCTTCTTTCTGGAATACCCCCCTGAAGCTATTGCTTCCCTTTTCTTTTTCACAATACCTTCTTTATTTGTTCAATCAACTGTCAAATAATAATCTTTATGGTAGTTGTATGTGGTGCAAGTGGAAGGACTTATCTGGTCTTTAAAATATTTGTTTTAGTTCCCTCCCCCTATACGCCTACACTCATGCGGAATGTAACATTTGATAATTCACGATTTTGACACACAGAGACATGCTTTACAGTTATAAATGCTTTCAGTGTACATTTTAAACATATTTCCAAAAGAAAACCAATGAGAGCTTTATCTCTAGCGTAGCGGTGCCTCAGGTGTTATATGTTTTGCCCAATATATTTATTGCCCAAGGGTCACTGTACGCATCTGCAGTGTGTATACAGTAAGTTATGTGTAAGCGGCTCAGAAGCAGCAACGAGAGTGCATTATTGTAACGCAAAAGCACATTAAAATAATGCGCAAGCCCGAATCTATCCACTCGCACCAGTGATGCGCGGGTCAATGTATTAATAACCTGCACCCGACCGACGTTTTCAACTAACCCACCCGCAACTCGGTCTGAAAAAAAATAACAATTAAATATTGTACCCCACCCGCATTTTTAAAAAGCAGTAAATGTTCATCGTAGCATCATTGGGCCATAGGAACGTAGGCAAAACTAACTAGGCAAAAAAAACAACAACAAAAAAACAACAAAACTTAATATATTATAATTTTGTCAAGAATTATAAAAAAATCATTAGTAAGCTCTTAATTTGTACTAAAATAGTCTAGTCTGGCTATGTCTATTTGTATGTTTCTGCAAGGTCAGCAGACATATGGCTCTGGTTTGTTCCGATCAGAGCTCGTGAGAGGAAAGCGCATTTCTGAATATCCCGATCCGCTCGCTCATTCCGTGGGGTCTCGCTCAACCCAGAGCGGCCTGCTGGTTCGAAAATATGCAAGGAGTCATTTTATTGTTAAGTAATAAACTGGTGTTTTCTGTGTTGCTGCAAAGATGAAGTTGAAGATGCAGACTCGCCATAAACGCCAGAGAGAAATGCACATCTCATATGGATTACATCATCAGAGAGTAGCCCATTTATTTCGGTTTGAATATTTTCATTTAAAAGTAGACATTTCAAGCTGTCTGTAATATATAGCATATATTTCTCAAAATTGTGAGGCACACGCTGAGTTTAATTCACATGCAATGCAACTGATCGTGCCGGCCCCTTATTACATTATCTGCTAGGCCATATATTTGCTTCTTATTTATTAACATTGATCAAAATTAAGATACAATTTATACGAAACGAACATCTTTTAAAAAGAGTTTCCTATAAAAAAAAAATCTTAATGAAGTCATCAAAATCATATTTTACCAAAAACAGCGCTGTTGCTCCCCATGCAGTCTTCTTTACCACCTCCATCTCTACGTGCAGACTGAGCTCGTGCGTCATCTTCACCAGTTATTCAGCCAATAAAGTGTAGGCCTATGTATTTCAAAAATGCGGCCGGATATCATTAAAAATATTTTTGGATGACTCGTAAGCGCGGGCACCCGCTCATTTTGGATCAACCCGCGCATCACTGACTCGCACGCAGATTCCCTTTGCTCTGTTAACAAAACCAGATGCGCGTACTCAGATCATAGACTGTATAAGGATCAGATATATGCTGCTTTACAGCGTGTCTCCTCTCATTCAACCTGTGTCCTGTGCACTCACAACTCTCTCTGTGCTCATGCCCAAGATATTAAATCTTTTCACACCTTTCTATTAATAACCTTTTCTGTTCTTATCTTTTAAGAAATTCCTAGAAGTACAAGGTGTGAAAGCCCCTCAACCTTGTTGTAGAAAAAAAAAAGGCATACAATTCTCTATGAATCTTCTGAGAAAATGTAGTGCTTTTTGTTGTTCCTCCAAGCTGAGTATATCCTCATCAACATCCTCATCCCTTGGCCAGACAATGTTGTCCAGAATCATCTAGAATAAATAAATGTTTACACACACATATCTCACTATTAATCATACCGATCAAAAGTTTGGAAACGGTAGCTTTGTAAAGTTTAGGAAGTCTCTTGTGCTCATCAACACTGCATAAATTTGATGAAAAAAATAAAAAAATTAAAAAAAAACAGAACAACAGCAATATTGTGAAATTATTACTATTTAAAATAATGTTTTTCTATTTTAATGTACTTAATATAATGTACTTTAATGTACAAAATATAATTAATTTCTGTGATCATAACTGGATTTTCAGCGTCATTACTCCAGTGTCATACAATCCAGAAATCATTCTAACATGATTATTATTATTATTTGTAACCTGTTATACTTGGGGAAACTGTTAAAGAACAGCATTTGTTAAAAAAAAAAAATACTATAAATTTATGATCAATTTAACACATTCCTTGCTGAAAAGAATATTAATTTATTTAAAAAAAGGCAAAAAATTACTGAAATAAAACTTTTGAAAATTAGTGTATATTGTTTGAAATATTAATGGATATTTTGAATAAATCCTATTCTTTTTAATTTTATATTTAAACAGTCCTGAAAAAAAAAGTATCACAGGTCCTACAAAAAAAAAAAAAAAAAAAAAAAAAAGCAGCACAACTGTTTCCAACGTTGATAATAAATCAGCATACTAGAATGACTTCTGAAGGATCATGTGATACTGAGTAAAGAATAATAATTTCAGTATTTTATCACAGGAATAAATTATATTTTTAATTACATAAAACCATTATTTACAATTGTAATAATATTTATACAGTTGCAAGAAAAAGTAAGTATTTTCAATTTTCAGGTTTTCTGCATTAAAGGGATAGTTCACACAAAAATGAAAAATTGTTGCTAATTTACTTGACGTCAGGTCATCCAAGATGTTGGGTCTGTGTATGTTTTGATCATTTAATTTCCTATTTGGAATAGAATAACGTAAAATAAAAAAGATGGTTTGTTTATTATTATTTATTTTTTCATTTGGTTTAACAAATGGAAGATTAGATTTTGCCTTTTGTGATTTATAAATTGGTTTATGGCTTTGATATTTCATTCACACATGTGGGCGTGCTAAAACGCCCCCCTTTCATCTGATTGGTCAAACTGCACCTTATTCATCATGGCCTTATTTCTAACAGGTCGAATCGGGTAGAATAGAAATCATCCCACTTTACAAGCTTTTGTCACCGTGCGAACCACCACTCGCTCATATTTAAAGCAGAATTGCTTATATTTAGCCTAACTATAATTAGTGCTGCTGTAAAGCTTCGCCTCTAATGTACAACGTTTTGTATTCACAAAACATCTTAAGGCTAAAAGTAATGTTCGACTGGTTGATTTAGTAGAAACTCTTAAAAATAATGGCCGTGTCAGTCCTAATTTTAGGACTCCTAAATTTTTGCTCTAACAGTATTTCACAAAGCATTTTAACACTAAAATTAGCTCCTAAATCTGTGAAACGGGTGCTGGGGGCTAAATCTTTTCTTCTGCAATACATATTTTGATTTATATATTGTAATCTACCATAAAACGGCAAGAATAAATCTTTAATAATTGAATACATAATGTCCAATTACATGTGGCAGTTGTTTTCACAAGTTCAAACTTACAAATGATCGAATAGAGTAAAAAAAAATAAATAAATAAATAATAATAATAATAAGCACATTTTGCCAAAACAGTTATCCCCAGTATCCTCAGCCGAGTGTGAGGAACAGGTTGGTCAAGGGATTCAGAAAACTGTTGAGGTAACTCAGTGAATCAGCTCTCGTCTGTGTGTATACCTCCTCTCGACACTGATAGACAGTTTCAATGTGCTTCTCCTAAACTTTGTTTATAAAACATAATTTGTCACCTGAATTCTCCATTCTCTCAAAACACAGACATGTAATAAGCTGACAATAAGGTGAACATATACATTTTATCAGTGACATCCTACATTTAACTTAAATGTATTTGGCGTGCTGCCCGGGGAGAGGGCTCTAAGCTCGGTAATTGGAAGAATCTTAGTAAGTGAGGAGACAGGGTGGTGGAGGGATTCTGAAGACTGTAGAGAATCCTTAGGTGAGTTTGAATCGAGCGTCAGCATCAGTTCTGGCAGGCCAGGTAGTCTAGACGCTGCTAATGCTATTTGCTAACAACACTGATCCGTCAGCTGACCTGCTTCAGCTGAGCTGCATTAGCTGATTAACTTCCCTCGCTGCTCAATGGCCAAAGCTCAAACAAGGCGCCCTATTTAAAGCACATTCAGTTTGCTCATACATGCTTGCTGCTCGCTTCTCTGCCCGCCACCTCCCCAGCTCCTCCTTATGCATAACGTGGCATTTGCTTTATGTCATGTTGCCTGCTCTGTTCACATTTTAGCTCTCACAGTCCTAAACTGTGTGAGCGTTCCCTAATGGTGCTGCTGCTGCTGTCTATTTCATGGTGCTCATGAAAGGTCAGAGGACTCCCTGAACAGAACCATACCGCCAAATTTCAATTCAGGAACATCAACTTGTTTGCAATCTATTCAATAAAAAGTCTTAACTTATTTTTATTGTCTGTGTGTTCTGGACTTAGGGCGCTAATCTGTTTCTATAAAGTTGGGCAGTTTAATCATTACAAGGACAGTCTGGCTCTTCTGACTCACAGACTGCGAGCTTCTCCTCCTGTCTGTACGGTAATGCGACAGATAGTCGAGTCGTTATGACGCAATCGTTAGCATATTTTTACAAAGACTGTTTATACGGGGCCATAATGTAACATAGAAGGTAATGGAGCCCTTTATACATTGTCGTGTATCTTTAGAAATAAATAATGGACAAACGGAGTCTTTAAACGCCTCAGATGTAAAGTTATTCGCTGTCAAAGTGACGCCAAAATGAATGCAAAGTCAATGGGATGCTAACGCAAGTGAAGTTCTGCTACAAGATGGTAGCTCGCGGCCGACTTCAACTCCCGGTCGAGTTCCTTGCCGCCTGTGAGCGCCAAGCGTGTACGTCTGCATATTGCAAGAAGGGGGCGTAACTTGAAGTAGGAGGCGTAACTTGAAGTTGTCCAAATCACACAGAACGACGCGAGATCTCAAAACGATAAGTTGTTGGCAATATGGCGGCTTTAATTAGGGCACAGAGTAGAATATTGATTACTTTTTAAGGGAGGAAGGGGTTTTAGGCAGGATTTGATGCATGATGTGTGTGTAGATATTAATGTTAGGGGACAATGTGAGAGATGTGTACGTTTAAGTAGGAAAACTTATCATCTGATCTACACTCCGGAACAGAAGAGGGCGGTAATGCACCAATAAACTGGATGCCAACCGCCGTTAAACTGGAAAGAAGACGAATATGACAGCTTGCTGTGAGAGACAACGGTCATAATATTTTTCTTTTCCGAAATAATTATTTAAATTGAAGTGTATAAGTCATTTTCATACTGTGGTATTGTTTTTTAAGTTAATTATTTATTAAAACTAAGGCGTAAAGTAAGCAACATATAAGCAAAAGGTCTAAAGACGTTATCCCCAGGTTTCACCTACATAATATAGCATATTTGTGATTTCGCTATAAACGTTTTATAATGCATAACTAACACGGGAGCTCCATTAAGTACACGACTCAATAGTGGATTTACATAAACCATATATACTTCTTGAAGACTATTACTAAAATGTCTATTTATCATCTGACTGGATAATGTTTGATAAGTATTGTAGATGAGCACATCTAACAGACATGAAACAGGGGTCTGAGTGTGTGATATTGTGTAGAATTTACTTGTCATCACTGCTATAGATGAGTGTGAGTCATGTAAACAAACAAATCTATGTAAAGTAACTAAACATAAGTTATCTATTTTATTTGTCCATTTGCAATATTGATAATTTAGGGAACCTTTGTGTTGGATAAAAAGTGAGTTACATCAGTTATTAACTCAACATGTAAATGCAGTATATCACAGATATTTGACAGAGGAGACTGACTCTTGTCTGGATGTTACAGGGACAGATGAGACACACATGTGTTTATCTGCTGCAGAGACACTGATGAAGGAATGATGCCATCAAAGGATTTGTGTAAGTACACTACAAAAATAAATGAAACATTTTAAATCTTAAGTATTATTTTATTTTAATTAATGTAATTTTAAACAACTATTACACATCCTTTCTTATTCTTGATTTCTGTGCATTTGCTGCAGATCTTTTGTGGTGGAGCAGGACCTGCAAGGAAAGGTGAAAAAAAAAAACCTGAAACAAAAGAATAAAGTAATGACTTTTTGTATTGTGTATGTGTATTTTTGTACTGGTGTACTGGTGTGTGCACTGAGGATGGAGAAGACCACAGCATCATCCTGGAAATGATCGAGAGTCACAGATGAGACGCTCCCTCACTCCACCTGCCCTTTACTGTCTCATCAGGACCAGATGCTGCTAGGGCTATTCCGATCACGATCGTGATTTCATGTGCGTGATTTCACATAGAGCAGCTGTTACTACACAGAGTAATTTAAGTGTGTTCAATAAGTTTGAATGAAGCTTTGTTTCATGTGTTGTTGACTTGTACATGTATGCATTTATTGTGATGCCAACTTTTATACATTGTTTTAATCATTTATGTTTTTTGTTCTCAGTAAATAAAATATAAATATTTTATCCATTCATGTATTAATTGCTTGACTGAAAATGGATGCATTCACATAAAAAAAAATGATTTAAGGAAAAGACTTGATCACATTAGTGGAGTTAAAAATATTAAAAATTTAAATCAACAGTATTGGCTATACTACAATCACAAAATAAAAAGGCAGCCGTTTCTGCAACAAGACTACAACATGGTCAATGTTCTTCATTATCAAGATACTTACAAATACATCAATTAAACCTGTCACTTATATCTTTTAAGTTTTTGTGCTTGTTTTAACTTTGTAGGTCACATGATCAACATAGCGGATGGTAATAAACAATTTGGATTCATACTTCATACATAAGCATTTAGGCTGTACTCTTTTAGCGCTCGTTACATTAGCACTTATTGAAATTAAAGGGGGGCTGAAATGCTCGTTTTCACTCAATCTCCTGTTAATCTTGAGTACCTATAGAGTAGTACTGCATCCTTCATAACTCCAAAAAGTCTTTAGTTTTATTATATTCATAAGAGAAAGATAGTCTGTACCGATTTTTCCCAGAAAAACACGAGCGGCTGGAGACGTGACGTGTGGGCGGAGCTAAAGAATCACGAGCGCCAGTAGACTTTTGGGTTGAGAGCATGTGGAAGCTGTGACATTACCGTGAGGAAAAAAACATCATCCAAAACAAACCATGGCTAACAGTCAGATTCAGCATTTATTTATGATCCAGAATCAGATCCAGAGGCTGAAATTTAACAAGAGCAGCAGCAGCAACGACGTCTCTATGTGGTATGTACTGAAACTGTATATATTTGCTTAGCGGTTTTGGAAAATGACTAAGTTCTACTTTTTGTCGTCTTGTTTTTTTTTTTATTTTTTTTAAGCTGTACATGTGGAAAGTGCAGTTTGATGACAACATCGCATGTTGTTTACTTGATGTGCTTACGCGCCGATAGCTAAGTTAACAACACAGAGATATTTGAAGCAGTTTTACTCATCGCCTGCGGTTCCAACACACGATCGTGACCCTTTTTCGTTGGGACTGCATTATCCTTAAGAAATAAACGATGTGCAAATCCGGCGTCAAACTGGGCCTTGTTTGTAAAACAAGCATCTTCGAAATGCAGGGAACAAACACAAACACTTGCACAACTCCGTTGATGCTCTGTAAAAATAAACTCCATCCACTGGTCCCTTAATGCTGTTTCTCTTTTGGTAATCTGTGCAGGGTTGTCTTGCCCTGGCAACCAAAAACACACTTCTTTTGTGACATTTGGCGACGCTCTCGCTCTGATCAGTGAAGTCTGTTGTGCTCTCAGTGCTCTGCTATACGGGAGCGCGCTCTTCCGGCAGAAGTGCCTCAGGACCCATATAAGGAAATTCCGCTCCATCTAACGTCACACAGAGCCATACTCGAAAAAAACTTTCCCAAACTTGTGACAAACCGGAAGGGGTATTTTTGGAACAGAAAAACTTGCAGTCTGCAGACAGACCCTTCTCTCAAGCGCAGACACAGAGCGTCCAGAGAAACGCAGGAGCGACTGCAGTAAGGCATTTTTGCAAATCTGCTGAAAAACTGCAGAAAACGTGCGGGTGTTGAACCCTCTCACCGAGAAAAGTGTGGCGGGTGTGACGCCCCTGCCTGGGTCTAACATCACTTTTCAGATCTGTGAAAACTTTCACAGTTCAGCACGTCAACTGAACCTTTCCGGTGTCACTAATATTTGGTGATAACCGCATATTTGGATTAAAACTTAATCGTCAAAAAAGACAATTTATAGGGGCATTTACTATAAACATCATTTATTTTCAACCTTGGGGAAACATGACTTTCTTGCAAAAGTGAATCTAGCTGCCTGTGTGTAACTGCCATACTCGTACTCATGACCGGCATGGAAAAATAATTTGAATGGAGTGCTATTTTTCAGCTTTCCCGCTGGAAAACCACACCTTGATCTCAGGTCTCCGAGTTAACAAAGCGGCGTCACATAGCTTGGTTAGCAGCAGTAAGAAGGAAAAGAAGGATTGTCCCTTTGGTCTGATATATACACACGTATGTATGTGCATTTATATATATATATATATATATATATATATATATATATATATATAAATATACAGAAATGTACATTTTATAAACAACTTTTTTTTGGATGTGATTATTTTTTTTGGATGTGATTAATCGATTTGACAGACTTACATTAAATGTTACCTATGCATGAACCACATCTCCTGCATTATCAGTGTTATGCATATTGCATACCACCTGTTACAGTAATAAACAGCAAAATAGATCAATTCTGTATCTCTTTATTTGTGCATCATAACACACTGAGGTTAATTTGTACAGTTTACAATAACACATATTAAAAAGTAAAGGGGCAGTGTAACTCGCTCGTTGACGCGGAAAATGTGTAGGTTCTGCACCCATCCATTTGTAAATTGCAGGTGAGACTCGAGAGATTTATCATTTTTAAACTGATCAGAGGTGTACGCTCTGACACTACAAACAAGGTTAGAAAACACATTGGGGAAGGTTACGAGCGGCAGCTCTTTAAGATCATGCGACCACTCTTTGTGTTCGTGCAGATTGAGTTCGTTGATTGTCTTGATTTTTTTCTAAATACCGCATCTTTGCTTCCTTGTTGAGTTTTTCTTTATATGTAATCTCACGCTTGATCTTTATGTCATGTCACTTTCACTTTCACTTTTACTGATAAGCGTGTCCCCAAAAATGGCCGCCACTACCCAGAATGCAATGCGCAGTGACGTAGTTTCCCAAGCTCTATTGGGCATAATTAAGTGTGAAAATAAATAAAGGATATTCAGTCAAACCAAAAAAATATTCAGAGACCAGATATAATTTTGTATATTTTTTACTATTTTTCAAACTAAGTCTGCATGGACCAGGATGACAGCATGCCCAGGAGACAACAGGCATTTATTAAGGCTAAGGTTTGCCTGACTAAATATTGATAGATGTGTAAATATTGTCATACTACAGCTGTCTGAATATATATATATATTTTTTGGTTGATTGTAATTCAATACATACCTTTCTATCAAAGTTATCTAACAGTATCAAGATTAATTTGTTCTTATAGTTTAACTCTTGAGTTCTTGTCATATTTTATTACCTTCTTCTAAACTATAGAGATTAAAGTGTGATAATGTGTAATGTTAAAGGTGTGTTTTGAATAAATTTTGGTCTGACTGTATCTACTTAATAAATGAAGTTAACCAGCTAACATTATACATAGTCTTTTGGTTTCTCTGCCCAATATAAAAAAAATGTACAAACGCAATAAAAATATTGGTATTTGTACTCTGTATCAGCAAGTACCAGAAATATAAGTATCGGGGGAGTACTGGAAAAAGCGGTATCGGTGCATCCCTAATAATAACACAATGGACAGTAATTCTTCATAGTGACATGTATGATGTGATTTCTCAGGTGACGTCCCAGAACAAACCAGACAGAAGTCGTCTTGAGTTTTTGTTGTTTGTGAACACTTAACATTGTTACAAACATTGTATGTTTGTATTAGAAAAAATATTTGATGTTCTTTGCTGTAGACTTTGTTAATGGTGGTCTGGATAATTAATAACCAGGAATTGTCAAATAGAAGCATGTCTTATTTCTAAGAATTTCACAGTTTACTTTCTTCTGTTGTTGCCGTGTAAAAATACTGAAATATGTTCATTCTTTGTTAACTCCGGTCAAACTTTCAGTCATTTGTCTTGTACAAATGAATTTAAACAAAATCCTGAAATAACAATATTTAATCTAATACTGAATACAGCTTTTTTCAATATTTTAGAACTTATGTTATTTCTAGTACACAGAGTTAAATGAATAAATTTTTAGTCAATTATAAATGTCTTAACAGAAAGAGGAAATGTACAAGTAATACGTTTCTAGTTTTGAATGTCAGAATACAAAATTATGATCTACATAAAATTTATGTCTGAGAAACCGATCACTGAAAATCTTACTTTGATTTTCCTTGGTTTGTCTGTGGTGTATAAACATGATCTTTTTTCTTAATGTCTATTAGATACAAATCCTTCACACTCCATTCCTACTACGTGTTTTGTAAGTGTATTATTTGTCAGAAAATTGTGTATCATTTCGTTGTAAATTTATCATCTTATCAAAATCTCACTCATTGTTAATGATGGTGAATGAGGAACATTATTCAGAGACACTGAATTGTTGATCATTACAATAAACAGACTTTGGAAAACATTTAAGAACTTTATCAGATATTAAAATCACACCGAAAGTCATAACCTCTCCATAAAATAAAGAAATTACATTAGTAAATAATTGTGTACAGGGGGAAGAAGCAAAAAACGAATACAAAAAGATTTTGGTGGAAATTTTAATAATCATCATAAAAAAATATGTGAATAATAATTATTTTACACTGAAATCATTACAGTAATTTTCTGGTTGATACATTTACAAAATTAATCTCATCAGTTGTCAGACTCTTGATTTCTCAAACTAAAACGTGTAAAAGCTTTTAAAGAAAACTTGATACTGAAGGTTAACAACGGTTAGAGAGTGAAAGATGTCACACATGACAGTGTGAACCGTGTGTGTCTGTGTCTTCGGTCTCTGTGATCTGTGTGTCTCTGTGTCTTCAGTCGCTGTGATCTGTGTGTCTCTGTGTCTTCGGTCTCTGTGATCTGTGTGTCTTCGGTCTCTGTGATCTGTGTGTCTCTGTGTCTTCAGTCGCTGTGATCTGTGTGTCTCTGTGTCTTCAGTCTCTGTGATCTGTGTGTCTCTGTCGCTTCGGTCTCTGTGATCCGTGTCTCTCTGTGTCTTCGGTCTCTGCTGATTGTGTGACTGTGACGTCTCTGAAGCGGCTCTTATTCACCATCAGCTGATCCTGAGGAAACTGAACTGATGTCTCAATACTGAGAGTCCTACAATAAAACACACAGACAGACAGACACATATGAGTCTGAGACATTACTGCGGTCATATCACATCAGAAGATCCATCTCAGAAAAACACAGTATATTCATATTACAGCCAGAGATGAGAAATGAACAACTGATCATAGTAGGGCTGTAGTACTCGAGTCCGGTCTTGGACTCGAGTCCGGACTCGAGACATTTTTCTGTCGTCTCGGACTTGTCTCGGACTCGTTGAATTTGCACTCGGACTTGTCTCGGACTTGGCCATTGGACTCGCCAAGTCTTCTAGTTGGTCTCGACCGAGTCCAGCAAAAAAATAAAATAAAAAATTTCTCCTTAAAAAACCAAACCAAATTTGCATGACATCTTTGTGTCTCTGTGTCTTCAGTCTCTGTGATCTGTTGATTGTGTGACTTGACAGCCAGAGACATGAATGAACAACTGATCATAGATTAATAACAGTGTATGATCAACAACTCTCTCTTTATCACTTACACACAGACACACTGGAAGAGTGATATGTTCATAGATCAGTTACATTACAGAATTACACTTATTAAAAACAGTTTGAAATGCAGAAACTAAAGTGAAGCTGAATTATTATCTTATATTCTCATGTTACACACATGGGGCATTTTACTGAACTTTAAAAATGTAAATAATAATAATGAAAAAAAATAACTCACAGTAGTCAAATGTCTTCAGTTTATGAAGTGGATCATCCCTCAGATCAGAGAGTGACTTCACATCAGAATCTTTTAGTTTATTCCCAGACAGATTCAGGTATCTCAGGTGTGAGGGGTTTGATCTCAGAGCTGAAGACAGAGCAGCACAACCTTCATCTGTGACACCACAATCACTCAACCTGTAGAGAACAATGACACACACTTCACTCTCTCACACCAGATCAGATCAGTTTCACAGTGAATCCATTACTACAGTATTGTAAAACTGCTCACACACAATAATAACTTTACACACAAATCCACAGGAGGAGCTGAGGAGGTGGAGGGATGCTGGAAGAACTGTTGTAGAGACGGTGCACTGACTGCTGCTTATATAGACTCATAATGATGATTGAGAGTGAAGGAGTGGATGCTGAGTTGCCATATCCTTAATACTGATATTAATTATATTACTACATGATTTCTTGTTTGACTATTATTCAAGTTATGGCAAGAGTGAAATGTGTAACCTTATGTGCGCTGTATTTCTTTTCCTCAAGATTAATGTCCACATATTATGTGTGTGTATCCAACCGTAATGATAAGACACTTGCCAGTGCTAGAAACTTGAAGTTTAGATAAGTTCTCTGTGTATGTGTGTTAGTATCTGTCTGTACAGGGAGAAGCTCAGACAGTCCCAGGACAAACCATCAACTGCCAGTGTCCAGCGTATCAGATATACCTTTGGAGAGTTTATCTAGGTTTTGGAACCAATCAGAATTTTGTTGACTGATGTATTGACGCAATTAGTATCCTCTGTCAGGGTATAACTGGGGTTGATTTGGAGTTGTACAGGAGCGGCCTACAAACTCCGTCGAGAGTATTGAAGTTGCAAACTATTTTCTTCAAGTAAAATTATTATTATTAATTGAACCCATCTTTGACTCCTGGTCTTCATTGCCAAATATCTGGTCCTTGGGTTTTAACTGTAAATTCCCCTACAGTTAATGGTGGAGAATGCGGGCATTGGTGACATCCCTGATCAATCATCAAACCAAGGTAGGAAAGATTTTATATTTAATATTATTGGTTAGGGACTGTCTGTAAGTGGAGGGGGTCGAGAGAAGGAGGAACGATAGACTCACTCAGACGTGAGGGGGTAGACACCAGCTCCGGGGTGGAGTAGGTAAATTGGTGTCACGGTACACCTGTAAATGAATTAACCTTGTGAGTAAAAGGGGTACAAGTGCACATCGGTAGGTCTTAGGATAACATATATTTAAAGATGTGTACAGCTACAGGGGGTACAAGTGCACACCAATAGGTCTTAGAGAGAGATGTGAATTTTTTCTAGGTGTGCACAGTCCAGGGGGGGACAAAAACACATTCTTAACAGGCATGTGAACCCGTAAAGGGGAGTGCTGGGTCAAGCACAGAGAGCCGAAAAGCAGTTTTGGGAGTAACGGCGTTTAAGTATAACGGCGTTACTAGCGGAGTTAGATTTTCAGTAACGGAGTAATCTAATTAATTACTTTTCCCGTCACTGTAACGCCGTTATCGTTACTGAGAATGTAAAGTGTTGCGTTACTACAGTTTGGTTGAATAAAGCGCGAGGTGTCATCCTTTGGCTAGAGGCTGCACATCAGCTGCCAGACACCGTTGCAAATCCGATGATGATTGGCTGGGTGGGCGGTGCCCTGCTCACGCCGTCTGCACGCTCTAGCTCTGACAACCAACCACTAAACACAAGACGGCGTCAGCGATAATGGCGTTCTCAAACTGGAAGTCCCTGGAATTAAAGGCGAGAATATTTCTGTAACATGCACAGTATGCCCAGGAAAAAAGACTTTATCCACGTCTGCCTCAAGGCAACTCAAATCTTATGAACCACCTCACATCAACACATGCTAACATGTTACTGTACTGATATTTAATGCTGTGTTCAAACCAGACGTGACTTGCGCGAATACATTTACTTTTAAATGTATTTCATGCGAGAATGTAATTGTTTTAAACTCAAATATGTGGTTTATTTATAAAGACAGCGTCTATTTAAGAATGTGTTTCGCTGATTTTCAGAGGTTGTCTATTCGCGTCTTTGCATAGACTTAACATTGAAATCACTGGCGCCAGACGCTCTATTTGCGTCTGGTGTGAACGCACCATAAGAGTTCTGTGTTCTGTTCATTGTGCAGTAACGTTAGGCCTAATATACAGTTAAAGAGATTTGCAATAATAGCCAGATTTCCCTTTGTTTCTTTTTACCCAAGTTTAAATTTGTTTGTCTTAATTTTGCACTTGAATTTTATTTTCAATATTTATTTTTAAAATGTTTTATTTCTATGCATATCATATGGCAGGCTGCAATCTATTGAGTTCAAATAAATACAAAATTTTCTAAAATACTTAACATCTTATATATTAAAGATGTTATATGACATAATATCATTATGGAACATAAAAAATAACGTCACAGTTACTTTGCTGAGTAACTAATTACTTTTACAATGTGGTAACTGAGTTAGTAACTCAGTTACATTTTAGGAGAAGTAATTTGTAACTGTAACTAATTACTTTTTTAAAGTACGATGACCAAAACTGCCTAAAAGCACGAGAGGCCGTAAAGGGCAGTGCATTTACGGCCGGGTAAGCCAAAGTAGGGGTATGGGAAATCCCGAGAAGAATGTAAGACGCTAGACGGGGGTTCTAGTTGTTACTCGCTCTTCCAACTCTCGATCACCCACCATTACAGACGGGGGCGGCCCGAGCTTAGAAATAGGCCAGGTCAGTGGTTAGGGAACAGAGTATCCAAAATTAGTGTTTAAAAATAAATAAATAGTGATAATTCATATGTATACATATATCCCTATAAAAATATAGGGATATATGCAAAGGGAAAGTATTGATTGACCTGGGATGCATCAGGAACAACCCCGAAAGAGCTAAAATTTAGTTTCATGAC